>JAJHSJ010000014.1:7200780-7254134 GCA_021015155.1 Magnolia officinalis | reverse complement strand
CCGTTCCCTCAAATCTGTCAATTTTTGGGTGTTTTTGGTAATCCAGACCGTTAGTTTTGCATCCTACGGTGGGTGATATTTGGGACTTTTTGAGCTGATCGTGAACCGTTGCTGTATCTCTCATCTTAACCGTCTGGGGTATGGGCCTTCCACTGTGAGATGCATCAGACCAATGGTCTAAAGGACGTGATCATACCCCCACTTGATGCAACGTGGATTGATGATTCTCTTAGGAAAAAACTTTGAAACTCGGCCTAGGGTGGTGGATCATGCGCAGGCACTTAGAAATTACCTAAAATTGCATGTGGAATTCAAATAGAATTGTTCAAATCATCGGTGCCTGTTTGGATGTACAATGAACCAATAAAATATTCTCATTTGATTATCTAAATATCGGATTGGTGGACATTTTCTGGACGGTTAGAACAGAAGAACATCCAATGGTGCTATTTCAACAAACAAGGGTCCTTGAATCAGAGGCTAGGATTGTTCAACCAACTTAATTTTTGGAATATAACTTAGAAATAGTGGGCTCCACAATCTAGTCGGTTTTATTTGAGTTAATGCATGCCATGTATACAAATTTTGAGTGCAGTTGTATCAAGCATCCTACTCTGCTAGAGTATCAAGTAACTCCAGCATGAAATTATTCCATTTCATTAAAAGGGTTTTTTCTTAAAAGAAGGATTTAAAAAAAAAAGGAAAATAATCCTCCGGACCATCTGAAACTGTGCTCCATGTCGGATTGGACCACTTGAATGGTCATCTCAACCGTTCAAGGTGTGGGTCCACCATCTACCGTTCTATCTTTCGAATTTTACAGGTTTAATGCGTAGCTGATTGACTCAAATTCACTGAGAAGGCTGGATTCGATGCAATTCAAGTGGGAGACGATTAGGCTTGTGGTTTCGGGTCTTTGAAGAAAGATTGAATCTGAACCGTCGGTTACATATGCTATTACCTGTATGTTCTTCAAATGCTCAATATCTTCTGAATGAGTGATTCTGGGCCGTTGGGCTAGCCAAGGTGGGACCCAACTCTTAAAGGTTCATTTGGTATCATGACGGTTCGCCGTAAAGGAGCTCCAAGATCCGATGGAGCACCATTCTGCCTGCTCCCGAGGTGTAAGTTATTATTCGCTTTCTTTACTTAAAAAAAAAAAAATTGAGGAGAAGTCGCAGGAGTGCCTCCAAATTGTACGCTGCAGAAACTCCACCAGACACTTGGCCCACCTTTCGTGATCTCAACCGTTCATTCAAATACATCCATCGTGTACGATACACGGTTTAAAAATCCCACCTGGCAGAAAATTTGATAATCCCCACTGTGGCCTGAAAATCTACATTAAAAAAGACAGGATGCGATGTTCCGATCACCAATCGCACGGTAGAGATCGTGCGGATACAAATCTTCGATGGTCGTGCAAACTACGAAACCAGCCCTTCCTTTCCTAATCATTAACAAAAAAAATAAAATAAAATCGGAAGTTAGGAGGAAAAAAACTGCCAACGACTCAGAAATGTATTTTGACCAAATTACCCTTTCAATATAAATATAAAAGCAGAGCTCGCCTACTTCCCTTTTTTTTCAGGCCAAACGCAGATACAGAAATTCCTGAGAATACCAAAATCATCAACCAAACTGCATCACATTATCACCAGAAACTCAAATCCGAGACACCCAAATCAGGAATTTCAATATTTTCGAGATATTTCAGAAAATAAAAGCGTAATAAGAAAAAAAAAAAAAAACGACATGATAGACAGAGAAACAGATCAATCAAAGACATGGGTTTTCTTTGTGGTGCAACACCCAAACAGAGCTGAGAAGAAATTTCCGAGAATTCTCCTGAGAACTGCACCTCTCTTTGGAATCAAACGAGGGGCAATTGGGGTAATTTTGGGGGTTTGCAGGGGAACATGGCTAGTGGGTTTTGCCATGGAGAAAGAGGGAGAGAAGGAAAGATGATGTCGGTGGAGACCTTTGTTTATACAGGGCCAAGACGCGTAAGAGAGACGTGTTTACCGCGTGGATGGTTGATGTTGAGATTTTTATTTTTTAAATAAAGAGAAACTGAAATCGAACCGTGTAATTTCTTAGCTCGCTCCGCCAAAGAGAAGGAGGGCATTTCTGTCATTCCATAAAAATTTATGGAGGTATTTCCTGCGAAATCCCTTTCCCAGGAAGTTCCTGCCCAAGGATGCTGGCTGGGGCCCACTGCAATGTATGTGATAAATCCATTCCGTCCATACATTTTTCGAGCTTAATTTAAGACGTATGACGAAAAATGAGGTCGATACAAAGCTCAAGTGGGTCACACGAGAGCTAAAATTGCGGAAAGAAATTCCTACCGTTGAAACCTTCCTGGGCTCCATCTTGATGTTTATATGATATCCAAACCGTTTATAAGGTCATTCCCAATGGTATGAAGTGAAGAAACCAAAAATATAGCCTAATACAAAACTTTTATTGCAATAATAATGTTTCAACGGTGCTCACTGAATGCCCACTTATTCCTCTCGTGTGGCCCACTTGAGTATTTTATATAACTAATTTTTGGCCACACGTCCCAAAATGAACTTTCAAAACGGATGGACAGGGTGGATTTCTCACAAACATCTCAGTAGGCCCCACCCAACACCTTGCAAAGGAAGTACGCGTCCCTACTACACTTGATACTCATGCACTTAGAATCGTACACGTGGCACATATTAACTCAATTTAAATAAATTCTGGGACCCATTATCTAAATTCACAATTCCAAAATCAGAGATTGGTTGAAGAATTCTATACCTTAATTCGGTGGACACTTGTTTGTGTACATGGGATTGTTGGGTATTTTTCATTACCAACCGTCCAATAAATGTCCACCAATCCCAAACTGAGGAAACGAAAAGAATGCAATTTTTTGGTTGGTGATGATCTAGATTAACTGTTTAATTTGACTTAACTGTATGCGACGTGTACAATTGGTAAGTGATTTTTTAAGTGCATGTGTATCAACTATCACACTTTACCAGAGTATCCAAGTTTTTCTCTTAATTTCTGTAGGCCTGTCTGACGGGCCGGGCCTAGCCCAGCCGATCTGTTCATGCCTGGCTCACGGAATAAAAAGCTAAGCTCGGCCTGTGACGGGCCAAAAGAATAAAATAAATAAATAAATGAATGAAATTGCAATTAAAATTCTAAGAGGGCTGGGCTAACCGAGGACTTGAATGACATCTTCATGGAATATATAACAGGTACATGTAGGGCTGAAAGTCAGGCGGGTTCAACCCAACCGACCTGTGACTGACCCGATATTGGGTTGGGCTCGGGTGGGATGTATGGGCTCTGGTTTCGGGCTTAGGCTATACAAACACCAACTCAATAAAACTTGAGTTGGGCTCAGGTTGAGGTCTCAGGTTGCCCGACTCAACCCGAACTTGATCGATATATAAGTTACTAATAAATTATAATTGAGTGTGGATCATCTGTGTTGAAGGCACGAGAAATTCCAGTGCCATCGGGTGTCATTAGTCCACACCATTTCCAATGACTCAAGCTAACAAGATACACTGGATTTCTTTCTCCCAAATAGACTGGGTGCTACACAACAAGTCTTTTAAAGGAGTAGTCTTATACTTTAGCTTGTTTGTTTAGAAAAAAATGAAGTTATTTATCATATATAATTAATAAAATCATAGGTATAAAAAATAAGATGTGTATTGAAATATAATAGATTAATATAATAATGACAATATTAGCATGTATCCACCCGACCAACCTGACCTAGCCCGCTTGGGTTGGACTTGGGTTGAGAATTCCCAACTTAAGGTTGGGTTAGGGTTGAGGTATAGGAACCTTGGGTTGAGCTAGGGTTGAGCACCAACCGGACCCAACCTGCCTGACTTTTGGCCCTACGTACATATAAAGTGTTGGGCTGGACTGGGCCAGGTTGGTCAGGCTAAAATGAATTGAGCCAGTGCCCGACTCAAAAATTGATCAGGCCATGCATGCTAGGTCCAAGTCCTGCCCATGGGCTAAACTAGCAGGTCCAGGCCCACCCCAAAGTGGGGGTCAGGCGGGCTACCTGCCCATGGGCGCGTGCGCGCGCACACACACACGTGCATATATATATATATATATATATATAAGATCCAGGCCATACAACAGATGGTGTTAGACATGATCATGCTCTGTCCAAAACTCGGGCTGATCCAATCAGTAGGTGGGCACCACCTGTATCCGATATCGGCCATCGGTGATTTTCTTTCTAACCATTCATTTTCTTGGTGTATATGTTGCCCAACTGATGATTGGGTTGGCCTGATTTAGGTCAAGGACACCTTCAACTTGGCCCACCCAAGCATTGGCCCAGATCTCTCACTTTCTCCTGCTACACTAGCATTTTAAACAGAGAATCTGCAATACACGTGCAAGATCTAGGCCACTAATTAAATGGCCCATACCTGGGTTGGGCCTGTGTAGATATATCCATTTGATGGGCCCCACCACTACTCACACCCATGATGGGCCCAAACAAGCTAGCCTGAGCACGCAACTATGATGATTATGCATGGGCCAAGCTCAGGGCCAGCCACCCACTATTGCTGTGTTGTTCATTAGGTGTGCCTCATCATGCATGATATTTAAGAAAAATGATCTTGAAACCCGAAACGGGTTGGGCAGCTGCCTCCGGCGCCCAGGCCTGAATCAGGTTTAGATGTCAGCCCAAGCCGGGCTTGATGTAAGCCATCCAAGAGCTATCCAATGGGCGGGTTTCCCCTTCGATCTCTACTTGCACAAATGGCCCATCCTTGAAAATCAGAAGGCCCAGTTCGATGGTCCACAAGAACTACGGTTATCAACTAACAAAATTCTAAAGGGGGTTCGACGTGGGCGGTCAACGGGATTGGAATGTCTAAGCATGAGTTGAAGTAACGGGCCAATGAATTTGAACTGGGTTCAGATCATTACTAACTGGACCTGATCTTTTAAATGCATTTGGACTGACCAGATGGGCCTAGGAGTTTAAGCTAGGCGACGGCAGTTAATGTATCAACCTCGTTCATGTCAATTTTTTTGTTAGCCACCCCCGTTAGTGAATGGATGCCAAGACCTCAATGTTGAAACGAGGTATCTTCACTCAGTCTACCACTTGAGCTACGGATCAGGGTGCTCGTTCATGTCAATATCAATTAATGCCATAGCCCTTATAGAGAAATGTACACGAGTCGAACCAAGTCAAGCTTGGCCCAAATTGGCTTAGCTCGTGGCAGGCTACCTCAGCTCAAACTTGGCTCGGCTTGCCTAGCAAGCTACCTCAGCTCAAACTTAGCTCGGCTCGCTCTTGAAATCTGATTGGTCAGCTCGGCTCAATCAATAGCTTGAGCCAAGCTCGAGCCGAGTTCAAGCCTAAGAGTTGAGTTGGAGTTTAAGTTTTAGTGTTATATATAATAATAATAATAATAAATAATATAATATAATATAATATAATATAATATAATATAACATAATATAATATAATATATTTAAATATATAAATATTTATAAAATATTTATATTAAGTGAACCAGAGTCAAATCGATTTGAACTAAGTCAAGTTCGAGTCATGTTCCGAGCCGAGCCAAGGCGAGTCGAGCTTTGACTCTACTCAGAATTTTTTAGAGCTAAAAAAATCAGCTTGACTCGGCTCGAACCCAGTTTCGAGTCAAGTCTTCGAGTTGAGCCGAGAGAGTTAACCGAGCTAACTCGGGTTTGTGTACAGCTCTAGCCTTTAATATATCATATATTACTGTTTAATGCTAATGTTATAAATACTATTAGTTGGGTAAATTACCAAAATGCTTTGGGTCATAGGGTAAGTAGATAGGGTAAAAGTTAGGTTTTTGGATATTTAGGAAATTGCAATTTTTTTTCTTTTTGAATCAAGTAAAATCTTAAATCTATATTTGAGTTTCTTAAGTTGGATATGTTAAGTAATCAGGTAAATGGATATCCATTGTCAACTCTACTAGGACCCTCTATATACATACAGACCAATGTTTTGAGAGGCCTAAAAAGGAGATCATCTCATTTTAGTTAACATTAATTATGCATTAGAAATCCTGATCTCTAATACATAATAATATTGTAGGGAAACGCGGAAGGTGAGCCCTCAAGATCTGACGGTATACACGAGTTTTGGAACCCTCACAAAGTAGAAGATTGACGCTCCAACGGCCCGCCTATCTACTACTGGAGCAGATGGATCTATTCACACATCTGATCATACGGTCTAAGTGGCCTCGGATTACGATCTATGGATTAGATCGTCCAAAGGACAAGCCAAAATGAACAAACTATAATGCACGTTATATTTCTCTGTATACCCACGGTATTTCCAATGATTCAGTGCCTTTTACGAGAGAAAAACTATCCCTTTTTATAGGAAAAGAAGGAGATGGGATGAGACCAGATTATCCGGTCTTCTCCCTATCTCCTATCCAAAATCAAATTCAAAAATGAATTTGAAATCTCAACGGAAAGGAAAAAGCCGAAAGAAGCCTAAACATATGACACCCACCTACTAGTGATTGCTCACCAGTGGGCCCCACTGGCCTACGTCCAACATCTCCCACTCAATCACATTGTGGGATAGACACAAAAAATTGTCCATCTAACTTGCCTAATAACAATCAAAGACCAAATATCGCGATCAAAAGAATCAGAGGCGTGGGACTAGCTGGATCACCGTAATCTTCTCACAGGTGTTTAAGTACTAAGTGACCACCTAACTAGTACTCAATAACTCAAGCTTTGCAATGCCTGTCCTAGTCTGCATGACCACACCGGATGAAGTTAACTCCCGATCTGGAGTACTCGGCCAACATACGCACTTATCCAACTTATCGAGTTATTCTGAAAACTTGATTTTTTTACAAACTTCGACTAAAACCAATTTAAAGCAATACTTATATATACATATGCTTTTTAAGAAAAATATTGTTTGCAAAAGCCTAATAAAAACAACTCGATACTGCCGGCGGATAAGTCTTCAAGTGCGTATTTATAGTTCTAGAAACTTGGT
Organism: Magnolia officinalis; assembly: GCA_021015155.1. Classification (NCBI taxonomy): domain Eukaryota; kingdom Viridiplantae; phylum Streptophyta; class Magnoliopsida; order Magnoliales; family Magnoliaceae; genus Magnolia; species Magnolia officinalis. The sequence goes on along the minus strand of JAJHSJ010000014.1, from coordinate 7,247,083 downwards.
GTAGCTGTCATGGGATCTTCCCTACGCAGATGTGTAATTTGGAATTAATCAATCCGCTTTCCTAGTGTAACTGAGTCAGGCCAATCAAGGACCTTTCGTCATAATACACAAAAGTAGCGACACTCAATCTCATCCTCATATATATAAGAGGAGGGTATCTAAGGACACAGAGAGTCACCTACTGGACTGACTACTTGCACGTTGCAATGATTAGATCGAATCAAAGCAATCTGTAGGTAAAAAGTTCCAGCACGTGGCTACAATCCACGTCGTAAAGTAAACAATACTAGGTGAATGTCGGGTCTACAATAAGCAGGTCATTCTACATGAGGTACGACTCATCTCATAACTTCATAACCTGGCTTTAAATTCAGGCCATAACATTGATCGCATGAAAAAAGAATGGTGCGATTATGTTATTCAACTTTATCAGTCTCTTCTTCAATCTTAAAAGATTGTAGGCAGATACGACTCACTCATATCCTCATCCTTTATTATTCAAAATAAAGAGAAGTTCATACCTCGATGTATAAACATTGCCCCAAATGTACCTCTCTTGTACATTCAAGGTTGGTCAACCCGTGCGAGTGGGCGATCGGCCTGCCGACAAAAATAGAAATCCTACATGATTTCAAGGTAAATGCTGATGATCTACTTGCCTAGTTTATATTAGTGTTCAATGCTGAATAAATGGAATGTGTTATTCATTAATGAAAGATAAAAGGTACTACAAAACAAGTACATCACTCAAGCTTTCCTTAATTCCATCTGCCTGACGTGAACCTGAAATAGATCTCTAGCTATAGGTTTCGTCATGGGATCAGCCATCATCTCCTTGGTAGGAATGTAGCTGAGGGCAACCTTCTTATCTCTCACTTGATCATAGACGTAATGATACTTGATCTCAATGTGCTTAGATTTCTGGTAGTGTTTAGGGTCTTTTGCCAAGTCAATGGTAAAAGTATTGTCTATCTTCAGCGATATAGGCTGACGAATACTCGGTACAAGACCCAAACTTAACAGAAATCTGTGAACCCATATACACTCCTGAACTGCAACACAACATGTAATGTACTTGGCCTCTATAGATGAAAAAGCTGTGGATGTTTGTTTCTTACTCGACCATGAGATAGCTCCTCATCCGAGTAAGAATACATATCCTGAAGTAGACTTTTCCTCGTCGGTGTCATTACCCCAAGCAGCATCAGAATATCCTTTGAGCTCGAGGCTTATGCTTTCATAAAACAACATTATGTCTTTTGTTTCTCTGAGATAGAGGAATATACGTTTGACGGCTTACCAATGAGACTGTACTGGGTTACTCTGATAACGGCTGACTATGCCAATTGCGTAACTAATATCTAGTCTGGTGCAAAGCATAACATACATTAAACTCCCTACTGCGCTTGCATAAGGTACTGCGGACATAGTCAATTTCTTGACTTCAGTCTAGGGACACAATTTTCTGTCTAGCTTAGTAACTTTATCTATAAGAGTTTCAACAGCTTTTGAATTTTTCATCCTGAACCACTCTAAGATCTTTTGTATATAGGTTGCTTGAGACAACCCAAAAAATTTCTTAGGGCGATCCCTGATGATTTTTACCTCAAGAATAAAGTTGGCTTCACCGAGGTTTTTCATCTCAAAGTTCGAGAATAACCAATCTTTAGTCAATATCAACAATTGCATGTCATTACCAGTTAACAAGATATTGTCTACATATAGAGATAGTATCAGAAAAGATCTTCCAGACCGTTTCAGGTATATATAATGATCTTCTTCACTCATCGTGAATCCAAAAGTGGTGATGGCCAAGTGGAACCTCATGTACCGCTGTCTTGAAGATTGCTTCAGCCCATATATAGATTTCAACAACTTGTAGACTTGTTTTGGATGCTTTTTGTCCACATAACCGAAGGGCTGTTGCATGTATATTTCTTCATCCAAGTCACCATTTTAGAATGCGGTCTTTACATCCATCTGATATAACTCTAAGTTTAAACTTGCGACAATGGACAAGATCATGCGTATTGAGGAGAACTTTGCAACAGGTGAAAAGGTCTCCTCATAATCAATGCCTTCTTTTTGTGTAAAACCTTTAGCAACTAATCATACTTTATACTTGTCCACTGTACCATCTGCATTTCTTTTGATCTTTAGTACCCATTTATTACCTATCGCTTTGCGATTGGAAGACAGATCAACAAGTTCCCAGACTTTATTTTTCTCCATGGAAGCGATCTCTTCATCCATAGCTTCTACCCAATTGGCCGAGTTAGAATATAATAATGCATCCTGATATGAATCAAGTTCATCATCATCAACTGCAATGCAAGAGAATGTTTGCCCCTCAATATCGAAGTATCTTCGGGGAATCAATACTCTTTCGCTTCGACGTACCTCAGGAGCCTGCTGAGATATCCTCCCACTGTCGTGGCGAATTATAGGAGCATCATCATCTTGATAAGCAGAACTCCCACTCTCCTAAGATACATCGGGTATTTTAAAAAGTTCTATTGGAATATTTTACTTCATTCGGCTGGGGTATCTATCTTCAACGAAGGTCACATCCTGGGATTCTATCTCAATCCATCGTCCATGGTCCTCATAAATTAGAACGTATCCCTTTGAATGCATAGGGTACCTAATGAACACGCATTCAATGGTTTTACTATTAAGTTTACCTCTATGCGGAATAGGTAGCAAAACATATCCTAAAAATTTCCAAGGGCGTAGGTTGTCTAGAGAAAGAATCCTCCCAGACCATAGCTCATATGTAGTCTTAAGAATGGATTTGAATGAGACTCTATTAAGGATGTAGACGGCTGTTAACAGTGCGTCTCCCCAGAATGTGGTAGAGAGATTGACTTGTGCTATTATCGATCTAACCATGTCCAATAGTGTCCTATTCCTTCTCTTTGCAACACCATTTTGTTGTGGAGTGTAAGTCATTGTGTACTGCCGAACAATTCCAACGTTTTCAAAATATGATTTAAACGTTGCAGATGTTTCCTCGCCACCTCTATCAGATCGAAAGATTTTATTCTTTTTTCAAGCTGATTTTTCACCTCAGCTTTATATTTAAGAAAACAATCAAAAGCTTTAGATTTGTGTAAGATGAGATACACATATCCATAGCGCGAGTAATCGTCAATGAAAGTGAGAAAGTATTGATATCCATTTCTGACATGTACATTAAAGGGTCCACAGATATCTGAATGGATTATCTCTAGTGTGCCCTTGAACCTAGCCGCTTTGGGAAATGGTTTCTTTGAAGTCTTTCCGGACACACAATGTTCACGAAATGACAAATCAACTTTGGATAAGGAGTATAACAGACCAGAACGTACTAGTCTTGTCATACGATCCTTTCCGACGTAACCTAATCTTGCGTACCATTTTTTAGATTCAGATACTAAAGTTTCATTTGACATAGCAGATAAAGCAAGAGGGGCATTATCACAATCTACGTCCAAAATACATAAATCTGAAATTAAATTTTCCCATGCAAGATGATGTTATTCAATCTCAAAGAAACTCTTGTCTCGAAAAATCGAATATCAAAACCATCAAATAATAACTTAGAAACAGAAATTAAATTATGACGCATCCCCGGTGCATAAAGCGTATCACAGAGGATTATTGATCGCCCTATGTGCGTATGGAGATGGGAAACGCCAATCCCTAGTACGTCTTTGTAACATCCCGGATTTTTACTGTTTTGGATTTTCAAAAATCCTTAAATTTTTTTTTATGTAATTAACTTATATTATCACTTACTGACCATTGGCACTCAATGCTAGCTTATACATGGGTGATTGTAACGTCCCATCCAACCACACGTCGGATTTGCCGCAGGATCGTTCGTTTAAACTACTCAGGGTGAGGTATCACAAGTAAATTAAATCTATGATTAGCCCATTAGAGTAGACCAATCTGGTTATGATTGAACCAAGTGCGGGCCGCCAAGCCAGATGACCTGTTTATACTTAACAACAGCCCGTGTGGGCCATCTAACGACCGAGGAGGGTCAGAAAAATCTAAAAGTTTATAAATCATAGATCTCACTAGGCTTGTGGTCCATCGCGGACTGCGGACCCAATGGACACCCAGAATTGGGATCTGACACTAGTCGAATGCACCCCACCAATGCCAGAATTGGAATCTGGCACTTGCAAATAAAATCGAGATACCAGGCCTTCCAGCAGTCGGATTCTTTCCAAATTTATGAAGAAGGTTTAATGTATTTTTCTACGCCCGCTTACAAAATCTGGGTCCCGATCGTGGCACGGTGACCGTTGATCACAAATCGGGCCCGTACGATCAAACCCTATATCCGATCATTTTCAAATTTTACATGGCCCTTCATCGGGCCATAGACCACTTATCGTATAAATTTCATGGCCAGAGGGCCACCAAAAATGCCCCATCAATCAGAATGGGCCTCCCAGGGCTATTTAAAGAATCGAAACCCTATGCTCAAACCCCATATTCGTTCATCCGTTTGATCTCAGATTTTGCATGGCCTCTCATCAAGCCATGAGACACCTACACCTCAAATTTGGTAGCCGGAGGGGTGATAGGGCCGCCTCAACATCAAATAGAGTCCTTGTAGGCTATTTTGGGAAATTATGGAAACTTAAGGCCAAGGGGCCCAACTCTAGGAAATAAACCCTAGATCTCTCTCATAACCCCCATTCTCCAACAACAAGCCCACTCTCTCTTCCTCATAACTCCTCTATTTTTCAACAACCAAGCTCTTCCTCATAATTTCTTACACTCTCCAACCACCAAGCTCTCTCCCTCATAACTTCCTCCATTCTCTAACGACCAATCTCTAGCTCTCTCATAACTTCCCCTTTTACCACAATCACCAAAGAGTAAAGAGAGTAAAGGAGCAAAGACGAGAGAAAGTGAGGGTGAAGAAAGGAGGGCGAGGTAGACCCTAGATCGAGGTAGGGCCCAAGGAGAGCAAATCCCCACAACTTCCTACCTCTCCTCCAAGAAGAATCACTCATCCACGAACGCTCTTTCGTCCCGTTGAACATCTAAGTAAGGTCCATCTCCTATTTTCCTTGAAATCCTTGTAATGAGGATGGATTTTCATGGGAACCTAACCTCCAAATGTTGCTTTAGGGATTCCAGCCGAGCAACCCCCGAAATCCACCCTCTTAGGTCGATCTCAAGCCTTCAACGAATCCGAAGGTGCGGACTATTGTTCTTAGGTAGCCTAGCACCAATTTTAGTACAAGGTTAATGATTTTGATTGCTTGGATGTTATGATTTAATAATCTAGAGAAAGCCCTAGGAATGTATGTTGTTGAAACCATATGGATTTGTATACTTAGCCTCCATGATGTTGTTCTTGCTTCTCACATGCTTATGTGTATGGATGAATCCTTGCTTATGCCTTATTGTTTTTCCCATATATTGTTACCTCATAGTATGTATGCTTTCATTACCCTTGTGCATATGATGGCTTGAGATGGAGGAAGTGCGTAACTTCCTCACCCACACACACACACCTCACATGCACTTGTTTCCTGATATTGTTAACCATGCTTGCTATCAGAATCTGAATGATATGTTGAGAAGTATGAGAACATGATGTGGTTTATACTAGATTATATATTGGTAGCCGGCATGCTATGAATCACCCTCCATACCCTTGGGTTGGTCAGGAATCATGAGGAGAGATGATAGTTCCATTGGTGGGACTACCCTCAGGCTAAACCTGTGGGTTTGGACGAGTGTGTTCGGGTGGTTGTAGTTCGACTACATGGGTCTCTTGTGCCCGAGGTCACTCATCTTACGCTCGCTTGACTCGTGCGGTCTAGCCTACTATCTGACTAACCTTGTTTGTTAACCCTGTGTGCTCACCTATGTATGGAACCTGAACCACCTTGCAACCGTTGTAGTCCATCAAAAATCCACTTGAAACTGGTCCACAGTCTCGTGAGCCGGGCATGGTTGAATGGGACACTGTGTCCGAGCTGTCGGCCTACGCTGGGGTACCGCGCCTCCTCATAGTGACCGCGAGCGATCCCTTCCTTTCGGCACTCCTCATATGCTTGGAGTCAGGGATGAGGAACCCAAAGGGATCACGGACCGCGAGGCCTCGACCTCACGCATTGGAGGGTCTTGGCCTCACAACCAGCTTAGGGCAGTGATACGTAGGGTGAATCAGAATCCCCAACCTACTGGATGAATGGACTTAACTAATAACTCGGCTAACACGATCGCATTGCATCACATTAGTTAGGGTGGCGACTCGGCAATCGAGGTCGTTCTGAGGGAGTGCTGTCATATGCGATCGTTAGATGGAGTCGCTTGAGGGAGCGTTGTAGTGAGGGCATGTATTATATCATCCCTCATGCATGCATTTAAATAAGAGTTGCTAGGTGTTGATGATTGTCTGTTTTTCATTAAGTTCATATTAGAATTGATGTCTGTTAAAACTTGAGACCAATAACACCCACTGAGTTGATCACTCACTCCCACTCTGGGACGGTGTTTTAAAACACCAACCAAACTCTCTCATAGATGCAGGGGACGCGGAGCAGGTGGAGCATGGCGATGCTACCCTCGACGAGGAGGAGCTGTCACACTTTTAACTGATGGACGACTCTCAGTCAGCTGGAGAGGTGGGATCGGATCGCTGAGCATGGGCTTGGCCCCATTCTTTTTGGACATAACATTCTTTTGTTGTTTTGATTGGGCCACGCCTGGCGTGACTCATTTATATTTTTTTTGGACGTGTATATGTATATATAACTGACCCCTTTTATTTCAGTATATGTCTTGTGGATGTGATTCATGTCCCGAGTTGTAACACCCTGATTCTCATAACCCGAGGACGGTCGCTCGAGCATGAGAACCCGAGGGTTACGTCATATATTAAGACTACTATTCCTCTATTCATCGATACAATTCATAGCAACCAGATATAACCACTGTATAAACTAGTCAACTGAGTTTAATATATACAAAACAAAATATGAAGTAAAGCAAGATCCCTCAACATGGGATTTTTAATTACACATCTCAAAGCAAACAGGCCTAGGATAACGACTGAAAGCATGAAATGAAAACAGTAAATCCTAAGCGTTTAGTGGAGCGTTTGTGGATCAGCTACATCGTCATACTGGTCTTCCTCGCCCCACTCCTCTCCAGCTGCCTCAGGGATATCGTCATAGGCACCATTATTCTCCATCATACCTGGGTCTATTTGGTGCAACCGCACAATCGAGTGAGTGAAAACTCAGTGGGAATTTCCCACATAAATTCAACCATAACATATCAATTCCGATATAAGTTAATAATTCATATCTGATTCATAGGGCAATTCTATTACATATGCATTTGTATGAATGTATGAATGTATGGTTAAAGCACAGATCTGGGGATGCACATCCAGCTGTCAAAATAAAGGGGTTGCCCAAGGCGAACTAATCTCCTGGAAAAATACTCATAGGTACACCCAAGGAAAATCTAGCCGCCTGGAAAAGACCATGCAGACCACGCGCGATATATCATCTACCTAGAAAAGGCCATGAAGGTGAGTGCGCCCAAGGATGACCTCCTGGAAAAATACTCATAGGTACGCCCGAGGAGGTGTAAAATCCCGGAAAAGCCTCAAGAAAGAGCGGCTCAGAGTGCACAATTGTACATAACTTGATGGGCGACTTAGGTAGAAGAACCCTAGGCAACCCAACAAGCTGTGACTTACAATGAACACCCGGAAAAGCTCACATGTCATGCGTGGATGTTATGCACCATGACAATATTTTCCTCACATTGATAGGAAAGAGATGACTGTCACTTTTCAGATAAGAAATATCCAATTATGAGTTCAACATGGATTTTCATAATTACTAATTATACAAAGGAGATCTCACTAATTATCATGAAATTTTTAAGTGAGGTCACATCACTTGAAAAATCAAGAACTCTACCCATAAATATACTTTATAGCAAGCATGTTGAAATAGAATTTACAAGGACTATTGACATGATTGTACCTATAAGAAATTATGGAAATTCATAAGTTAATATCTCACTACACAATTCACAGATAGCCTAGTATGGAGGCACTCTTTCCTCAACATGTTTAATAGAGGTATATTCATAGGCAATTAATTATAATGTGACATGAAGTCTATGACCAATACCTATTATATAAAAATCATAAATATGACATTAACACATCCATTCTAAGAAATTCAAAATAGCTGGAAAGTAATAATTTCCTAAATTTCCATACAATTTGAGGTTAATTCATATGAGAATTTTGTGAAAGTAAGAAGTTATGGGGGAGGCTCGTCACCTTGATTGAGAGTATCCTTAGATTTAAATCTTCTTACGAGGCGAGCCTATGAGTTCTGATTTTGGAATTGATTGAAGGGAGGTGTTCTTCAAGTGTGTCAGTTGAAAACAATTCCTGATAAAGTCTCAGTGATCAGTATCGAGTTGACTCAGATGAGGGTTTTCTAATAGTGATTTGAGAGTTTAGTTTTAAGGAGTCTACCTCACCAAGGTTAGACTGCCAATTCTTAGAATGCAATTCTACACAAATCACCTTCAAGTGATCAGAATCGGCCTGGATCAGTCAAGAAACTGACTGAGTCAGCTTGGTTATGAGAATCAAGTTGACTCAGTGGGGCGATATGGTCGGTCAGTCCTCCACATGCTCAAATCTAGAATATCCTTAATAGGATTAAGCTTAGTTGTGCGAATAACAATCTAGCCCCAACCGAGTCGAGGTTCCTAGGAAAAAAAGAACACTGAGTCACTGACTCAGCAGTGACAAGACTCGGTCAAGCCCACCATTGATTAGCAGTACGCAGGGCTGAGGAGGGATTTATGGTTGTTTCGAGATGTTGATCTTACCTCAAGACCAACCGATCGTGACCACGGTTTTAGATCAGGATTTCCGTCCAAAAACGTGGCTGAGTCACTCGACTCATGACCGAGTTAGGAATAAATGTAAAAGTCACCAATCCAGTTGGGGATTTATACCTGATAATCGCATGATCTAATCGGCAATTTGGATGAGTATCATGACAGATCAACACTGCCGAAATCGAATGGTTGCGTCGGCACGGATAGAGTGCAGCACGATGACGATGCAGCACCAGCGATTTGCTACTGAGTCGAGATAAAACTTAAACGGAGCTGACTCTCTCTCTCTCTCTCTCTCTCTCTCTTTCTCTCTTTCTTTTACTAGACCAGGGAGGATCCTGGACTCGGCCTGATTTACAGTGCCCCGAACCGAGTCGACTCAGTCTGATGCAACTGAGATGAACGACGCATGATTTAATTTCTTTCCCTTTTTGGAAAAGGGATGCCCTAAAAGAGGCCTTAAATAGGCTTTACTAATCCTACTCTAGAGGCTTCGAATCCTAACTAATCAAGGGATTAGTTACGGTTTCTATTTATTTACATACAACGCTTTTGTGCAGACAAAAAGTAATCCTGCTTGCGTGGATGTAATCGGGAGGTGGAAATAGACTTCTGGAACCTAGACCAATGTATTCAACGGGTCAGATTAAGTGATGCGACCCTCTGTAAGGAAATGGGTTTTTCGGCTGAATGGGGAAGATGATCCAGCTACCAATGGTGGATCTTTGATCCACGGCTAACCGAATGATTTGCTGCACACGGTGGTTCGGATAGGCTTACTGGACACTGTGGGACCCCTATTTTGGAAGGCTGTGATGATTTCCAAGAGATCTCACGAGTTATTCCCCTAGCTCACGAGACGACTCACGGTACAAGGAGATTTCGCTCGAGATTTTCGTTGGCTTAGGTTGCCCTAACGTGGACGTCTGAGATGAATCCGAGGGGGCTTCCAGAAGCTAACGGATGGTTAGGATGATGCCAGCACAAAAACGGAAAAGATTCCTTCCGTCACGCGCTTCTTCCAGTTTTGAGAAACAATCTAACACAAGCTAGTCTTGGACGGCTGGGATGGCATGCGTGTAAGGCTAGGATTGCAGGGTTTTGTTTCATGAGGATAGCCAGCCAAGTAAACATAAGGAGAAACGGAGTTTTTTCGTTTTCGAAAATGTAACAGCACTTACCTGCTTTGAGTAGGGGATCGTGCACGTGTACACAAGTATGCACGTGTGGAAAGAGCTGGGTTTTCATCAAACCTACCCTGACAATAAAATGAACGGTTCAGATTATTGAAACGTCTCTAGATGGTGGGTCCCAAGCAACGCACACGGACGGGGACTTCAAATACCGTTACTGGCGGGAGAGAAAAATCTCCTCTCGATTTAAATTCCATCGGGTTAACAGCCTATTGACCCGATCAGCCATTTGGTGCACTACGAGTGCGCCCCAACGGTACACATGCACCACACAAGGTGGGGTCCACCTTGATAATTTGAGAAATCTGGACCGTCAATCAGACTTTATGGATCCATTTCGGACAATTGACTGGAGCTGAGGCTGACCCAAAGCTCAAATGGGCCATCTAACTAATGATTCCTAAGATCAGGTGATTAGATTATTTAATGGTTGGGCGTCAATAATCAAAGTGGTCCCAAAGGCTACTTATCTAAAATTTTATTGCTAGCATACATATTAGACGGCTTAATACTTATACATAGTATTTAATATCATTTTATGTTTGTAAGTGGGCTATAATACATGGTCTTAACTTTCAGTTATTGATTTAGTAAAAATAACGGTTGGATAGAAACTGATTTATGAGTGGAGATTATTCCTGATGATCACACTTAGGTTAGATTAGAGGTAATTATTAACCTGAGCTAGGTTAATACTCATACTATGCTGGATTACATGGAAATACTCGAAGACAAAAAAAATACGGGGCGTTACAATCCCCCCCTTAAAAAAAAATTTCGCCCTCGAAATTGTACCTAAGTGGGGTCGTCGAAAAGGTGAGGGTATTTTTCTCACATCTCAGCTTGGCACTCCCACGTTGCCTCCTCGATTCCACGACGAGACCAAAGGACCTTCACTAATGGGATGATTTTGGTGCGCAGGATTTGCTCCTTGTGATCCATTATGCGAACTGGGGTTTCCATGTAACTGGCATCATCATTCAACTCGATTTCTTCCCAGCTGATGATATGAGATGCATCTGGTTCGTACTTCTTCAACATAATATGTGGAAAACATTATGAACATTGGCGAGCTTTGGTGGTAGAGCTAGACGATAAGCAACGGATCCCACCCTGTCCATGATTTCGAAAGGCCCAATGAAGCGGGGAGAGAGCTTTCCTTTCTTTCCGAACCGCATGACGCCTCTCATAGGCGAGATTTTTAAGAATACGTGATCTCCAACTGAAAATTCCAGGTTCCGCCTGCGATTGTCTGCGTAACTTTTCTGTCTGCTTTGAGCCGTACGCAAACGCCCACGGATTATATTGATATTCTCTGTAGTCTCCTGGATTAGTTCTGGTCCCAATAAGCTTTTCTCTCCAACTTCAGCCCAACAATGTGGGGCTCGGCAAGGTCGTCCATATAGAGCCTCAAACGGTGCCATGCCAATGCTGGTTTGAAAACTGTTGTTGTAAGCGAACTCTGCGAGATAGATATGTTCATCCCAACTGCCCTTGAAATCCAACACACAGGCTCTCAACATGTCTTCTAGTACTTGGTTCACTCTTTCGGTCTGTCCGTCTGTCTGGGGGTGAAATGCTGTGCTAAATTTCAACTCTGTACCCAACTCTTCTTGCAATCTTTTCCAGAAAGTGGAAGTGAACCGGGAGTCACGATCCGACACAATTTCCCGCGGAATACCATATGCACAAACAATCTCCCGAATGTATAGCTTAGCCAAGTCATCGATTGAATTATTCACACGTATAGGGAGGAACCGAGCTGACTTGGTAAGTCTGTCAACTATTACCCAAATGGAGTCATGGTTCCTACGCGTCTTTGGAAGTCCCGTGATGAAGTCCATGCAGATACAGTCCCACTTCCATTCAGCGATTGGCAATGTTGTAAAAGACCAGGCGGCTTGCGATGCTCGGCCTTCACTTGCTGAAAGGTGAGACACTTTGAGACGTATTCCGCAATTTCTCGTTTCATATTTTCCCACCAGTATTGTCGCTTAACGTCCCGATACATTTTTGTACTCCCAGGATGAACGGTCAGACGGGATTTGTGTGCTTCATTCAGAATGACCTGTTTTAATTCTGCAATAGCCGGTACACAGATACGACCTCGATATCTCAGGCCGTCATCGGAACTGATATACCAGTTTGGCATTCCTTCCTTTTCGCATTTCTGTTTCAACTTCTTTGTGTTCCATCCTGGTTTTGAGATTCAATAATACGACGAATCAGGGCTGGTTCTATAACCAATGAAGCTACTAGGATACTGGGTTCTTTAAAAGAATATTGAGCATCAGAGTCTTGGATGCATTCTATCATCTCGTCTGCTCTAATCATGAGACTAGCCATGACTTCGTGCTTCCTCTTCCGACTCAAGGCATCGGCTACAAGATTTGCCTTGCCAGGATGATAAGACACTTCAAATTTGAAGTCTTTTAGCGTTTCCATCCATCGGCGTTGTCGCATGTTCAGATCTTTCTGAGTGAAAACATACTTCAAACTTTTATGATCACAAAATAATTCAAACTCTTCTCCGTACAAGTAGTGTCTCCAGATCTTCAGGGCGAAGATTACTGCAGCGAGTTCCAGATCGTGGATAAGATAATTTTCTTCATGTTTCTTTAGCTGCCTGGAAGCATAAGCAATCACCTTTTCGTTCTGCATGAGCATGCATCCTAAGCCTGTCTGTGATGCATCACTATAGACTACGTACTTGGCTCCTTCTTCTGGAAGTGTGAGCACAGGGGCAGTGGTGAGTCTCTTTTTAAGTTCTTGGAAGGATGTCTCTGCTTCAGTACTCCAATTGAATTTCACATTTTTCTTAGTTAACTGAGTTAGGGGTCGAGCGATATGAGAAAATTCCTTGATAAATCGCCGATAATATCCAGCCATCCCCAAAAAGCTCCTAACTTCCGTAACTGTATCAGGTCGCTCCCAATTTACTACAGCCTCGACTTTGGCTGGATCAACCGCAATACCTTCTTTCTTTATCACGTGACCTAGAAATTTTACTTCTTCTCTCCAAAGTCACACTTTGATAATTTTGCATACAGCTGTCTTTCCTGGAGGGTCTTCAGAACAATCCTCAAATGTGTCTCATGTTCATCACGACTCTTGGAATAAACCAAAATGTCGTCAATGAAAACTATAACAAATCGATCTAGATATGGCATAAAGACCCGATTCATCAAGTCCATGAATACCGCGGGCGCGTTAGTGAGCCCGAATGGCATTACCAAGAATTCATAGTGTCCATATCTGGTGCGGAATGCTGTCTCGGGGATGTCTTCTTCTCTGACCCTTAACTGATGATACCCCGACCTGAGATCGATTTTTGAAAAATATTTGGCACCCTTGAGTTGATAGAATAAGTCGTCGATACGCGGCAGTGGGTACTTATTCTTCACTGTAGCCTGGTTCAATCTCCTGTAATCGATACAAAGGCGCTGCGATCCGTCTTTCTTTGTCACGAATAGCACTGGTGCGCCCCATGGAGATACGCTAGGGCGAATGAAACCTTGTCCTAACAATTCATCGATCTGCACCCGCAATTCTTCCATCTCACATGGCGGCATTCTATATTGAGCCAGGGATATCGGGGTAGTACCGGGTAGGAGGTCAATGGTAAAATCTACTTCTCTCCTTGGCGGTAACCCTGGTATGTCTTGAAACACTTTTGGGAATTCATTAACCACCGGTATCTGATTAATAGTAACCTCTGCTGATTCTGACTTTTCCAGAGCCCGTAGACCTTCGTAGGTCTCATATTGACATCTTCCTTTTATGGTGAAGGGTGACTGCCCCGGTAATGTTACTGTAACCGTCCGGGCATGGCAGTCCAATACCGCATGAGCCTGGGTAAGCCAGTCCATACCAACAATGATATCAAACTGTTTCAATTTCATCACAACTAAGTTCATACGAGTCTCATGGCCTTCCAGTACAACTAGGCATGCGGGACAAAATCTTGCAGTTTCTACAAACCCACCCATTGGAGACGCTATGACTAAGGGTCATTCAAGGAGGTTTAATTCTAAATTCAGTTCCTTAACCATGGATGAACTAACAAGAGATATGGTGGAACCCGAATCAAACAGAACAAATACTGGTACATTCTGAATATAAGCCGTACCTTGGACAACTCGTGGAGTGTCCTCCTCTCGTTCTTCAGCAGACATAGAGAATACCCGAGCCGTGGGGGCTCTGTTATGTAGCGAAGCTGCTGGTCTTTGAAATGGAGGTCGGCTACTGATAGGTGGCCTCGCTACAGGCTGCGGTGGAAGGGGCTGAATTGTTGGTGGTCCAGGTTTGTTGCCCTCATCACGTGCCCTCCTGAAGCAAAACTTTGCGGTGTGCCCAGACTTCCCACAATAATTGCACGACATACTTGGATACTCAGAAGTCCTGGCTCGCTTATCGCCCACAGTGAGGCTAGGAGGTGGAGGAGCGGGTCTGACTCGGCTACTATCCCTGAATGAAGTTCAAGTTCTCAGCATCTGGTCTACGTCCTTTTCCACTCTGGTGGCTTTGTCCACCACTTGTGCATATCGAGAAAAGTCGAAACAACACAATTTCGACCTGATCCCCGGCCGCAGTCTGTCTCTGAATTTCCTCAGCCTGACTCTTTCTTCACTAACAATAGTTGGTACGTACCGAGAAAGTTCGGCGAAGCGGGCCTCGTACTGTGCCACTGTCATGTTACCCTGCTCGAGCTTGAAGAACTGTGACACCTTTTCATTGCGAAATGACTCTGAAAATATTTCTCGTTGAACTTGGTCTGAAACCTCTCCCAGGTCCATAAATATTCTGCCCCAGCGATCCTACGAGTCGAATCCCACCAGTCATCTGCTTCCCCTTCCAATGCGAAGGCAGTAAGGGTCACCTTTTGCGTGTCCGAGCATCCCAATGGCTCCATCAATTTCAACATGCGTTTCAGCCAATGTTCGGCCACCATGGGATCAGTCGTCCCTGCGAAGGTCGGAGGTCGCAGTTTCTGAAATCTCTCAAATATGTCAGCATCATTCCCAATCACCGGACGCAGAGCTGCCCCGCGTGGTCCCAGATTCATAGCTGCAACCGCCGCCGCCATAGTAGCCTGTTGTTCTCGCATAAAGGCTTGTTGCTGACTCAGTAATGCAACCATCTGTTCCCAAGCATTTGGTGTAGGAATCCTTGATTGTGCTTCAAATGACGACGTCTTCTCTGCCGGCGCGGGTTGGGGTGACGGGATGGCCCTCGCTCTAGATTCTGAGTCAGGCTCCACAGATTGCGCCGGGAGTGCCAGAGTATATATGGGACTATCCCCCTTTCGGTCCTCCCTATATTTTGCGGCATCGTTAGAGGTGCCTGGGCTTGCAGGGGTCTCTTCTTTGGGGCCATCAAGTCCTGAAATGATTTTGGGATGCAACGTCAGGGTGCATCATTCTATACAATAGTTTTGTTATACGAATTTTACACTTCGACGTTAACAGTCTCTCCCTGGCGAAGTGGATTTTCTAGGGGGAACTACATTTCTAATTCCTCAATCTAGGTCCCCGATATTTAAAATAAAGGCCTAAGCTTTATTTCTCTGTTCAAATAATGACCGTACACAGCGTGGAGAGCATACAATAGTTAATAGAGGGCCTAGTGTCAAGAGACTATAATAAATGACTGTAGTTCTTCCAATTTCCACATCACAGTTAACGTAAGGAATTAGTTGAGATACCATTTATGTTAGGAACATCTATGCATATACAATGATGAATTTAAGCAGGGTGAGATACAATAGCAGCAGATAGTATATACGAGCATAAGAATGTAAGGAAAAAGCAGGAAATTTAAATAGGATTAAAGCATACTCACGTCTGATTATTCCAGTTTCATAATTTAAAAGATTACGATATTTTATAAAATTTACAAGGCTATCATAAAGTAAATTGATAGTTTAAAGGTTAAGCTGTTTACAGCTATGTGTGTGGGTGTAGTCAAAAAAGTGTGGACATAAGGAAGTGTATGTTCCTGAAACTTAAGTTAATTATGGAATTTAATACTGGGGACCTATATTTGAATCTCTAGGTCTTAAAATAGCCTAAATCTAATGGGAAATTTCCTTAAGTTCAGTTTTCTAATTTAAGGGTCACCTAGGAAATTTCTAAATGTAAAATATAGAAAGTTCGTACAAGCTTCTTTCCACAGGCAAGGTTTGTCTAAACTCTCTCTCTGATACCATCTTGTAACACCCTGATTCTCATAACCCGAGGACGGTCGCTCGAGCATGAGAACCCGAGGGTTACGTCATACATTAAGACTACTATTCCTTTATTCATCGATACAATTCATAGCAACCAGATATAACCATTGTATAAACTAGTCAACTGAGTTTAATATATACAAAACAAAATATGAAGTAAAGCAAGATCCCTCAACATGGGATTTTTAATTACACATCTCAAAGCAAACAGGCCTAGGATAACGACTGAAAGCATGAAATGAAAACAGTAAATCCTAAGCGTTTAGTGGAGCGTTTGTGGATCAGCTACATCGTCATACTGGTCTTCCTCGCCGCACTCCTCTCCAGCTGCCCAGGGATATCGTCATAGGCACCATTATTCTCCGTCATACCTGGGTCTATTTGGTGCAACCGCACAATCGAGTGAGTGAAAACTCAGTGGGAATTTCCCGCATAAATTCAACCATAACATATCAATTCCGATATAAGTTAATAATTCATATCTGATTCATAGGGCAATTCTATTACATATGCATTTGTATGAATGTATGAATGTATGGTTAAAGCACAGATCTGGGGATGCACATCCAGCTGTCAAAATAAAGGGGTTGCCCAAGGCGAACTAATCTCCTGGAAAAATACTCATAGGTACACCCAAGGAAAATCTAGCCGCCTGAAAAGACCATGCAGACCACCCGCGGTATATCATCTACCTGGAAAAGGCCATGAAGGTGAGTGCGCCCAAGGGTGACCTCTTGGAAAAATACTCATAGGTACGCCCGAGGAGGTGTAAAATCTCGAAAAAGCCTCAAGAAAGAGCGGCCCAGAGTGCACAATTACGCATAACTTGATGGGCGACTTAGGTAGAAGAACCCTAGGCAACCCAATAAGCTGTGACTTACAATGAACACCCGGAAAAGCTCACATGTCATGCGTGGATGTTAGGCACCATGACAATATTTTCCTCACATTGATAGGAAAGAGATGATTTTCACTTTTCAGATAAGAAATATCCAATTATGAGTTCAACATGGATTTTCATAATTACTAATTATACAAAGGAGATCTCACTAATTATCATGAAATTTTTAAGTGAGGTCACATCACTTGAAAAATCAAGAACTCTACCCATAAATATACTTTATAGCAAGCATGTTGAAATAGAATTTACAATGTAACGCCCCGGAAAATCGGGGGTCGTGCATCGACTCGACTCCCGAGTTCCCGAGTGTCACTTATCATGCATTTATGGTTTTTAAGATTAATCAAATTTAACTGCGCAATTTGGAATTACCTGAGGCACGAAGCACAATCACACCAGTCTACTGAAATGAAGGATATCTCACACATATACAGGTCCAAAAATTATAAAGGGTCGCCCAAGGCATTGCCCAACAAAACAACAAAAGAAAGCTATGTCCAAAAAGAATAAAGCCGAGCCCGCGGCTCAGCAAATCCAAATCCAGCCCGATCAAGCCGATGGAGAGCCGCCCATCAGCTGCAAGTAGGAGAGCCCGTCCTCCTCGTCCAAGCTCGCCTCGCCAGGTTCCTCATGCCCTGAGTCACCTGCATCTATGAATGAGTTTGGTTGGTGTTTTAAAACACCATCCCAGAGTGGGAGTGAGTGATCAACTCAGTGTGAACTATTGGTCTCAAGTTATAACAGGCATCAATTGTAATAGGAATTTAATGAAAAGCAGACAATCATCAACACCTAATAACTCTTATTTAAAATGCGTGCATGCGGGATGATATGATGCATGCCCTCGCCACAACACTCCCTCAAGCGACTTCATCTAACGATCGCATATGACAACACTCCCTCAGAGCGACATCGACTTCCGAGTCGCCACCCTAACTAATGCGTGCAATGCGATCGTGTTAGCCAAGTTATTAGTTAAGTCCATTCATCCAGCAGGTTGGGGATTCTGATTCACCCTACGTATCAATGCCCTAAGCTGATTGCGAGGTCAAGACCCCATCAACGCGTGAGGCCGAGATCTCGCGGTCCGTGATCCCGTCGGGTTCCTCACCCCCGACACCAAGCACATGAGGAGTGCCGAAAGGAAGGGATCGCTCGCGGTCACTACGGGGAGGCGCGGTACCCCAACGTAGGCCGACAGTTCGGACATAGTGTCCCATTTCACCATGCCCGGCTCACGAGGCTGTGGACCAGTTTCAAGTGGGTTAGTGATGGGCTACAACGGTTGTAGGGTGGTTCAGGTTCCATACATATGTGAGCAACAGGGTTAACAAACAGGGTTGGTCAGCAAGTAGGCTAGACCGCACGGATCAAGCGAGCGTGAGACGAGTGACATCGGGCACAAGGGACCCATGTAGTCAAACTACAGCCACCCAAACACACCCGGCCAAACCCACAGGTCTAGCCATAGCGTAGTCCTACCAATGGGACTACCGTCTCTCCTCATGATTCCTGACCAACCCAAAGGTATGGAGGGTGATTCATAGCATGCCGGCAATCAATGCATCGTCTAAAAATAATCAACCTCTTGTTTTCATGCTTCTCAATAAAAAATTCTAAACTTCTACTAACAAGTAAAGCTAATAATATCATGAACAAAGCGTGTGTGTGTGGTGTGGGTTGGTGAGGAAGTTAAGTGCTTCCTCCATCTCAAGAAATCACATGCACAAGGGTAATGAATCATACATATTAGGAAACACACATATAAGACAACATCAAGCATGAGCATGTGATCATCCATACACACAATCATGTGAGGGGTAAGAACACATAATGAGAGAACTAAGCATGCACATCCATACCATTCCAACAAGCATATAAATTCCTAAAGTTTCTCTAGAATCTCAAATACAACACCCAAACAATCAAAATCATTAAGCTCGTATTAAATTGGTGCTAGGCCACCTAAGAACAATAGTCCGCACCTTGTGATTCGTTGGAGACTCGAAAACGACCTAGGAACGTCGATTTGGGGGCCGGTTGGTCGGAATCCCTAAAGCAAGCAATTTCATGTTAGAAATCTATGACAATCCCTTCTCAACACAAGGGTTTCAAGAAAAATGGGTGATGGATGTACCTAGGCGATCAATGGAACGATTTTGGTGGTTGTAGTGCACAGTTTCTTCTTGGAGAAGGTGTAGGAGGTTGTGGGTTTGATCCTCTTGGGCCCCACCTTGATTGAGAGTCCACCTTGCTCTCACATTCACTCTTTCTTCTCCTTTCTCCTCTTTCTCTTCTCCCTTTTCTCTCTCTTTCCCCCTTTTCTCTTAGGACAAAATCGTATGGGGAGAGGGGTGCCCAAATGAAACCCTTTATATAGTGCCAGTTTTGGTGCAATTGGCCCCAAGTGTTGGGTCTTTACTATACTAACCCTATGGGAGAGTTTTTCTAGCCTATGGGGTGTACTAGTCGATATACACCGTAGGATAGTTAGTCCTAATGATGATCTACGTATGAACACAATCGGCCCGCCATTTCAACAAGCCGATCGACAGATATGATTAGAAGTCTGTTCAACGGTCACCGATGGTCGATTGGGGCCGCGGCTATACGGATGTGAGCGGAGAAATATCCTTAATCCACGGGTAAAGTTTGGTCGTAAACCGACGGTCCGAAATCCTCAACTTGGCGTAAGAGTGGATGACACAAATCACTTAAATTCCCATAATTTCCCAAACTAGCCTTTTAGGGCTCCCTATTGAAGTTGGGGTGGCCCTGACGCCCCCTAAGCCGCCATTTTTGGTGGGTAGGTGTCTTATGGCTTGACTAGGGTCCATGCAAAATTTTAGGGCGAACGGATGAACGGATTTATGATCTGAGCAAGCGTTTCCGACCTTTAAGTGGCCATTTGGGGCCATTCTGATTGATGGGGCATTTCTGGTGGCCCTCTGGCCATAAAATTTATAGGGTAGGTGATCCATGGCCCGATGAAGGGCCATGCAAAATTTGGGAGCGATCAGATATGGGGTTTGATCGCACGGGTCCGATTTACGATCAACGGTCATCGTGCCACGATCGGGGCCCAGATTTGGTGGGTAGGCGTTGAAAAATACATTAAACCATCACCGTAAATTTGAAATAAATCCGATGGCTCGAAGGCCCGGAGTCTCAGTTTCTTTTGTCAGTGCCAGATTTTAATTTGGCATTGGTGGGGTGCATCTGGCAATTGCCAGATGCCACTTCTGGGTGTCCACTGGCTCCACGGTCCGCGATGGACCACAAGCCCAGTGAGACAAACAGCCACACCAAGATTTAGATTTTTTCGACCATCCTCGGTCGCTGTACGACCTGCACGAGCCGTCCTTTAATTGTAAACAGCCATCTGGCTTGACGGCCCGCACTTGTCCCATCATAACAAAACTGGTCCACCCCAGCATAAACTAACATTGAATGTTAATGGTCATTTAAGTGATATTATAAGTTAATTAAAAAAATAAATTTCAAGGATTTTTGGAAACCCAAAACAGTGAAAATCCGGGATGTTACACACAAGGACTATTGACATGATTGTACCTATAAGAAATTATGGAAATTCATAAGTTAATATCTCACTACACAATTCACAGATAGCCTAGTATGGAGGCACTCTTTCCTCAACATGTTTAATAGAGGTATATTCATAAGCAATTAATTATAATGTGACATGAAGTCTATGACCAATACCTATTATACAAAAATCATAAATATGACATTAACACATCCATTCTAAGAAATTCAAAATAGCTAGAAAGTAATAATTTCCTAAATTTCCATACAATTTGAGGTTAATTCATATGAGAATTTTGTGAAAGTAAGAAGTTATGGGGGAGGCTCCTCACCTTGATTGAGAGTATCCTTAGATTTAAATCTTCTTACGAGGCGAGCCTATGAGTTCTGATTTTGGAATTGATTGAAGGGAGGTGTTCTTCAAGTGTGTCAGTTGAAAACAATTCCTGATAAAGTCTCAGTGAGTCAGTACCGAGTTGACTCAGATGAGGGTTTTCTAATAGTGATTTGAGAGTTTAGTTTTAAGGAGTCTACCTCACCAAGGTTAGACTGCCAATTCTTAGAATGCAATTCTACACAAATCACCTTCAAGTGATCAGAATCGGCCTGGATCAGTCAAGAAACTGACTGAATCAGATTGGTTATGAGAATCAAGTTGACTCAGTGGGGTGATACGGTCGGTCAGTCCTCCACATGCTCAAATCTGGAATATCCTTAATATGATTAAGCTTAGTTGTGCGAACAACAATCTAGCCCCAACCGAGTCGCTGTTCCTAGGAAAAAAAGAACACTGAGTCACTGACTTAGCAGTGACAAGACTCGGTCAAGCCCACCATTGATTAGCAGTACGCAGGGCTGAGGAGGGATTTATGGTTGTTTTGAGATGTTGATCTTACCTCAAGACCAACCGATCGTGACCACGGTTTTAGATCAGGATTTCCGTCCAAAAACGTGGCTGAGTCACTCGACTCATGACCGAGTTAGGAATAAATGTAAAAGTCACCAATCCAGTTGGGGATTTATACCTGATAATCGCATGATCTAATGGGCGATTTGGATGAGTATCATGACAGATCAACACTACCGAAATCAAATGGTTGCGTCGGCACGGATAGAGTGCAGCACGATGACGATGCAACACCAGCGATTTGCTACTGAGTCGAGATAAAACTTAAATGGAGCTGACTCTCTCTCTCTCTCTCTCTCTCTCTCTCTTTCTTTCTCTCTTTCTTTTACTAGACCAGGGAGGATCCTGGACTCGGCCTGATTTACAGTGCCCCGAACCGAGTCGACTCAGTCTGATGCAACTGAGATGAACGACGCATGATTTAATTTCTTTCCCTTTTTGGAAAAGGGATGCCCTAAAAGAGGCCTTAAATAGGCTTTACTAATCCTACTCTAGAGGCTTCGAATCCTAACTAATCAAGGGATTAGTTACGGTTTCTATTTATTTATATACAACGCTTTTGTGCTAACAAAAAGTAATCCTGCTTGTGTGGATGTAATCGGGAGGTGGAAATAGACTTCTGGAACCTAGACCAATGTATTCAACGGGTCAGATTAAGTGATGGGACCCTCTGTAAGGAAATGGGTTTTTCGGCTGAATGGGGAAGATGATCTAGCTACCAATGGTGGATCTTTGATCCACGGCTAACCGAATGATCTGCTGCACACGGATGGTTCGGATAGGCCTACCGGACACTGTGGGACCCCTATTTTGGAAGGCTGTGATGATTTCCAAGAGATCTCACGAGTTATTCCCCTAGCTCACGAGACGACTCACGGTACAAGGAGATTTCGCTCGAGATTTTCGTTGGCTTAGGTTGCCCTAACGTGGACGTCTAAGATGAATCCGAGGGGGCTTCCAGAAGCTAACGGATGGTTAGGATGATGCCAGCACAAAAACGGAAAAGATTCCTTCCGTCATGCGCTTCTTCCAGTTTTGAGAAACAATCTAACACAAGCTAGTCTTGGACGGCTGGGATGGCATGCGTGTAAGGCTAGGATTGCAGGGTTTTGTTTCATGAGGATAGCCAGCCAAGCAAACATAAGGAGAAACGAAGTTTTTCCGTTTTCGAAAATGTAACAGCACTTACCTGCTTTGAGTAGGGGATCGTGCACGTGTACACAAGTATGCACGTGTGGAAAGAGCTGGGTTTTCATCAAACCTACCCTGACAATAAAATGAACGGTTCAGATTATTGAAACGTCTCCAGATGGTGGGTCCCAAGCAACGCACACGGACGGGGACTTCAAACGCCATTACTGGCGGGAGAGAAAAATCTCCTCTCGATTTAAATTCCATCGGGTTAACAGCCTATTGACCCGATCAGCCATTTGGTGCACTACGAGTGCGCCCCAACGGTACACATGCACCACACAAGGTTGGGTCCACCTTGATAATTTGAGAAATCTGGACCGTCAATCAGACTTTATGGATCCATTTCGAACAATTGACTGGAGCTGAGGCTGACCCAAAGCTCAAATAATGGGCCATTTAACTAATGATTCCTAAGATCAGGTGATTAGATTATTTAATGGTTAGGCGTCAATAATCAAAGTGGTCCCAAAGGCTACTTATCTAAAATTTTATTGCTAGCATACATATTAGACGGCTTAATACTTATACATAGTATTTAATATCATTTTACGTTTGTAAGTGGGCTATAATACATGGTCTTAACTTTCAGTTATTGATTTAGTAAAAATAACGGTTGGATAGAAACTGATTTATGAGTGGAGATTATTCCTGATGATCACACTTAGGTTAGATTAGAGGTAATTATTAACCTGAGCTAGGTTAATACTCATACTATGCTGGATTACATGGAAATACTCGAATACAAAAAAAAATACGGGGCGTTACACGAGTAATTCCAGGCTGTGCATTTAAACCTGATTAAGCGCATATTAACGAAAATCGGTGTTAAGTGACCCCGGGAACTCGGGAGTCGAGTTTACATACGACCCTCAATTTTCAGGGCGTTACAGTCTTCGACAACATTATTTTACATATACACCTTGTAACTTTCCTTGGCTACAGGCCGGAATTCCTCGAGTCCTCGACGACTCCATGTCACGTGCTTTGTTGCACCTGAATCCAAAATTCACTCGTTAGATATAGTATCAACGAAATAATTTCAGAACGAACGCCTACATACAAAGTATCTAGTGGCTTAAGAATTACTGTTTTTTTATGGGCACAATGCCGAGCATAATGGTCAGAATTTTCGTAGACAAAGTAGACTATATTTGTCTTTTTCTGCTTCTTCTTTTCATTCCCTTCTTGAGATTTGGAGGAGGTGCTGTGGTCTTCTGTTATTGGTTATTCTTTTTCGCCTTCTTGCGAGCTTTGAACCGTTTCTTATTAACTTTTCGCTTATGGGTTTCTACTACAAAGGCCTTGGCCGAACCTGGCTGAATTGTATTCATTTCAATCTCACGTGTCGAGTGACCACAAAAGTCTCTAAACATAGTGATAGAATTAGTATGGTTCAAAATTCTTTTAACTGGGGCCCAAGATTTAGGAAAGGAACGGTGCATGACAATAATATTTTATTTTTCAGTCAATTTACACCAAACATTTCTAAGGGCACATATCATTTGCTCCATCTTTCGGATATGATCTTTGATGGGGTAAACAGGATATCGTCTACATATAGAGATAGTATTAGAAAAGATCTTCCAAAACTTTTCAGGTATACACAATGATCGTGCATGACACCGGTAAGGGAATCTGGGAAGCACTGACAAATGCCTATGTGTAGAAGTTAGATGCGAAAGTTCGGGTTATGGAATTAGAATTCCAGGAGTATAGGATACTAGTCGGCTGCCTCATCAAAGATCATATCCGAAAGATGGAGCAAATGATAGGTGCCTTTAGGAATGTTGTGTGTAAATTGACTGAAAATCAAAAGATTATAGCTATGCACCGTTCCTTACCTGAATCTTGGGCCCCAATTAAAAGAATTCTGAACCATACTAATTCTTTCACTACGTTCAGAGACTTTTGTGGCCACTTGGTACGTGAGGTTAAAATAAGTGCAATTCAGACAAGTTCGGCCAAGGCTTATAATTTTATAAAAGCATAAATTTCATCCTAAATAGAGAACTTGATTGTTCCACACCGCCCATTCAGGTATGTGGACTTTCAGATCTCGTTAAGATGTATTGACTACTTTTAGACTCTGAAAATTTGTATAACACGTAGAAATACTGATGATTAGAGTTAATACCTTATATCATAGCTAAGTAGTGATACTTATGCAATGTAGAGATGACCACCAAAGTATTAATCGCTGAACAGCTGAAAGGATAATATTTCGACGGTAACAACTATGAAGACTGGTCCTGCGCGGTGCGATGCCTTCTGGAAGAGGACGATATATTGCATACACTCGATGAAGTTCAAGAGGAACCCATATTATTGAAGTAGATGGATCTATTTACACTTCTGATCCTACGGTATAAGTGGTCCCGGATTGCGATCTATGGATTAGTTCGTCCGAAGGACAAGGCAAAATCGATAAATTATAATGCACGCTATATTTCTTTGTATACCCACGGTATTTCCAATGAGTCAGTGCCTTTTACGAGAGAAAAGCTATCCCTTTTTATAAGAAAAGAAGGAGATGGGATGAGACCAGATTATCCGGTCTTCTCCCTAACTCTTATCCAAAATCAAATTCAAAAATGAATTTGAAATCTCAACAGAAAGGAAAAAGCAGGAAGAAGCCTAAACATATGGGACCCACTAGTGATACTATCTCTATATGTAGACAATATCCTGTTAATTGGTAATGACATGCAATTGTTGATATTGACTAAAGATTGACTATTCTCAAACTTTGAGATGAAAGACCTCAGTGAAGCCAACTTTATTCTTGGGGTAAAAATCATCAGGGATCGCCCTAAGAAATTTTTAGGCTTGTCTCAAGCAACCTATATACAAAATATCTTAAAGTGGTTCAGGATGAAAAATTCAAAAGCTGTTGAAACCCCTATGGATAAAGATACCAAGCTAGACAGGAAATCGTGTCCCTAGACTGAAGCCGAGAAATTGGCTATATCCTCCGTACATTACGTAAGTGCAGTAGGGAGCTTAATTATGCTATGCTTTGCACCAGACCGAATATTAACTATGCAGTTGGCATACTCAGTCATTATCAAAGTAACCTGGGACAGTCTCATTGGCAAGCCATCAAACATATATTTCGCTATCTCAGAGGAATAAAAGACCTAATGTTGTGTTATGAAGGCACAAGCCTCAAGCTCAAAGGATATTCTGATGCTGCTTGGGGTAATGACGCTGATGATGGAAAGTCTACTTCAGGATATGTATTCTTACTCGGAGGAGGAGCTATCTCATGGTCAAGTAAGAAACAAACATCCATAGCTCTTTCATCTATGGAGGCCGAGTACATTGCATGTTGTGTTGCAGTTCAGGAGTGTGTATGGGTTCGCAGATTTCTATTGAGTTTGGGTGTTGTACCGAGTGTTCGTCAGCCTATATCGCTGAAGATAGACAATACTTCTGCCATTGACTTGGCAATGGACCCTAAACACTACCAGAAATCTAAGCACATTGAGATCAAGTATCATTACATCCGTGATCAAGTGAGAGATAAGAAGGTCGCCCTCAGCTACATTCCTACCAAGGAGATGATGGCTGATCCCATGACGAAACCTATAGCTAGAGATCTATTTCAGGTTCACGTCAGACAGATGGGCTTGAAGAAAGCTTAAGTGATGTACTTGTTTTGTAGTACCTTTTATCTTTCATTAATGAATAACACATTCCATTTATTCAGTGTTGAAAATTAATATAAACTAGGCAAGTAGATCATTAACATTTACCTTGAAATCATGTAGGATTTCTATTTTTGTCGGCAGGCCGGTCACCCACTCGTACGGGTTGACCAACCTTGAATGTACAAGAGAGGTACATTTGGGGCAATGTTTATACCTTGAGGTATGAACTTCTCTTTATTTTGAATAATAAAGGATGAGGATATGAGTGAGTTGTATCTGCCTACAATCTTGTAAGATTGAAGATGAGATTGATCAAGTCGAATAATATAATCGCACCATTCTTTTTTCATGCGATCAATGTTATGGCCTGAATTTAAAGCCATGTTATGAAGTTATGAGATGAGTCGTACCTCATGTAGAATGATCTTCGTATTGTAGACCCGACATTCACCTAGTATTGTCTACTTTACGACGTGGATTCTAGCTACGTGCTGGGACCTTTTACCTACAGATTGCTTTGATTCAATCCAATCATTGCAACGTGTGAGTAGCCAGTCCAATAGGTGACTTTTTGTGTCCTTATCTACCCTCCTCTTGTATATATGAGGATGAGATTGAGTGTCGCTACTTTAGTGTATTATGACGAAAGGTCCTTGATTGGTCAGACTCATTTACACTAGGAAAGCAGCTTGATTAATTTCAAATTACACATCTGTGTGGGGAAGATCTCATGACAGATACACCAAGTTTTAGAACTATAAATACGCACTTGAAGACTTATTCGTCGACAGTATCGAGTTATTTTTATTAGACTTTTGTAAACAATATTTTTCTTAAAAAGCATATGTATATATAAGTATTGCTTTAAATTGGTTTTAGTCGAAGTTTGTAAAAAATCAAGTTTTCAGAATAACTCGATAAGTTGGATAAGTGCGTATGTTGGCCGAGTACTCCAGATCGGGAGTTAACTCTATCTGGTGTGGTCATGCGGACTAGGACATGCATGGCAAAGCTTGGGTTATTGAGTACCAGTTAGGTGGTCACTTAGTACTTAAGCACCTGTGAGAAGATTACGGTGATCCAGCTGGTCCCACGCCTCCGATTCTTTTGATCGTGATGTTTGGTCTTTGATTGTTATTAGGCAAGTTAGATGGGCAAATTTTTGTGCCTATCCCACAATGTTATTGAGTGACAGATGTTGGACATAGGCCAGTGGGGCCCACTGGTGAGCAATCACTATTGGGTGGGTCTCATTTGTTTAGGCTTCTTTCGGCTTTTTCCTTTCTGTTGAGATTTCAAATTCATTTTTGAATTTAATTTTGGATAGGAGATAGGGAGAAGACCGGATAATCTGGATAGCTTTTCTCTCATAAAAGGCATTAAATCATTGGAAATATCGTGGGTATATAGAGAAATAGAGTGTGCATTATAGTTTGTCCATTTTGGCTTGTCCTTCGGATGATTTAATCCATAGATCGCAATCCGGTGCCACTTATACCGTAGGATCAGAGGTGTAAATAGATCCATCTACTCTAGTAGTACATAAGCGGGCCGTTGGAGCGTCAATCTTCTTCTTTATGAGGGTTCCAAAACTCGTGTAGACCGTCAAATCTTGAGGGCTCACCTTCCGCGCTTCCTTACAGTACATTAGGTCTTTTGTTCCTCTGAGATAGCGGAATATACGTTTGACGGCTTGCCAACACTACCAAAAAAAGGGACAAAGGCTACAGATAAAATTCGTAGCCTTAGACCTATGGCTACGGTTCTAGTCCGTAGCACGTCCGTAGTCGTAGGTGCAGTAACACTAGGTCTGGAACCTATAGCTACGGATTTAATCCATAGCTATAGGTCGCAACAGCTACGGATTAAATCCGTAGCAACTATGTCAGTAGCTATAGGTTATAATAGTTACGGATTTATTCACTACAGCTACGGATTTAATCCGTAGCTATATCTCACAATAGCTACGGATATAATCCGTAGCAATTATATCCACAACTGTAGATTACAACAGCTGCGGATTTAATCACAACAGCTACGGATTGAATCCGTAGCTATATATTACAATAGCTACGGCTATAATCCGTAGCAATTATATCCGTAGCTGTAGATTACAACAGCTGCGGATTTAATCACAACAGCTACGGATTAAATCCGTAGCTACATCTTACAATAGCTACGGCTATAATCCGTAGCAATTATATCCGTAGCTGTAGATTACAACAGCTACGGATTTAATGATAACAGCTACGGATTGAATCCGTAGCTATATCTAGCAATCGCTTCGGATATAATCCGTAGCAATGATATCCGTAGCTGTAAACTACAACAGCTAACGGATTATTTGTTTATTCAATTATCACCTGTATAATCATTCAATTACCACCTGTATAATCATCCTATATAATCATTCAATTACCACCTGTATAATCATCCTGTATAATCATTCAATTACCACCTGTATACTCATTCAATTACCACCTGTATAATCATCCTGTATAATCATTCAATTACCACCTGTATAATCATTCAATTACCACCTGTATAATCATTCATTCATTCCATTACAATCAATTACAATCATTCATTCATTTAATTACAATCAATTACAATCCTTCATTCAGACAATTACAATCCTTCATTCAATGAATTACAATTACAAATACAATAATGCTGAAAATACAAATCTTTGGCTTCATTAGGAAAATTTGCTCAACTTCACCCTGAAATTTCAAAGATAAAGAATTGAAAGAATAAATATCCTTCATTCAATGAATTACAATTACAATCCTTCATTCAATGAATTACAATTACAATTTACAATTACAATAATGCTGAAAATACAAATCTTTGGTTTAGGTTAGGTTATAGGTTAAGGTTTAGGTTTAGGAAACCGGTTTCAGGTTCGGGATCGGATTTAAGTTTGAATTTTCAAGTTTAGGTTTAGGTTTAGGTTAGGGAGTTGAGATTCTGATTAGGTGTAGGTTTAGGTTAAGGGATTTGAGAATAGGTTAAGGTGTAGGTTTAAGAAATCGGGTTCGGGTTCGGGATCGGGTTTAAGCTTGGGTTTTCAAGTTTAGGTTTAGGTTTAGGTTAGGCAGTTAGGTTTAGGTTAGGTTGTAGGTTAAGGTTTTGGGAATTGAGAATAGGTTAAGGTTTAGGTTTAGGAAACCGGGTTCGGGTTCGGGATCGAGTTTAATTTTGGGTTTTCAAGTTTAGGTTTAGGTTTAGGTTGGGGAGTTAGGTTTAGGTTACGTTGTAGGTTAAGCTTTAGGGAATTGAGAATAGGTTAAGGTTTAGGTTTAGGAAACCAGGTTCGGGTTCGGGATCGGGTTTAAGTTTGGGTTTTCAAGTTTAGGTTTAGGTTTAGGTTAGGGAGTTAGGTTTAGGTTAGGTTGTAGGTTAAGGTTTAGGGAATTGAGAATAGGTTAAGGTTTAGGTTGAGGAAACTGGGTTCGGGTTCGAGACGGGGTTTAAGTTTGAATTTTCAAGTTTAGGTTTAGGTTTAGGTTAGGGAGTTAAGTTTAGGTTAGGTTTTAGGTTAAGCTTTGGGGAATTGAGAATAGGTTAAGGTTTAGGTTGAGGAAATTGGGTTCGGGTTCGGTATCGGGTTTAAGTTTTGGTTTTCAAGTTTAGGTTTATGTTTAGGTTAGGGAGTTAGGTTAAGGTTAGGTTATAGGTTAAGGTTTAGGGAATTGAAAATAGGTTAAGGTTTAGGTTGAGGAAACCGGGTTCAGGTTCGGGTTCGGGTTTAAGTTTGGGTTTTCAAGTTTAGGTTTAGGTTTAGGTTTAGGTTTAGGTTAGGGAGTTAGGTTTAGGTTAGATTGTAGGTTAAGGTTTAGGTTTAGGAAACCGGTTTCGGGTTCGGGATCGGGTTTAAGTTTGGGTTTTCAAGTTTAGGTTTAGGTTTAGGTTAGGTTGTAGGTTAAGGTTTAGGGAATTGAGAATAGGTTAAGGTTTAGGCTGAGGAAATTTGGTTCAGGTTCGACATCGGGTTTAAGTTTAGGTTTAGGTTTAGGTTAAGGAGTTGAGATTTAGGATTAGGTGTAGGTTTAGGTTTAGGGATTTGAGAATAGGTTAAGGTTTAGGTTTAGGAAACCGGTTTCGGGTTTGGGATCGGGTTTAAGTTTGGGTTTTCAAGTTTAGGTTTAGATTTAGGTTAGTTAGTTAGGTTTAGGTTAGGTTGTAGGTTAAGGTTTAGGGAATTGAGAATAAGTTAAGGTTTAGGTTTAGGAAACCGGGTTCGGGTTCAGGATCGGGTTTAAGTTTGGGTTTTCAAGTTTAGGTTTAGGTTTAGGTTAGGGAGTTAGGTTTAGGTTCGGTTGTAGGTTAAGGTTTAGGTTGAGGAAACTGGGTTCGAGTTCGGGACCGGGTTTAAGTTTGGGTTTTCAAGTTTAGGTTTAGGTTTAGGTTAAGGAGTTAGGTTTAGTTTAGGTTGTAGGTTAAGGTTTAGGGAATTGAGAATAGGTTAAGGTTTAGGTTGAGAAAATTTGGTTCGGGTTCGGCATCGGGTTTAAGTTTGGTTTTTCAAGTTTAGGTTTAGGTTTAGGTTAGGTAGTTGAGATTTAGGATTAGGTGTAGGTTTAGGTTAAGAGATTTGAGAATAGGTTAAGGTTTAGGTTTAAGAAATCGGGTTCGGGTTCGGGATCGTGTTTAAGTTTGGGTTTTCAAGTTTAGGTTTAGGTTTAGGTTAGGTAGTTAGGTTTAGGTTAGGTTGTAGGTTAAGGTTTTGGGAATTGAGAATAGGTGAAGGTTTAGGTTTAGGAAACCGGGTTCGGATTCGGGATCGGGTTTAATTTTGGGTTTTCAAGTTTAGGTTTAGGTTTAGGTTAGAGAGTTAGGTTTATGTTAGGTTGTAGGTTAAGGTTTAGGGAATTGAGAATAGGTTAAGGTTTAGGTTTAGGAAACCGGGTTCGGGTTTAAGTTTGGGTTTTCAAGTTTAGGTTTAGGTTTAGGTTAGGGAGTTAGGTTTAGGTTAGGTTGTAGGTTAAGGTTTAGGGAATTGAGAATAGGTTAAGGTTTAGGTTGAGGAAACTGGGTTCGAGTTCGGATTTGGGATCGGGTTTAAGTTTGGGTTTTCAAGTTTAGGTTTAGGTTTAGGTTTAGGTTAGGTAGTTAGGTTTAGGTTAGTTTGTAGGTTAAGGTTTAGGTTTAGGAAACCGGTTTCGGGTTCGGGATCGGGTTTAAGTTTGGGTTTTCAAGTTTAGGTTTAGGTTTAGGTTAGGTTGTAGGTTAAGGTTTAGGGAATTGAGAATAGGTTAAGGTTTAGGTTGAGGAAATTGGGTTCGGGTTCGGCATCGGGTTTAAGTTTGGGTTTTCAAGTTTAGGTTTAGGTTTAGGTTAGGGAGTTGAGATTTAGGATTAGGTGTAGGTTTTGGTTTAGGGATTTGAGAATAGGTTGAGGTTTAGGTTTAGGAAATCGGGTTTGGGTTCGGGATTGGATTTAAGTTTGGGTTTTCAAGTTTAGGTTTAGGTTTAGGTTAGGTAGTTAGGTTGAGGTTAGGTTGTAGGTTAAGGTTTAGGGAATAGAGAATAAGTTAAGGTTTAAGTTTAGGAAACCGGGTTCGGGTTCGAGATCGGGTTTAACTTTGAGTTTTCAAGTTTAAGTTTAGGTTTGGGTTAGGGAATTAGGTTTAGGTTCGGTTGTAGGTAAAGGTTTAGGGAATTGAGAATTGGTTAAGGTTTAGGTTGAGGAAACTGGGTTTGGGTTCAGGACCGGGTTTAAGTTTGGGTTTTCAAGTTTACGTTTAGGTTTCGGTTAGGGAGTTAGGTTTAGGTTATGTTGTAGGTTAAGGTTTAGGTTGAGGAAAGTGGGTTCGGGTTCGGCATCGGGTTTAAGTTTGGGTTTTCAAGTTTAGGTTTAGGTTTAGGTTAGGTAGTTAGGTTTAGGTTAGGTTGTAGGTTAAGGTTATGGGAATTGAGAATAGGTGAAGGTTTAGGTTTAGGAAACCGGGTTCGGGTTCGGGATCGGGTTTAATTTTGGGTTTTCAAGTTTAGGTTTAGGTTTAGGTTAGGGAGTTAGGTTTATGTTAGGTTGTAGGTTAAGGTTTAGGGAATTGAGAATAGGTTAAGGTTTAGGTTTAGGAAACCGGGTTCGGGTTTAAGTTTGGGTTTTCAAGTTTAGGTTTATGTTTAGGTTAGGGAGTTAGGTTTAGGTTAGGTTGTAGGTTAAGGTTTAGGGAATTGAGAATAGGTTAAGGTTTAGGTTGAGGAAACTGGGTTCGGGTTCGGGTTTGGGATCGGGTTTAAGTTTAGGTTTTCAAGTTTAGGTTTAGGTTTAGGTTTAGGTTTAGGTTAGGTAGTTAGGTTTAGGTTAGTTTGTAGGTTAAGGTTTACGTTTAGAAAATCGGTTTCGAGTTCGGGATCGGGTTTAAGCTTGGGTTTTCAAGTTTAGGTTTAGGTTTAGGTTAGGTTGTAGGTTAAGGTTTAGGGAATTGAGAATAGGTTAAGGTTTAGGTTGAGGAAATTGGGTTCGGGTTCGGCATCGGGTTTAAGTTTGGGTTTTCAAGTTTAGGTTTAGGTTTAGGTTAGGGAGTTGAGATTTAGGATTAGGTGTAGGTTTTGGTTTAGGGATTTGAGAATAGGTTGAAGTTTAGGTTTAGGAAATCGGGTTTGGGTTCGGGATTGGATTTAAGTTTGGGTTTTCAAGTTTAGGTTTAGGTTTAGGTTAGGTAGTTAGGTTGAGGTTAGTTTGTAGGTTAAGGTTTAGGTTTAGGAAATCGGTTTCGGGTTCGGGATCGGGTTTAAGTTTGGGTTTTCAAGTTTAGGTTTAGGTTTAGGTTAGGTTGTAGGTTAAGGTTTAGGGAATTGAGAATAGGTTAAGGTTTAGGTTGAGGAAACTGGGTTCGGGTTCGGGACCGGGTATAAGTTTGGGTTTTCAAGTTTAGGTTTAGGTTTAAGCTAGGGAGTTTGGTTTAGGTTAGGTTGTAGGTTAAGCTTTAGGGAATTGAGAATAGGTTAAGGTTTAAGTTGAGGAAATTGGGTTCGGGTTTGTCATCGGGTTTACGTTTCGGTTTTCAAGTTTAGGTTTATGTTTAGGTTAGGTTGTAGGTTAAGCTTTAGGTAATTGAGAATAGGTTAAGGTGAAGGTTGAGGAAACCGGGTTCGGGTTCGGGTTCGGGATCGGGTTTAAGTTTGGGTTTTAAAGTTTAGGTTTAGGTTTAGGTTAGGGAGTTAGGTTTAGGTTAGTTTGTAGGTTAAGGTTTAGTTCTAGGGAATTGAGTATAGGTTATAGGTTTTGGTTTAGGTTATTGGTTTTGGTTTAGGTTAAGGTTTTAGGTTATTGGATTTGAGAATGGGTTCGGGTTTAGGTTGTAGGTTTTGGTTTTGGTTTTGGTTTAGGTTATAGGTTTTGGTTTAGGTTATAGGTTATAGGTTTTGGGATTTGAGAATGGGTTCGGGTTTAGGCTATAGGTTTTGGTTAAGGTTTAGGTTATAGGTTTTGGGATTTGAGAATGGGCTCGGGTTTAGGTTACAGGTTTTGGTTAAGGTTTAGGTTTAGGTTTAGGTTATAGGTTTTTGGGATTTGAGAATGGGTTATAGTTTAGGTTTAGGTTAGGTTATAGGTTTTGGCTTTGGTTTAGGTTATAGGTTATGGGATTTGAGAATGGGTTCGGGTTTAGGGATTTGAGTTTAGGTTATAGGTTTTGGTTTAGGTTATTGGTTTTGGTTTAGTTTAAGGTTTAGGTTATTGGATTTGAGAATGGGTTCGGGTTTAGGTTATAGGTTTTGGTTAAGGTTTAGATTTTTGGATTTGAGAATGTGTTCGGGTAGAGGTTATAGGTTTTGGTTTTAGTTTAGGTTTAGGTTATAGATTTTTAGATTTGAGAATGGGTTCGGGTGTGGTCCCTGCAAATACAAATATAATACAAATATAAACACGGCTTGTCCGAATGGCCAGGCCCTTCCAATGCCGTCCATAGGAAATGGACAGTTCATCATGGTCATAACAGCGGTTCCCACCTTCCAAGGACCCCCGCTCTTCCGGATAGCTCCGACGCACTTCCGGGTCTGCTCCATTAATCTCGAGCAAATACATAAACACGGCCTGTCCAAATGGCCAGGCCCCTCCAATGCCGTCCATAGGAAATGGACAGCTTCATCATGGTCATAACAACGGTTCCCGACTTCCAGGAACCCCCGCTCTTCCGGATAGCTCCGACGCACATCCGGGTCTGCTCCATTAATCTCGAGCAAATACATAAACACGGCCTGTCCAAATGGCCAGGCCCCTCCAATGCCGTCCATAGGAAATGGACAGCTTCATCACGGTCATAACAGCGGTTCCCACCTTCTAGGGACCCCCGCTCAACATCCGGATAGCTCCGACGCACATCCGGATCTGCTTCATCAATTTTGAGATAATATATAAACATGGGCCTGTCCAAATGGCCAGGCCACTTCATCAATGTATCATATAGTATGAAGGAAAGAAGACTCACTAATTTAGCTAGCAAGGAGAGAAAGTGTGAGTGCTTGGAATGTCGCCCTTTCTTTGAATAATGGATGCATATTCCACAATGCAATCTGAGAATGAGTAAGTTTTTTAGTTTCTTCAAAAATGCCTGACCTGCAGCCCACAAAATGAGAGAAGACCATAACTGAAAGGACTAAGAAAGGGAAATGGAAATCAATTAATATATTGAATGAATAATCATATAAATAGGAATTAAACATTCGACATATAAATCCACGTTTCTAAAGTTACTTAATCAAGCCTACATTTACAAGATATGAAATATTAATGATAAAACATGCAAATGATACGTGTGACATCATCACAAAAGAGGAGTCAATAAATAGACTATTCTCAAAATTTTCTAAATTGTTGCTGCAAAAGGGTTAATTTCCCTATGATTCAGAAAATGGTAGGTTCTGGTAATATTCTTCCATTGAATTAGGTGTGAAATATTCCTTTTCACTATCTATTTGAAGGTTACCAATCAGATAAAGCTTCCACCCTCATTCTCATTGGAAAGATAGAGCGCTTTATTAAAGCTTAGTTGATACAACCATTTAGAACAACCAGCAGTCCTAGTCCAGTCAGCTACATTACCAGAAAAACCTCCATATTCAAACAGTGGTTTAAGTGGATATCACATACATATTCCGCGTGTTCTACCCAGAATACCAACCATCTGTTGATCAGTTGGGGCTATACATATACATAGGATGCAGGCCATTCACCCAATATTTTAAAGCATTTGTTCCAAGGAAAAGTGGCCTGCACAAAGAGCTCACCTGATGATCCGTTCAAAGAATGAACATGCATACCACATTATCTGATTTGAGCCCAACACCAATGCATGTATCCAGTGTCTTAAGGGGTCATTTGAAAGCCTGTAAATAGGCTAAGTTTTAAATTACATGTAAATCATTTACAGGCTAAGGGGTCCCTTCCAATGCCTTTTTTACCTGTAAATCATTTGCAGGCTGTAACAGCATTTACATGGGTTTTCTTCTTATTCTTCCGCTGCTAAGCAGGGGACATACATGGGCAATTTTCGGACCTCCTATGAATGTTTGAATATGGAGGTTTTCCACCAAATGCCAACTACCTATTCCTAGGAGATTATGTTGACAGAGGGAAACAGAGCATAGAGTCAGATGAACATACACATTAAGAAGTTTATAGCTTTTTTGGGATGGCAGTCATGTATCAGATTGCTGTGAAAATGATCAAGAAGCCATCATAGAAATACCTTTGCATCTTCGATGTCAATATCTGGCAATGCAAGTAATCGCTTCACTTTCTTTCCATCGGAACTTACAACCTGCTCGTGAAGGGACAATGGAAATAAGATGTGTGTGTGTGTGTGTGTGTGTGTGTGTGAGAGAGAGAGAGAGAGAGAGAGAGAGAGAGAGAGAGAGAGAGAGAGAGAGATGCCATATGTGAAATAAATGCTAGCACATGCCTTTTAAGATCAGTAAGTGTTATGAAAATCAATACGACTTGTTGCTTGCTTCCAGATTCTAATTCCCTGGTTCAAGTTAAGCCCCAACCCTTTCTACCATAACACATTGAATTAAAAATTTCATACTTCGTTGTGGCTGCACTAGTCTTTGGTGGTATTCATCATTAAAGAAAAATAACAAGTTGTAAAATAAGAAATATCACCACTTTCGTGGTATTCATCATTAAAGAAAAAGGGAAAAATAACTTGGAACTGCATTATGAGGATTCTGTTTATGACCTTTGCCAAGCCCACAATATTCATACATTAGACATGAGATAATTAATGATGCACAGATTTGTGAATTACCTCGGTGACTTTGGATATTCAAAAATTCTAAGTGGTGATGTTAGTAGTGTTTATCAAGAATGGTGATCAGAGAAATTTAGAAATATGACAACCAGAACAAAAATTATCCTTCCATAAGAAGTTAGCTGAAGGTATTGCAAATACAACACTTCTGACTATTCCTTAAAGAACTAATGAATCTAGTCATCAAAAAAGCAAATAACCATGACATTATGCTCCTTACAGTTTCATGAGACAACAAAAAAGAAAAGAAAAGTCAAGAGAAACTGAATGTAGTTCAAAAGAACCTTTGTACGAAAAGAAAAATGCAATATTACCTTCTATTGAACAATGATACACTGATGTTTGTGTGACCAACCCCAATATCTTTGGTGTAATCCACTTCCAAAACACAGCCTGTGAATATAACAATATATCATGGAAACTAATTGAGAAATGAAACAACCTATAAAACAAATAGAAAAGTGAGCTAATAAAGTTTAAAGCGGATGACATTATCACCTGCTCAGGCATCTGATGTGATTTCATTTTTGCCTTTGTCTCAATGTTGAATATTTGTAGGTGATCCTGAATAGTTCCCTAAAGTTGAGCTTCAAACAGAATGTCACAGTCCACTCGTCTTATATGAGATGCAACAAAGAAGATGCTCACCACCACAAGCACAAGAAACAGACGCATTCAAAAGCCAATGCCTAATAGCTGGGATAATCCTGAATAATGATATGACACATGCATTCCACGAAAAGCCA
This sequence comes from Magnolia officinalis, assembly GCA_021015155.1. NCBI lineage: Eukaryota > Viridiplantae > Streptophyta > Magnoliopsida > Magnoliales > Magnoliaceae > Magnolia > Magnolia officinalis. Next base: position 7,209,551 of record JAJHSJ010000014.1, on the reverse strand, counting down.
TGACAACCATTTATCGAATGGAGATTGAAGAAATTAGCTCCAAAATAAGGAATCGGCATGAAAAATTCCTCTTTTATTTTGTTTTTTGTTTTTATTTTTTAAAAAAGAAAAGTAACAGAAGATTGAGTGCATGATTACACATGTGCATCCTACAAACGTTGGTAGGAACTTGCTCCAACCTATCATTGATGAGGCTACGGGGAGTTGATAGCATGTCAAGTGTTCAGTGTAGATGTTTTGGGCTGCAAGTAATGTATCTCCCAAAGGAAAAATCAATAACAATATGATATAACATTGATATAACATTGAAAAGATGTGTTTGACAAATTGAATTCAATATCAGAAATGCTATGCTAAAAGAGATTTCATAAAGAAAATATGAGGTGGAGAATGACAGAATCTGCTGTTCTGCCACTTCTATACTTGAAAGTAGGGAATCTTGCTTGCTAGCATTTTGGCTGTCATTGTACTCAACCTGAAATAAATCTCTATGTTAATATCAAATTAGAAGATATAAAAAGAACAAAAGAAGTGTATTCATTTCTAGGAAAGAAGAAGATCACTAGGAATCAAAAATTGATGTTTCGAGAATCTTAGAGATGAATTATTTCAGCTTTTTAGTAGGTACATGGGGTAGTTGTAGGAAGTAAGAATTAATCTAAATAAGTTATGTGAGCTAATCAAAGCAGGCATTGCATCATTCCCCACTTGGACATGGGAACAACATTAAGAAAGAAAAATAAGAACCCAATTCAAGTAAAATCCATACATCATATCTATTGACAACCATGGTGTATCTGTCTTATATCTGGATACCATATTCCAAGTGATTTTTTTCCTAGTGAAAGAATATTCCCATAGGGTGCACAACTTCTAGAATGATCTGGTCTCTGAATTTGAATTATGTGACATCATTTCTATTAAAGACCATTAGGTTGCACATATATAGTAACAAGCAGAGCCTAGGATTTCAACATTGTTTTAAAAGCATACATTTTATGTAGATTGATATATATTTTCATGGAAATCCGTCTTAAAAGTCATTAGGATCATTCAAATTTTAGGATTACGTGTGCAGTTAAATATTTCAAAAACATACACTTAATGTTGAGGCATGATTTCTCATAATTTCATATGGAGAATCCAAAAAACCCAACAACACAGGTTATAGCAAAACCTCAATTATGAGATGGCTTCTTCTGCTTGAGTCATCAAAAGAGAGGGGGAAATTGATTTCCTTTTAACAGTTACATATAAAACTACACTCATAACCAACTTCAGATGGAAAATTACACAGTAACTGTTGAGAATGCAAAATCTCTCAGATCTAAATATATGGGATAGGTGAACTGCTTCTCAACATTTTTTAACTGTCCATGTGAATATGAAGGCTGCTTTGTTACCTCTTGAAAGTACCAAAATTCCATATGTTATATGAATCAAAACAAATCCTAACTTAAAATGCTGAGATGAGTGGGTTATACCCCAAGATGATAGCCAACAAGAAGGTCATTGATGGAAATAAGTTGGACATGACATATGCAAATGTCGACGAAGTTTGTTCTAGTCCAGTATAATACAATATCCTAGCAAGCACAGTCATGAAACAAACCATAACAAAAAAAAAAAAAAAAAAACCCACAAAAATCATGGGTATTAAAGACTACATTTAGTTGCAAATTCAGACGAATTCTCCATACGAGTGACTGCAATTCAAAGTAACTAAAATAGTTCGACTGCTATCAAACAGAAGCAACTAAAAGCTTATTGTATAGATAGATAATAGATAGATAGATAGGTAGGTAGGTAGGCAGGTAGAGAGAGAGAGAGAGAGATGAAATTCTCACCATTTCTAGTGCCCCCCTGATAACTCCACTAAAGATGTTGCAATAACATAGGCCTTGGCATGTATTAGGAAGCTCAACAAAGTCTACCAGAGGTTTGTCTTCCAAAATAAGACTGCAACTTGTCCCATCAGCATCCCAATTCATTGCAGAAGCAGTGACCCCTAAGAACATTTTTGAAACCAACTTGTTCAAAAGCATCAAAAGAGCCATTATCATTGCCTATCCATACTATTAGAACAATCCATAAGCGCACTCCATATATCTTTGATTTTACCCTCCTAAAAGTCTTCAAAGCTGACCATGTAGGTTGGCAGCAATCTGATAAAAGAAATTCACATGGTTGGTACTCCCTTGCTTTGAATTCAATTTGTTTATTAGAGAAAATTTCAATTGGAAAAAAGAAATTTCTTTATCACCTTCATGTAGACATCTATGTCGGGATCTGGCTTGATGTTTGCTGCTTTCTCTCTTCTCGACAGCTCCGTCAGCTTTTTTCCTTTCTAAGTTAAAAGTGAATAAAGAAAAAAAAAACAAAAACAAAAAAACAACAAAATAGCACTGAACAGAATTCATATAAAATCTATATAGTTATCCAAATCTATATAGTCATCCGTAGAAAACAGAATTCATATAAAAAAACAAAACAACACTTAACTTTGGCATGCTTTAAGAACTATTTGGTTATACCCCAAAATCACAACTGCATCTGCTTTTTGGTGGTCCACCGAGCACTTGAGACTGCACAAACAGGAATTGCATTTCACAGGCTCCCATTATCTGTCCCAAACACAGAGAAGGAACCACATACTTCAAATTGGTGGGAGGATTATAACAACAGTCATCTGGTGAGATAACCTACCTAGATAGAACTTTGATTGTAACGACCTGAGATGGGCAGTGGAGATTAGCAGATCATTTCCAAAGAGGAAGCAAAATGTCATACACAAGTGCCTATCCCACCATCATTTGGCAGAGTACTTGCATTATGCTCTTTAGAAAAAAAAGTACAAGTACAGAGGCCCAATGCATCATGTCATGTGCATCAAGTGCTGATGCACGTCGTCCTTAAAAGTGGAGCCCATCAGTTGATCTAGGCCATTCATCTAACAAGCCCTAAGGTGCATAGGGGCACACTCCAAAGACTTCTACAATGAAGATCCTACCCATCCAACCATATGCCTCTTTGACGAACTATAATTGTATTCATTTTTCTGTAACCATCTAATTTGTGGGCCACTTATCAAAGGGTTAGGACCACTGTAGGAGATTTGGGGCATAAAGATTTTTTTTTTTTTTTTTTTTTTTAAAAAAGTGGGTCAGGGAACCATGGGTCCCACTTGTATAAACTTTTTAGCTCGTATCTCAATATGAGCCGAAAAAATAGATGGTGTCTCAGGCAATCCACATCCATATGTCAAATAATGTGACCTGCTTTAGATTTGTTAGGACAATTTTGACCTATGATCTATTGTCATTCTATTGTTGATTTCGGTCCACCTACTGCTTTTCTTTTCCATCTTTAATTAGACATCCAACCATCAACAAGCTAATACAAACATGCTTGCAGTGTAACAGTGAGGTCCACTGTTGGGCGGTTGATTTGAGATAAACACGACATGTACGGTATAGGAATTCGTGTGACTATGATGATGGATAGTATGGTCCACCAGATTAGACCATTGATCAATGGATGGGGAATTCCTCTAAAAGCACGAACGACAGAATTTCCTCACCCTTAGGTCAGTGGTGCACATATAGGACATATCAAATAGCTATAATCATCCAATCTTTAATATTTTAGTCCCTCATCTGAGACATTCTCCATCAGATCAACGGTCTGGATCAATGAATCACTAAAACATTTACCCACAAACAAAATAAAAATTAAAAAGAAGAAAAAGGAGTGCCCAATACCCGAAATTGAAGCAATGCCACAACTACAAGGCCTACTAGAAGTCTTTTCACCACCCAATATGAAGCCATTGATATGATGCCTCTCTCTTATTTTACTTTGTTGGATTCAAGTAAAGGTGAAGGATTTTGCTCTCTACTTATAACCCAAATGCCTCTTCTACAATAAAAGCGGTAGGAATTGCGGCCATAAATGCTAACCTGTTAGTAAATGAAATTGCTAATGGTCATCCATTGTTGGTAAATGAGATGCTAACTGTCATATCCATCCGTTGTAGTTAAAAAACCATTAAAACAATTTAGAGAATAAATAAGATGGCAGTTACAGTTTTCTACGATAGTTGCAATTTGTGTGCAGGGCTGGCAATGGTCAGGTCTTCGCCGAGTAAAATCAATAAGGCCAACCTAACCAGTTCAAAACTCAGGCCTAGGTTTGCCAGCCTAGGAAATCAATGGTTCTCTTGGAAAATTCTAATAGCAATTAGTGTCTGCCAGTCCTATTAGATCATGATTTTGCACGGTTAGATCATTGCTTGATGGTGGATAAGACAACATTCCATATAAATGGTGCTCGATTGGCCGTCTGCCAATTTGAACTCATTCCATCTATTCCCTTCAAGAGATTTATCGAATGGGTTCGACCATTTGTAACTAGCGCACCCCAATGTACATATTTCCATACAAGGAGCCCAAACGGAGCTCCAAGCTCTCAAAGATGTAATGTTGGAATTTCTATGCAAGAACCCAACTAGATCGGTCTGACAAATTGGCATGCCCCAGCAAAGATGACGGATCAACAATCGGATCGGCCCTACAATTTACAGTCTATAGTTCATTTAATAGTTTCACACTGATAATTGAGAATTGATGATCTGGGTCCCACCTGATAGAGGCCTCAAGACAGTTCTATTTTTGTATCTGAGTAAGCGGCCCCTCTATAACAATCATCATGGTGAGAGGCCCGTGGGGTACTAGAACTTTCATTACATTCACCCCATCCGTCGGTGGGGACCACATCATAGGAAATAGTCAGGATGGGTCCTCTAACAATAATTTTGTCTATGTCCTAACTTTATGTTAGAAATTCTTCAAAAATATCAAAATTTTAGGTTTTTCAAAATTTCTGATTATTAATTAAGCCATAGAATCACTTTAAAAAAAATAAAAATAAATAAAAATTTAATCTTCAACTTTTCAAAATAAAAAACCCATAATGAATGGTTTAAGATATTTATATGGATTAAGCATGCAATGTGGAAACCAAACACATAGATATGTGTGTACACATGCATTTATACAGGTATAGATGTTCGACACACATCACGGTGGGGCCCCACAGCTTGACCTCATGGAAAGCTCCCACGAGCTTGACATTTTTTTTTTCTTTACACACACACTCTCTCACACCCACTCACTCTCACTCACACCCACACACACTGAACCATGAGTAGAGCCCTCCTGAAGTCGACCTCAATGGGGAGAGTCGAGATGTTCCACTTCCGTTGCCTCACACTGCAACTACTTCTACTTTGCCATTTCTTTTCTTTATCAAAATCTTTAGAACCAGGCAACAAAAACCTTTCTCATGCAAGCAACCCATTTAGTTTTGACTTGTAGTTCGGGTTGGTCCTATCATAATGTGTTTATAGAATCTACTCTGACCATCAGATGCATCACCTTATAAAAAGTCAAGTCCCATAAATCAGCCACATCCATGATTCTAGTGGGCCACACTAAGAGAAACAGTTGGGAGATAGATATGCATAATTTACTTTTTACAGGGCCCACTTTGATGATTATGTGAAATTATGCATGCAAATCATTAGATGCCATGCAAAAATTTAGCATTGAGGCCGAAAAATCAGGCTCTTCCATGATTAAGGTTGGCCACACCAAGGGAAATAGTTCGAAGGGGTGAGCATTGTACACTGCATGTCTTCAAACTTTTTGTCCACATGGATCATGAGAAGGTGCTATTTTTGGGCCTTAGGCCTAAAATGGGGTGACGGACAGGGTGGATAGGGTTTTGGAAAAAGCTTCATATTGGGGCCCACTACCGGGATACTGCTCTGTTGGGTTAAAACCACTCATGTCACATAAAGGACTACCTGAGATGGTATGTGTTATATCCAAACCATCCATCCATTTGGCGAGCTGGTCGTAAGGCTAAAGATAAAGTGGACCGTCATGCTTGATATCACATGAATGGTTCCCTAGTTTCAAAGGTGAATTGGGAAGTGTCCTTCTTGAGGAACTCCAAGCGAAGAAGATAATTAAACTGAAATCCTATAAATCTGTGGACTAGTTTTCCATAGTTCCATCCCACGTATTTTTTGAATAATTCTTGTTGTTGTGGATGGACCGGAATTGAGCAATTATTAGTGACTCTATTCTACTCCGCATGGATGCTAGCTAAAACTTTAGTTACTTTGGTTAGGGGTGATATTTTAAACAAACAAGGTTAATGAGAACCTCCCTTCTGTACTGTATGAATTTTCTCTTTTCTTTAAAGGTAAATTGTGCTGATTCAAATGTTGGTGATGCCAAAGTTCGAGGAATCAGTGGTGGTGAAAAGAAACGCCTATCGCTTGCTTGTGAATTGATTGCAAGCCCATCTGTAATATTTGCAGATGAGCCCACAACAGGTGCGCTTCTTTTATTTCAGTTTCTATGAAGTTCTTTATCAATTTTCAGTTTCTATAACACTTGTTGGTAGGTAACTTCGGATCATGACTAGATTGGCAAAAGTATCAAGTGCTTTACAAAAAAGCAATCATTCATCTGATAGAATTTACCAAATGAAACTAGGGAACCATAGCTCATGAACTCAAATCCAGCTCCACTTGATGAGTGGAATTGCTTGATATCACATAATGTATTGTTTGATTAACTACACTACATGTGCAATATTCTTGACAAGAGATGTACCATATGCTTGAATCTCTGAAATATGCAGCTCCAATCCTCCCACATGCACATCCACCTGAAAGAATGCGCATAACCGTCATGCTTGAGTAATCAATATAGGAATGTACAAGTAAAACCATAAAACCAGTGATACTCACTGAATTTTCAGGATCTCCTCCATAGTTGACGATCTCATTCTAAAGCCCTTCTCCCTCCTCCTTTATCCGGGCTTGGGACCGGCAATGCAAGGAGTTGCATTGGCGGAGTTAAAAAAGGGCGTAGGCTCTATTTGGTTTTTTTAAAAAAATGCTTTCATAAACACTAATGTGATGACCAAATGGAGCCTAAGACTATAAATACATTCAATTATAGAGTACAAAATTCATTCAATATTTCAAAAAAAAAAAAAACAAGTGCCAAGTTAGTTCTAAATAGTTCAAATTCAAAATGCACACTACATGTTTAAAATTAGTTCAAAATGCACACTATACATGTTCAATTACAGAGTACCAAATTTGTTCAAATTATTGAATTCTCAAGCCTCTTTCCCCCATTGCACAAATGATCCCAGACCGACCTCTCCAAGTGTAGATGCGAACCCATCTTCTTTCCACAAAGGAGCGTGAGGTTGTACAACCTCAGTCAAGATAACAATAAACTCCATCCTCCAACGGTTCGCAATGGACAGTTGCATTTGGATTAACTTCGTGTACTTCACCCACGAACGACTACACCATGTTTTCCAAACCAAGCAAGTCGCATCTCTTTCCGATATATATATATCCGGCTACATTTACACATAAAATGGCATTGGTATTGTTAGCGCTTATAATATAATTGTAAGCTCAATACAGTAAAAAAAATATTTATACTTGCATACCGACGATGCCTGAGTATATTTAACGACTGTTGGTGATGAGAGATTTTGAGAAGACTCTCTCCCTTTCTGCATATCTACCAATGTTTTTCATCTCAACTATATCTTGAGTCACATCATCTAATTTTTCTTCACCTGAGTTAACTCTTGAGCTACGCCCTCTTTTTCTTTTGTCACATTCTCTCCTTTGAACGAGCAGGGGCTGACTTCTTCAGTCCTACCTTGCTTTTTGAGCAACCTAGACCCCGCATTCGCCCTCTTTTGTCAGCACCAACCAACTGTAACACATTGTAAATCAAGTTATTAAAATATTCATAATTACCATAAAACTTAAGTAATTTTTAATTTTATTATTACCTCTGTAAGGGCATCATCCATGCCGGTCATCCTAGAAGCAGGATTGCTACTAGAGAGCTCCTCTAGTTTTTTTCCGTGAAAAAATACAAATGAATGCAATATAATTCCAAAGTTATACATAGGCTTTTCATAAGGGTACTAGTTAGTGGTACGAGGGATGCACTTACAGCAAGGTCAGGATACTGGACAACTTTGTCCTTTCTTGTATGGGCTCTTAAGAGACTTCACATCTACTTATCTCGGCATCAGACGTAAGATTCTTCTCCTTCACCTTTAGGACATTACATATCATTGAAATACATATCATTAATAAATTTAGATGAATGATAATTTCAAATTTAAATTCAATTTTAAACTATAATATATATTTTTAAATACATACCATCTTATGGCGAGTAACAGCCATGCTGTGCCTCCCAGACACCGCAGGTCCTTTTAGCTTGGCCCGATTGATTTTAATTCCTTACGCTTACCCTCTTGAATTCCTCGGTGGTGCGTTGATCCATGAAGACCCTCTAATCCTCCATAGGGATACCTGGGGGGGCAGGACCATCTCTCACAGCAATAGGATCCTTGTCTTTAATATATTTTGCAGTCAATCTTCTCTTGTAATTCCTCCATGCTTCATTGATGCGTTTTATAACGTACTCAAGACTTGCATCCCACTTTGACCCTCAAACTCATAAAACTGTGATAGTCTTTCTGTGACCATACAAATTTGTTCATGAGGCACCCGGCGAAAGTCCTGGTATATGATTGGGATATGAGAACGGTGAGACACCGACATGCGATGCAAAAGTCTCTATGATCGGACAATCCTCATTCGGTTGCCTGAATTCATTTGTCTTTAGGACTTTTTTCCTATCAGGTTG
>JAJHSJ010000014.1:7106983-7200680 GCA_021015155.1 Magnolia officinalis | reverse complement strand
TTCCAAGCTCAAGTTCTCAAGGAAGAACATAACCTGAAAAATAGAGTAACATCAGTATCAATCAGAGCCAATAAAAATGAAAAATCGGATGGGCTTAGATGGGCCTTGTCCAGGCCCAGGCCTAGCCCAGACGACAAGTTAAGGAAACAGGCCCACGTACACAGCCCCAAAAGCTGGCAGTATCTTCATGCCATTAAACAAATCAGCCATAGGTCGAAATGGAGTCATTGGACCTATGATCTCACGCCCGGGCCAATTACAATATTCCAAGACAGCCCAGATCTGGACCGTTCATTCTCGACTTTATAGAGGTCCCATATCATGCAGACTGTCAGATCTTGAGAGCTCGCTCTTACACACAGACTTTCACCATCAAACATCATATTCATCCGATCATGATCAGAAAGCCATCAAGCACGACAACCACCACATTCTACGATGGTGGTCCACGCCAAACCAACCGTCTGATCAAGATCCAACGGTTTGCGATGTCCGATCTCACCAAAATTAATCACTGATTGTATTATAAGAGATGATCATTGAATCTTACTCCCACATTTCTTCCCAGCTGGCCTGTTCTTGATGTTGCACCGCTTCGGGACGGTGATTGCTACCGCCGGGTTGATCCCGGCTTGCTTGACGAGGGGCGATAGGAACACGGCACACAAGCATTTCGGTGAGTTTCGGAGCAATGCCGCCACCCTCGAGCAGCAAACCGGCGGGACCTTTGCCTTTGAATTCTTAGATGCACCTAGGCATGGGCTTAGGCTAACCGCCGCAGTCTTTACCGGCGTTTTGCCGCACTCGCCGGCCGCACATGCTGTTTTTATGTAAGTGTGTGAAGCTAGTAGGATGATGATCATGGCCACAACATGAGTGATTTTGATGGGAGCCATTTTGGTTTGTGATGCTCTAAGAGAGGTAGTGATGGTTATATGAACTTGCATGGGGTGTTAACGCATATATATAGTTGTATGGTGTATAAGATATTAATATAGTGGAATGACTAAGAGGAACTAATCATGTACTCTTGCCTCAGTGGGGTGGTTGTAGGGAGAAACGAAATAGCTACTCGCGCGCGCGAGAGTAGTCATCAAGTGCCCTAACTTCATTTCTTGTCAATGTGGCACGTTTTGAAATGATCTAGACCGTTCATCTGAAGGGGCACACTTTATTTAGCCCATAGACAAAGGTCCAGGAACTTCAGTCACCGGATGCACCGTATGGCTATGTGACACTTTAAAATTTTATCAATCGTGCAGATTTCATCTACATGTGTGGCATGCATTATGAATGAATTAAGCGATAATATTCTGGATTCTGCAAAATTTAAGAGGGGGACGGCTGATGAACGACACAGATCTTATGCACACATGCTACAATGAAATGCAAGGTGCGAGTAGGATTTGGATAGCTACGTGTGAGAGTAGGTATGGCATTACTAGGCTGTGGGACGTGTCATGGCGGTGTTGTGTGCGTGCGCGTACATGGTATGATTCAGTGGTTGATTATTTGATCATCAAGGTGAAAAAGTAAGTGGTCCACTTTGTGATTTGTGGTGCTTTTTTTATTATAACAAGACTAGTGCTGTCGACGGGCCGGGCCGGGCCTGGGGCACGTCTCAGCCTAGATTTTGAACTGTTTTAGACCGGGCCGTCGGGCCGGGCCTATTCAAAATTCTGATTTTTCAGGCACAAGCTGGCCCACCTCTAGACAAGACCTTACCACAGACCGACCTAAAGAAGAAACTTAGAAAACGGTAAGAGACAAGAATGAGTGTTCACACCATCAGATTGGGCGTTCACACAACCACCTAATCCTTTTGCCAATAGATAGTAGAGGAGGGAATTACTCTTACGTAACCTTCTCCACGCATGTCTCATCCACACATGCATGTGGAGACTTAAAGTCTTTCCTAGTAGGCCTTAGCCTAGCTTGGACCTACTAGCTTGATTCATGGGTTGTGCTCAGGCCTTGCATGCATAGCCTCGTTAATGTCAGTGCTGAGCTTTGGAATCAAGTCATGTTACCCCCTTACATCCTGACACATGGCTCGGTAGTAGACAGAGCGTGTAGTCATAGTAAAAAACTGATGAAATCCATCTCTAATGTGGGTTTTCGTTTTCGTTTCTCTAAAATGTATATTTTTTTTTTGTGCATATGTGGCACACTTGATCAACAGATAGATTAAGAACATTCAATGGGAAATAGGCAACCAATTTTTTGGGCTTGAGGCCCGGCTGCTGCTATATGCCCATGTTTGTCTTGGGCCAAGCTCAGGCTGATGTTGGCCTTGAGCCTGCTCAAGCTTTAGGCTATAAGTAGGGTGGGGCCACAGGTAGCCCTATTGAGAGAGAGAGAGAGAGAGAGAGAGAGGAGAGAGAGAGAGAAAGAGAGTGATGCTCACCTGCACCTACGTGCACACCTTTGTACACATGTCATGGATGTCTAATCTGTACAGTCCATGTGATGCGGAATCCCATGAAACCCCAAGGGATAAATTTTCACCATGATCTAAAATTCTGGTAGGCCATAGCAAAGAGAAATGTAAATCAAGGGAGGAAACTGTTTTCATTTTTCATGGCCGATCATAGTTTTGGATCGAAGTAAAAATTGGGCATGGGGGGTTTCATGAGGTGCTGCTTCACGTGGACCGTTCCGATTTTGAAGTCACATCATGTATGTTGTGTTCTTAGAAAAGTCAGCACAAGTTCTATGTGAACTGGTGCGCAGCTGCGCAATTGAGCATTCGGATATATATATATATATATATATTATTGTCCAACCACAATCGGATTACAGCACTTCCTGACTCGACGAACCATCTGATTACCTCATCAAATCCCCCTTCTCACCAAATCAAGTAGGCCTAGAAGGGATGGTAGGTCAGTGGCTTCATTTATCAGCAGATAGAAAGGCGGGCGGGATGGCAACATCGAATCATGGGCTCTCCCCCCGATCGCCGAATATCTTTCTTTTCTCGATTGGTTGATCATAAGCCCATTCAAGCTAGGCTTCCCATCAACCAATCAGGAACCCAAAAATTCTATCTTTCTCCGCTTTCTTATTTCGAGCATTAGCCTCATGGGCAGGGATACACTTTGTTGATGACAAAATCTGGATCACCCTCCACTCGGCGCGATGAACCTTCAAGGAACCCTGATCTTGCACAAACAGTGAGCAAGACCCTGGCTAGGCCGGGGGACCCTCCGATGCCTAAGTCAGGTCAAGGGAATCTGGGTCTAAGTTGAAAGGTAGAGGGAGAGTGCAATATGTTGCGTACGTGTAGCAGTGGGGTCTCATCATATTTATACCTGATTGTTGGATGGTCTGGGTCCGTTAATCTCAGCACGATTCGCTCAATCAGGAGGATTTTTGGATCATGGAGATATTGTACGCAATTCAAGGATGCATCTGCGGACGAAGTAACCGGTCACGTCCGCTTATGGTAGTTTCCAAGTTCAGCGCATAATGCACTCACATTTCGCCCTGACCTCCGTTCGGGACATTTAGAGAAAGATGAGGATGAGGACGAGCCCTCGGCTCGGATATCCTTCTTCAAAGGAAGATGAGGATGAGGACGAGCCCTCGGCTCGGACATCTGTCTTCGAATGAAGATGAGGACGAGGACAAGGATGGGGCTTTGATTTAGGTCATCGCACATCGGTTGAAGCTTACCAAATACCGAATCAGGGTTCGGCTTGGACGTCTCTCTTTTTGGTAGTGTTCGTCATTTCGGATATTCTTGCATCTGATCGGACTAAGAAGATGCTAATCCTCGGAACTATAAGGGGCTCGGATCTTCCCATAACAGAAGCCCTCTATTCTTCGAGGTCGGCTACGAACTTGAAGAGTAACCACACGGAAGATCAACCGCTTCATCTGCGAACCTTCCACGCATGCTGATATTATCATGATTTTATAATTTTGAAGCGTCACGTCCTCGGGATTTCCTGCTCACGGGCTAGTCTTCAGTGGATGCGTGGCGACGGTTAGGATTTCGAATCGTCGTTCGCCACGTATGCCTTATGAAGCGTCCAAGCGATGCTTCTTTCGCTTGAGCGTCGTTTCGTATATCTAGAGCGCGTCATTCGATGTCAGAGGAGTGCTGCTTGTCAGAGCCTGAACTAGTAGCGTGAGGCAACGTGTGCTCTAGAGTCAGCTCGCGACGATTCGGTTGCGGCCATCATTCATCGCCTTTAATGCAAAGATTCTATATAGCCTATATAAACTCCCTTCGAAATCGCTCTCCCCACTTGTACTCTGAATTTCGAGTACGTGCCAGAGGAGGCGATTTCCAGTGAAGGCGATTCCGACCAATTTCGAGTTTCCGACAAAGCGATTTCGCCGATCAAGCATTCCCGACAGAAGCGATTCCCGGTGATCATCCGGTGAGTCTTTTCTCCTTGTGTTTCTCTGTACTCCTTCCAAGATGTTGTCCGATCTAGAGACGGTGTGGGATTTGAATGATGACTCCGAGCTGGGCAAGCTCTGATGATGAAAGAGGGGCATCTAAAGGCTCCTTTAAAGTTGTATCTCTCTTCCCTCCACCCTGGAGGCAGAAGGAGGCGAGGGCTCGGACTCACCAAGCTGGCAAGAAGAAAGCAGACAGAGCCCCCCGAGCCCTAGTCACAAAGGCCGTCGAGATGCCTGCGAGCGAGCGGGCCTCGGAGACTGTCCCGGGAGGCTCCGTGCTAATGGAGTCTCAGATAGAGTGGATCCGCTCGGAGTTCGATATCCCGGACACTATACGGATAAGGGCGCCCGAGGCCCTAGACACTGCTAGCACGCCTTCTGAAGGGGAGATCGCCATTTTTCTCTGTGCGTTGAAATATGGGCTCCGACTCCCTTTGCATCCTTTTGTCTGAGCTCTAACAGCTTATCTTGAACTAGCTCCCGGGCAATTCACCCCCAACGTTTGGAAGGTGTTAATTTCTTCTTTCATCATCTGGCGTCAAGTCGGAAATTCGGGGCTGACCCCAAGGAGTTGATAAGCCTTTACCTGGTTAAGCACGACAGCCAAGAACCATGGTACTACTTCACGACCCGAGGTAGTAAGGGGTCGGGGCTGGTAATGAATCTTCTGTCTTCCAACAAGGACTGGAAGCATAAGTGGTTCTGGGTTGCAGGCAAATGGGAGGCGCCGACGGCTGAGCTCGGGACTCTGATGACTCAGGTTCCCACCCAATTTTCAAAAACAAGTCGGACTAGTTATTCCCCCCCTTTTTTTTGTGCCCTTCTCTTTCACTTCAGTCGGACTTAAGCTTTCTTTTTGTTCAGAGAGAAGTTCTGGGGATGCTGCACCAGATGGACAAGACTGCATAGGATGGGCAGGACTAGAGCATATGCCACAAGCCTCGGCTTGAGTTGTTTGTGGAGGTCCATTATGCAACATTAGAGCATCAACCTTCTTGGTCAGGCCATCAATCTTGGCATGAAGATCTGGCGTGACTCCTATCTCATATATACCACCTCTCTTTTGTGGTTGGGAACTTCTGTCATCTCTATTTGAATAGTCCCATTGCTGGGAATTTTCACATAAGGTTTCAAAGAAGTTCCATGCTTCAACATCACTTTTGGTCATGAATGACCCTCCACTGGTGGCATCACCATGCGACGTTTTTGGGTGTCAGACCGCATAGAAGTATTGAACCTGTTGCCACTTTTTCAAGCCATGGTGTGGACATTTAAGAGTAAGTCCTTCCATCTTTCCCAACATTCATGAAAGTGCTCTCCCTCTTTTTGTGTGAAATTAGTGATTTCTCTACGGAGAGCATTTGTTTTGTGAACAGGGAAGAACTTGTTTAAGAACTTCCTAGACAATGGTCCCATGTAGTGATAGACCCAACTCCTAGAGAATTCAACCATGCTTTCGCCTTATCCTTCAAAGAAAAAGGAAAAAGGCGCAAACGGATCGAATCGTCTGAAAAGTTTTGAAACCTAAAGGTAGAGCAAATGTCTAGGAATTCTTTCACATGATGATATGGGTCCTCCTTGTCTAACCCATAAAAGGAAGGCAACAACTGTATGACCCCAGTCTTCAGTTCAAAGTGTGCTGCCGTGGTGGTGGGCAACACTATGCATGAAGGCGCATTGAATTGGACAGGAGCTGAATAATCTCTAAGAGCTTTAGTTCCATTCTCTTCTGCCATTTCAAATAGGATGTTTCTAAATCTTTTACGAAAAGTTCTTTCTATTTCAGGATCAAAAGGTGCTAGTTCTATATTCAGAGATCTACGTCCTAGCATAAACTATGTTATTGCAATGTAAGAAAGGAAACTAAACTAAAAAGCAACCTAAGAGAAATAAAACTAGAACTAGAAACTATGAAATTCTAAAACAAGTTAAAACTATGTCAACAAGAATGGGAAGAAAGAACCCAGGAAAGGAGATGATTGATGTCAGAAGATTTCAGAAGCTCCTCATTCACTTAGTAGCTTCCTTCCTCAATTCCTGTAAATAAAAACAAAAACAAATCAAGTTTCCTAAAATAATGATAGAAAAATCCTAAGCAACGGTTAATTTCTAAAAAGAAAGTTTCTAAAACTAGAAAATAGAAAGTTACCAAATCCAAAGTTAGAAAGTAGAAAATTCCTAAAAATTGAAAACCTAAATCTCAAAATAGAAAGTAGAGAGGACTGGAGAATTTAGAAAGATGTTACCAATTGAAGATCTATGTTAGAATCCTGCAAAAGAAAACAAACAAGTTAGTTTCTAAAACAGAAAATCTAAAATTAGAAACTTCCTAAAGAACAAAAAAAAAGTTAGTTTCTAAAAAGGAAAGAAATCCTAAAATTAGAAAGTTACTAAAAATAAAAAGCTAAGTAGGTTTCTAAAAGGAAAAGGAAATTTCTAAAACTAGAAAATAGAAAGTTACTTAAAAGAAGAATCTAAATCTAAAAATAGAAAATTCAAAATTCAAAAGAAATTCTAGAATTAGAAAATTCCTAAAAAGTAAACTCCTAATTCTAAAAATAGAAATTAGAAAAAAAATAAGAATTTAGAAGGGGTTACCAAATTAGAAGTTTATTTCAGGACCCTACAAAATAGGAAACAGGTTAGTTTCTAAACAAAAACTCTAATCTAATAATTAGTAAAATCCTAAGACTATGAATTATGATAAGAGAGAATCTTAAATCCAATTTGGATCGAAACCGTCCCCGACAACGGCGCCAAAAACTTGTTCACTCCCCAAGTATAGGGTTGTGATGTAGTAATAACTCGGTAAGATCGAGGTCGAATCCACAGGGACTGGTCGTCACAATTCAAATTTACGATTCTCCTTATCTAATTCAACAAATAAAGGATCAAATTGCCAACAAAAATTTATGGAAATAACTATTAAGAATAGGGAATAATGATAAAAATAAAGAATTAAAAAGACACTAGGACCTTCGAATCCACCCCTAATTATCCTAACCCTTGTTTTGTCTGTTAATTCACCTTAAATTAGATTGATCCACTTATCTAGAAAAAGCACAATCTGTGTCCTTAATTGGGCATACAGATTGTCTAATTCCTTTAAGCAATGCCATGAATAACATATCCCATGTCCAAATTGGGCATATGGAATATGCAATTCAGTAAAGCACCCTGTTCTCTTCCTCTACAGGAACCTGTTCATGATCAGATACAAGCACCTAGAATAATCATCCAGACCACATCCATCCATAGACTCAAAAGTTCATAGATGGAGAAATATAGAATTTAAACCAATCAAGCACACTAGAGAAAGAAACAACCAATCTGATTAAAGTAAAATCAACATATGAGAACAAGGATTATTCGAATTAGGGGCTTCATCTCAGCCCTAGATAAGTTTAGAAATCCATAAATCTAGATAGGAAAATAAAAACATAAGTTTGAAATAACAAAACCATTTTCCTTCTTTTTCTTTTTTTCTTCTCTTTCTTTCTTTCTTACTTTCTTTCCTCCCTTGTTGTAGATCTGGAATTCTCTGGATCTGAATGCCTTTCCCACGTCCAAAACTCCCCTTTTATAGCTGCTGGATGGCTGGAATCGGTGGCAGAGTCGTAGAAGGACTCGGAGTACAAATTTTCGCAGCCGTGATCGGTGGGCCCCACAGAGGCATTTTCTGGAAAATCCACCCCTTCCATTGGATTCAGGACGAAATTTCAGTCAGGAATGGTGGTTTTCAATGTCCATTAACGCGGCCCAGAGAAGAAAATACAAAAAGATCAGTTTTGAACGTCACCGGGTAGCCCTTTTGTGGCCTCTGTATCACGCACGTGTGTACGCATGGGAGTGAACTATCAGCATGGTTTTGTAGTATTCATGGCCCTCTACAAGATGGACGGATCAGATAAGTCGTACGGGCGACGTGTGGGGCCCACAGCCGTTCGCAAAAACGGCCAGCGTCCGTTTACGCGGCAGCGAAGACGAGGACGCGGATGCTTTGCTGCGAAAATGGTGGGGTCCACTGTGATGTTTTTCTGAGAAATCCACTCCGTCCATTGGATGGAGGAGGAAATTTCGGTTAAGAAGGGATGATTTTGGTTATCTGTTGACGCGGTCCAGAGAAGCAATCACACCAGGATCAATTTTGACGTTGCACAGTAGTCCACTTGTGGCCCCTGTACCGCACACGTGTTCACGCATGGGCACAAAATATTAGCATGGGTTTGTTGTCTTCGATGCCCTCTACAAGATGGATGGGTCAGATCTTCCGTACATGGCCTGAGGGTGGCCCACTAGCTTCCGCAAACGGACGGCGTCCGTCCGTTACGCGCTGAAGGAAAAGGAAATTTCCTTTTCTTTGGTCAGAGACGGTCAAACCGTCTCTGCCTTTACCGTGCATAGCTAGTGCATTTGTGCACTATGTACACGCCACATATACAGGACCGACTGTGATGTTTCTCAGAAATCAGAACCGTCCATCTATTTTTCCTCCCAGATTAAGGCGTTGACTCCAAATTTGAGGCAGTTCCAGATATCAGGTGGGCCTGAAATGATGATTTTAGGGGCTGATTTGTCAGTTGGGGCACTTCCATAGTGATCCCAGGGCTGAAATTTGAAATGTACGGTTAATTAATGTCCCCAATCCCCTGTATAAAGTTTCGAGTTGATCGGATGGCGGAAAATATGTGATCTTGCATTTTGCACCCAATTTCAGGCCTCTTTATCGTGCTTTCCTCATATCCCAGGCGTGTATATTCTTCACCATTGGTTTTTCTGGAGTACATCTCGTGCTCTGATAATTTTGGAGCGTCAAATCTATGCTTTTAACATCATTTTGCTATACACGCTCCTAATTTCCTCCTGTAACAAAAACACGAGTAAAATCTGGCATTAAATATTATCATGTATGTAAAATCAAGTAATTACTGGGGTCTGATATGCAATATTCGACCCTGATCACCTGCCTCTCCTCGACTCGGACCAGAAGAACTGCATTGCCAAGGCTAGGGCGCGAACGAGAGAGCTTCGTTCCTAGTCAGACCTGATCACAGGCACCAACCTTCATTGGTCTGGGCTTTACAAATCCCAACCTCTCCTAACATCTTTCAGTAAGTTTCTCTTCCGTTTCCTTTGGAGAGGTCAAACTTATTCACTTGGTTGCTGATTTGTTATTTTTTTGCGCAGGCATGGCCAAGGCATCTGGTTTTCGGAAGAGGAAAGTCACCCCAAAGGTAGAGGAGATGTTGAGGACTGAGCCCCGGATAAAGACCACCGATCAGAGGAGGCATGCCACTCCTCGCGAGGAGGGCCCCTCTAGTTCAGTTTCTGTTTTTGCAGCTCCGGCTGCAGCTCCCATTGCCGCAGTTACTACTGCGGCGCCTGCCGAGGCTGGGGTCCCAGCAATCATTGTTCCGACTCCGGCAATTATTGTTCTGACTCCTTCCCTCCCGCCTACCGTCCCTCCCCCTACTGGGCTTCCATATGTCTTGCTTGGTTCCTTGGGCCACCAAGCATGCCCCGGAAGAGGAGATAGCCAGCCTCCTCACCAAGCCAGATGATGCTTTTCTAAATGACCTGGCTTCCATCTTCTACAAGGTACCTTCCGTTTTCTTGCGTATTTCTCAGCTTTCATTTTTTATACCCGTATGCTCAATCTTCCATTCTTATTCAGTCCGTTCCGAGACTTCTCCTGGCTTGGGAGAGAGTGCGGGAACGTCGGAAGGTAGACGCCAAAGTGGAAGCCCTCAGAAATGAGACGGGAGTCTTGCGGAATGAGGCTACTTTCCTCCGTCTTGAGCAGGGCGAGCTGCACCGCCAACTTGAGGATGGGAAGGCTAGAGAGCTACGACTGCAGGGGGTCATGAATGATCTTGAGGCCAGACAGCTTCAGCTGCGGGGGGCCATGAGCGATCTCGAGGCCCAATGCGGTGCGACGACGGCTGAGCTGACATGGGCCAGGGCACACGCGGATTCGTCAGCCAAGGAGATCGCCCGATTGGGTGAAGTCCTGAAGCGGACTAGGGCAGAGGCGGTAGAAGAACGGAGCGAGCCTTCTCTCAAGCAGTTGAAGCTCAATGGGCCGAAGGTGAGGCCTCCATGGCCGTGGCGGTGGACACCTTTAAGGCTTCAAAGGAGAGGGAAGCCGAAACCACCAAGTTTTACAACTGCGGCTTCGATGCTTGTATTGAGGCGGTTCAGGATTTGTATCCGAACCTCAACCTTGAACCTTTGTTGGCTGAAGACGCCGGAGAGAAGCCCATTGAAGATGTCCGCTCGGACCAAGTCCCCGACTCCCAAGCCCCTCCAACCGTATAGTTTTTTATACTTCTTGACAGAAACTCAGTTTCTTTTGTGAATGATGTGATGGGTTTTATTTTTTGACCTTCTTAAGAAGGTACATGAATGATGATTTTTTACTCTCTGGAGAGGGCGCATGAATGACGATTTTTCTTTTATATGTTAATCTATAGTTAATTTTTGGATGTTGATTGTTGATTGTTGATTGTCGAACTGATTCGTTGACAAGTCGGTTTACTTTAGGGCATGGCCGAGCCAACCCTTTGACGGGTCAGCCCCTTCCAATGTCGTCTCGTAGAATTTGGAAGCCTTTATGGCATGATATTTGTTGGGTCTGAACCCATGAGGGTCGGATCGTCCCACGATTGGTGAGAAACCTCCGCTCATCCGTTAGTCGGGCGATGAGCTGACTCCTATGTTGGGGAGTCGGGTCATCTTTTAGCTTTTCTCCTAACTTAGAGGGGATGCCCTGTCGAGTTTTCGTGGGAAACGCTCTAACCCCTTCTTCAAGGGATCAGTTCGTTTAGTCCGCCCCTGCTTATGAGGGGCAATTGTCACTTAGTAGATAATCCATGTGTAGGAAAAGCAAATTTTATTGAGAACTTAAAGGCTGGTCGTTCGGAGGCGTAAGCTTATTGGGGGTCTTAAAGGCCAATACATCAAGGATAGTAGATTTTCAGGTGCTCGGCGTTCCAGGGGTGGGGGAGCTGACGGCCCTCGAGGTCTTCTAAGTGGTAAGAACCCGGTTTGATTGTTCGAACCACACGGTATGGTCATTCCCAATTAGGCCCGAGTGCCCCAGCCCCCGGCTCAGCGGTGTTCTGGAATACTCGTCGAAGGATTAAATCCCGTGGGCGGAACCGCCTGGTCTTGACTTTCAAATTGTAGAATCGTGCAACTTGTTGATGCCGAGCTGCGACTCAAAGCCTTGAGATATCTCTAACTTCTTTAAGCAAATTCAAGTTAGCAGCAATCTGCTCGGAGTTCTGGTTTTCTTGGTAATTCCTAACCCGAGCAGTAGGGAGGCCGATTTCAACTGGTACTATTGCCTCTGAGCCATATGAGAGCGAGAACGAAGTTTCCCCAGTTGAGGACTGAGTTGTGGTCTTGTAGGCCCAGAGAACGAATGGGAGATCCTCGGCCCAACTGCCTTTCGCTTTCTCCAACTTCGTTTTAAGATGGTGCTTGATAACTTTATCGACTGCCTCTACTTGTCTATTGGACTGGGGATGCCGAGGAGAAGAATATGCATTTTTGATGCCGAGTCCTTAACACATGCTTCGGAACTTGTCGTTGTCGAACTGCCGACCATCGTCTAACACGATGGTGCGCGGAATCCCGAACCGGCAGATGATGTTTTTTCCAGACAAAGTCAATCACCTTCTGTTCTTTGATCTTCGCTACGGGCTTGGCCTCAGCCCACTTGGTGAAGTAGTCAACTGCAACGATGGCAAACTTGACTTGTCCCTTTCCTGTAGGTAGGGGTCCGATGATGTCAATCCTCCACTGAGCGAATGGCCATGGACAGCTCATGGGAGTCATTTCCTCTGCTGGTTGCCTCGACACGACTGCAAAGCGTTGGCATTTGTCGCATTTCTGAACGTAGTCTTTAGAGTCCTCCTTTATGGTCGGCCAAAAATATCCTTGCTGAAGTATCTTCAAGGCCAGGCTCGGCTGCCGGAATGGTTTCCGCTGATTCCTTCGTGAATCTCCCGAATAACATAATTTGCCTCATCAAATCGGAGGCACCTAAGATAGGGCTGAGAGTGCCCTTTTTTGTACAGAATACCGTCTAGGATGATGTACCGTGCTGCTCGGACTCTTAGGCACCTGGCTTCCAGTCTATCCAAAGAGGTCTCACCAGCTGTAAGGTAATTGAAGATCGGGTCCATCCAGCTCGGAGTAATTTGTACAGGATTAACCGCTTTCTTCTCTGCCTGGTCGGTACTTAGATGTTCTATGAATTCGACCGGAATGATTCAAGGGATCCTCCCTTCCGTGGCTGAGGCTAGCTTTGTCAGGGTGTCGGCCCACGAATTTTCTGCTCTAGGGATTTGGCGGATTGTACAGCTCTAAAATCTTCTGATTAATTTCTTCGCCTCGTCCAAATAAGCAATCATCCTAGTCTCCTTGGCTTCATATTCTGTGGAGATATGGTTCACTACTAGTTGGGAGTCGCACTGGACCTATAGGGATTGAACTCCCAGACTAGCCGCCAATTTGAGTCCCGCAAGCCTCGTATTCTGCCTCATTGTTCGAGGCCTTGAAGCCGAGTTTGATCGCATACTAGATGGGCATGGAATCAGATGTGATTAGGACGATTTCGACTCTGACTCGCTTAACATTGGATGATCCGTCTACACAGAGGATCCATTCGGTTTCTTATACGGTCTCTGGGTCAGACGGAGGATCGGGCGTAGTATTCTTGACTTCGATGCCGATCTCTCCTGTGCTCGAAGTGGTGAATTCGGCAATGAAGTCGGCCACTGCAGGGCCCTTTATTGTTGTCTTCGGATGAAACTGAATGTCGAACTCTCTAAGTTCGATGGCCCACTTGGTCAGCCGACCTAAAACTTCGGGCCTCTAGAGAACTTGTCTGAGAGGAGAGTCGGTTAGCACAACAACAGAATGAACTTGGAAGTAAGGGCGTAACCTCCGAGCTGAAACGACGAGGCTGAGCGCTAGCTTCTCCAGGGGCGGATATCTTGTTTCCGCAGGTACCATAGCCTTGCTCACGTAGTATACCGGGTGTTGCTTGCCTCCAACCTCTCTGATCAAGGCTGAGCTGACGGCTGAGGCTGAGAATACAAGATACAGGAGCAGGGGCTCGCCTTCTTCAGGCTTGGATAGTAGGGGGCTGAGCCCAGATACTGTTTCAATTGCTGGAACGCTTGCTCACATTCCGACGTCCATTCTGCCTTCTTATGACTCTTCAACTGCTGAAAGAAGGGGAGGCATTTGTCCGTAGCTCTGGAGATAAATCATCCGAGTGCTGCCACGCGTCCAGTGAGGCATTGTATCTCTTTGATAGTCTGAGGCAAATTCATGTCGAGAAGTGCCTTAATCTTGTCGAGGTTTGCTTCGATACCCCTATGTCTGACCTGAAACCCGAGGAATTTCTCTGAGCCGACTCTAAAGGCACACTTCGCGGGGTTCAGCTTCATCTGGTATTCTCGGAGGATGGTGAATGTTTCCTCAAGATCCGTCAGGTGATCGGACGCCTTGACACTCTTTACTAGCATGTCATCGACGTACACTTCCATGGTATGTCCGATCTATTTGGCGAACATCTGGTTCACTAGTCTTTGGTACGTGGCCCCAGCATTTTTCAAGCCAAACGGCATGACCCAGTAACAGTAGAGCCCCTTGTTCGTGACAATGGTAGTCTTCTGCCTGTCTGGGGGATACATCGCAATCTGGTTGTACCTGGAGTATGCGTCCAAGAAATAAAGTAATTCGTGTCCCGTCGTGTTGTCCACCAGCTGATCGATCCGAGGCAACGGGAAGCTATCTTTTAGACATGCCTTATTTAGATCCGAGTAATTTACACAGACCCGTCATTTTCCCGTTGCCTTTCTTGACAAGGACCACGTTAATGATCCAATCAGGATAATGTACCTCTTCTATGAAACCGGCATCGAGTAGAGTGAAGACTTCGTCAGCTATGACCTCGTACCGCTCGGTGTTGAATGGTCTCCTCTTTTGCTTCACAGGTTTGTAATTTGGGTCCACGTTTAGCTTATGGACCATGACATCTAGAGAGATCTCGGGCATATCTTTATGCGATCATGCAAAAACGTCCTTGTGCTGCCGTAGAAAGGTCATCATTTCGGACCGTTGCTCGGGGTCTAATGAAGTTCCGAGCTGAACAGTTCTGCTCTGGTTTGCCTCGTCGAGCGGTACTTGCTCCAGATCTTCTACGGACGATTCTTTCGCTGGTCCTCTGGGGTCCAGCATGTTAATGGCAAGTGTTTGCTTAACTGACCCCTTCTTGACTGCTATAGCATAACATCTCTGAGCCTCACGTTGATCGCCCCGGAGGTTTCCTATCCCCCCTCGGCGGGAAATTTCATCATCAGGTGATAGGTGGAGACAACTGCTCTCATTGCATTGAGGGAATGTCTGCTTAGAATGACGTTGTGCACAGATGACACATTGACAACTAAGAAATCTACCATAAGGGTGACTTGGCGTTGTCCTTCTCCCGCAGTCACAGGGAGGGAAATGGCTCCTTCGGAAATTACTCTTTCTCCGGCAAAGCCGTGTAGGGGGTCTTCACAGGTCTGAGGTGAGACCTTGGAATCCCTATTCTTTCAAAGGCTTCGGAATAGATTACACCGCCGAGCTCCCGGTATCGACCAAGATGCGGTATACTTTGCGGTTCGCTATGGTCATGATAACTACCAGGGCATCGTCGTGCGGGTGCTGAATTCCACGCGCATCTTCTTCCGTGAAGGTCAGAGTGCATGGGCTAACCCAGAGTTCCTTGCAGGACCGCTCGGTCAAGTGGATGTAATGTTCAGGATTAAACTTCCGAGAGTAAGCTTTACGTGCCCTGTTTGAATCTCCTCCTCCAGATAAGCCCCCGAAGATGGTACAGATTTCGGCAGGTTCTTCCGTGGTATTATTCGGCTGCTCTTGCTCTCGCTCTCTCTCTTCTTTTCGAGCAGTTTTTCCTTCTTTGGTGTATTGGCGTAGGTGTCCCTTCCAAATAAGAGTCTCGATCTTATCTTTGAGATCTACACAGTCAGCCGTGTTATGGTCGTGATCTCGGTGAGAGCGACAGCACTTACGCTTGTCTCAATGATCTGGGTCGGCCCTTATAGACCAATTCAACAGCTTTTCTCCTCAGATGTCCAACAGAATCTGCTCGGCGGATGTGTTAAGGGGGGTGTAGGAGCGGAACTTTACCTCCGGCCTTCTGTTCGGGCGACGATCGCAAGGGGCGCAGTCATCGGGCTCTTTGTTGGACGGGTGGGATTCCTCGTTCCTGGGCCTCTTCTCTTTACCATTCGGCTCTGCCACTTGGACATTTTTGCAAGCATTGGAAAATTCTTCAGCGTTAGTATACTTCTGAGTTCTGGCAACGAGTTCGGCTAAAGTCTTTGGTGGGTTCTTTCCAATGGAGAATGTGAATTTTCCTTCCTTTAGGCCGCTGAACACGGTAACGAGTGTCATCTTGTCGTCGTAATCTTCTATTAGTAACGCTTCCTTATTGAAGCGAGTGATGTAATCTTTCAACGACTCCTTCGGCTCTTGCTTGATAGCGAACAGGTGAGTATTGAGCTTTCGACTTCTCTTACCACTTATGAATTGGGTAAGGAATAGTCGACTCAACTCCGCCAAAGAACCGATGGAGCCTGGTTTAAGCTGACGATACCAGCTCCGGACGGAGCCCGTGAGCGTGATCGAGAACCCTTGGCACATCATGGCATCCGTCGCTGTGTGGATCTGCATCCATGAGCGATAGGCTTCCATGTGATCAGATGGGTCTCCGGACCCAGAGTATTGGATGACAGGAGGTATCCGGAACCTCTGAGGCATCACCTCGTTCATGATTTTCGAGGTGAAGGGAGGCTCCGTCTCTTCCATCATCGCCTGAACGGCGGTGGGAACTGACGTCGGCAGTTGTTTCTTTTCCATAGCTAGAAATTTGTCGTTAAGCTTCGCGAACTGTTTCTCCCAATGGTCTTTGTTTTCCGCTACAATTTCTTGGGTGTTTTCTATTTCTGAATTTCTCCTTCCCCTCCTCCGTTTTAGCCGATGACGGAGATCCGTTGGTGTCAGGGCTAAAGTGACCGAAGCATTGGTCGGAGCGCAAGTGGCTGCATTCTGAGCCAAGACTCGGATTTGGGTCGGAGGAGGATTCTGACCCGAAACTGGCATTCGGGGGTGTTGAGGCGCCTCGGGCCTCATACTTCTCGGTGCGGAGTGAGCTTCCACGACAAGACCGATTGGCTCGGGAACAGGATTTTCCTGAGTTGGGCTCCTGTTGTTGCTTCATTCGGTTTACTTCGTCGCACAGAGCCTGTATCTAGTTCTGCATGGCTCGATACTTACTCGCCCGATTGTGAGAACGCTGGGAAGGCCTCGGGGCTGATTCGGCATGAAGTAGCAAAGAGGAGCGAGTCTGTTCATTTGGATCTGGTTCCACAGCTACTACTTTCTTCTTTCCTTTGGCCATTATACTCGAGAATAGGAACATGACCTTTTGTATCAGATTCCCACAAACGGCGTTAAAAAATGTTGATGACAAAATCTGGATCACCCTCTACTCGACGCGATGAACCTTCAAGGAACCCTGATCCTGCACAAACAGTGAGCAAAGAAGACCCTGGCTAGGCCGGGGGACCCTCTGATGCCTAAGTCAGGTCAAGGGAATCTGGGTCTAAGTTGAAAGGTAGAAGGAGAGTGCAAGATGTTGCGTACCTGTAGCAGTGGGGTCTCATCATATTTATACCTGATTGTCGGATGGTCTGGGTCCGTTAATCTCGGCACGATTCACTCAATCAGGAGGATTTTCGGATCGTGGAAATATTGTACGCAATCCAAAGATCGTGTATTATATCATGCGCATCTGCGAACGAAGTAACCGGTCACGTCCACTTATGGTAGTTTCCAAGTTCGACGCATAATGCACTCACATTTCGCCCTGACCTCCGTTCGGGACATTTAGAGAAAGATGAGGATGATGACGAGCCCTCGGCTCGGATATCCTTCTTCAGAGGAAGATGAGGATGAGGACGAGCCCTCGGCTCGGACATCCGTCTTCAAACGAAGATGAGGACGAGGACGAGGATGGGGCCTTGGTTTAGGTCATCGCTCATCGGTTGAAGCTTACCATATCTGAACCAGGGTTCAGCTCGGACGTCGCTCTTTTTAGTACTGTTCGTCATTTCGGATATTCTTGCGTCTGATTGGACTAAGAAGATGCTAATCCTCGAAACTATAAGGGGCTCGAATCTTCCCATAACACACTTCAAACTAAAAAAAGGTGAAGAATGGAGTCGTACCACACACACACACACACACACACACACACATATATATATATATATATATAGGGAAAAGGTATTATGCGCTCGAGTTGATTTTAACGTCCCATGAGGTCGAGCTGTGTGGGCCCCATCGTGATGCGTTTCGAACATCTACCCCATCAGTCAGATGCACCATTCCATCGTGTGCCTAGGTCTCAAAAACCAAGTCAATCTGTGACTTGTGTGGGCCACACCACATACAGAAGTGGAGAGGGGTCGTGCACTATTAAAACATTCATAACCATTTTTGAGGGGCCACCGACATGTGGTTTGCAAATCCAGCCCATCCATTATGTGTGTCCCACTTGAATGAGGGTTCAGACCAAGTTTCAGGCTCATGCAAAACTCAGGTGGGCCCCACCAAGTGCTTTTATATGTTTTAACGGTGTCTTCACATAATTTTAGATGGTATGGCCCACCTGAGTTCCGTATACGGCTGATTGTTGGGGTATCCATAATATAAAGGGGTCCCATCAAATGCACGGTGTTGATGGTCGAAACGCATCATAATGGGGCCCACACAGCTCGACCTCACAGGAGCTTATCGTGAGGTCGAGCGCATAGTACCTTTTCCATATATATATACTATGTGCTCGACCTCACGATAAGGGTTTGTGAGGTTGAGCTGCGTGGGCCCCACCGTGATGCGTGTCGACCATCAACACTGCGTGCATTTGATGGGTCCCCTTTAAATTATAGGATATCCCAAAAATCAGCCATATACGGAACTCAGGTGGGCCATACCATCTAAAATCATGTGAAGACATGCCAAAAACATATAAAAGCACTTGGTGGGGCCCACCTGAGTTTTGAATGTTGCTGAAACTTGGTTTGAACCCTCATCCAAGTGGGACACATATAATGGATGGGCTGGATTTTCAAACCACATCTCGGTGGGCCCAAAAAATGTCCCATGAATGTTTTAATGGTGCACAGCCCCTCTCCACTTCTGTATGTGGTGTGGCCCACACAAGTCACGGGTTGTCTTGATTTTTGAGACCTAGGCCCATGATGGAATGGTGCATCTGACTGATGGGGTAGATGTTCGAAACGCATCACGGTGGGGCCCACACAGCTCGACCTCATGGGACGTTAAAATCAGCTCAAGCGCATTATACCTTTTTCCATATATATATATATATATATATATATATATATATATATATATATATATATATATATATATATATGAGCTTCATTCAAAACATTTGTTGACCCCAGGAGGTTTTTAAATGTCGATAACCACTATTTCTTACGGTGCGGTCCACCTCATATTTGGATTTGCTTCATTTTTTAGATCAGGCCTTAAAATAAGCTAGAAAAACAAATGTACAATAAGGACATATAATACATACATCAAGGTGGCCCCACAATTAGGACCATCATTTTGGGTGAGGTCTAGCTACACTTAATCAGCTCTATTCTAAAGCTGACAATAACATGTGGCCCAGTTAAATCACACCAGATAATTAGTATCTATCTAAAGCTATCAACGAACTGCGGATAGGTCTATGCCCAAATTTTAAACTGTTTCCAACTAGGCCGTTGGACCAGGCTATTCAAAATTCTAGTTTTTCATGGCCCAGCCCGGCCCAGTGACACCCCTTCCATCGAGTTATTTGATACACCGGTGGCCTATGGAGCTTAATACACAGGCACAAAATATTCTTACAGGTCGAATGCATTAACTCAAATTAAACCATCCAAATTTCAGAAACCATCGTCTCTCAGTAAATTTTCAAAATGAAATCAGTTCAACAGTACTAACCTCTATTCATGGGGACTTTTTTATTAAAACAGGACCATTGGATATTTTCCATTTCAACGGTCCAATATCATGCTCACCAACTCCATATAACGATAATCAAGTAAATGTAATTTCGGTTCAGCTAAAGAGGGACACATTATTTGGACAGTTCAATTTGAATTAGTTGTGTCCATGTATGCAACTTCAAAGTAATTTCTAACTGCCTGCGTATCATCTATCAAACTCAACCCGAGTAACAAAGTTTCCTCCTTCGATAAGTAACGCAGACAGGGTAACCGCCGCTTGCCAATTCACCGAAGAGAAATGTATGATACGTGACCCTGATCTTTGTGCGGTACACACGCGTTTAATTATAACAAAAGTAACCTGTGGTTTGATAATCCAGACCATTGAACGGTTGATATGCAACGTGGATTATTAATAATCTCTCTTAAAAATCCAAGGAACCAATATTAGGACCCTTTTAATTTGAATGTGGACCATTGTCGTATATATTGTCTTAACGATCTATCTGGGCCACGAATTGAAAGATTAAGATCGTTATAATGAGGAGATCTTTGAGCCATTGACCATCCCTTTTAGGATAACACAAAACAACGGTCCGATTACCGAACCATGGCCTACTTGTCAGAAAAGAAACGCTTACATTGTGGAAAGATACAGGGCCGTGCATGTTTCATGTCATTCCTCTACACCAAATCCTCGAGAATGTTCGAGAGATTTGAGCCTGGAAGTGTTTCAGTAATAAATCAATCATGTCCGTCCAACTAGTAGTCGACCTTACTTGGATGGATAGTATTGCGAAATATACAAATATTTAGTTATCCTGTCCATCTGAAAGGTGGCCTTCAATGCTACGGCATGAGATTAAATAGTTAACGGCCAAAATTCATTAAATGAAAATGGAGAAATTTGATGGACAGGATTTATCTAATTGGATCGATGCATATCTCTGAAAGTTCACTGTATTTACAAAACTGCAACCATCTTAGCCAATCGTCCTGTGGTGGAATCTTCGGGCCCACCATCAAAGGGGAGTCATTTGATACTGTGGCTGAGCGTGGCAGTTCATACACATGCACTCTGAAGATGTACACGTGGCATAGAGCTAATTCAAATTCATCCGTCCAAATAGTGGGACCCATTGTAGGTAGATAATAAGCCTAAAATCAGGTTGATTTTCCAATACATACCTCTGATGGTTTAGTATTTTACATTCAACCGTCCACCAAACGGCCACAAATCCGCTCACAAGATTATTATTTCAATTTTTTTTTTTTCATATTTACTACCCATCTAAAGTGGGCCAATCAATTTGGACGGTTGATTTTTTATATCCATGTGCACAATTTCTAAAAGAATGAGCATGAAACATTGTGCTGCCGGAGTATAAAAGTTTTTTTTTTTTTTTCTCAAAGGTAACATCCACCGTCTTCCAGAACCTCCTCGCATGTGCTTCGTGATTTCACTACACTGTGGCAATTGACTAAATGGTGGAAAATATCCACCACATGCATGCATGCCAAACAAGACCATCCAACCGTGTGCCCCATTTGTAGATGGATCATGATCCAAATCTCACACTAATCGGACGGTCTTAACCATCTTTGTTCCCACACTGTATTTGGACCGTGGCCCATATTATTTTCGACCGTTCATTTGATAACACCTATTGGACCGCTACAATCTCCTATCCTATGATGATTTCATGAATTGGACAGTCAGGATTAGTATTCATGTATGCCACGTATCATTGAGTAAGCAGGCACTATTTAGTAAATGATTGCAGACGCACATCATTACTTAAATATAGGTACTCCGCCAGCAGAAAACAATCCAAACGCATGCAAACTAATACACTACAAATAGAAACCATTCACCTCAATCCAAACCGTCTAAATATTATTTTCAATTATAGTTGGGCCATATCTATGATATTTTCATGAATATAATAAATATTAATATGCTATATTCTTTTTTATGCATTTAATGCTTCTGATTTCACTGATTCCTTTATGGAAAACAATCAGACAGTCAGGATCATTTTATGAATGAATTTCTCTTATTATACCGAACCCACAACGTGGCCTACCATATTTTAACGGTATATCCCACATCGTGGCCCACCTTAGTTATGTGTCTGCTAGCGTACCATATGACCAGCTGGCAAATCCAGTCTTTAAATTCTCATTCCCTTCACTCCCACCAACTCATACGAGAGAGAGAGAGAGAGAGATGGGTGGGAAACGAACGGTTGGGATTGCCATGGACTACTCGGCAACTAGCAAGTTGGCTCTCCGATGGGCCATCGACAATCTAGTGAACGGCGGAGATCGGCTAATCGTGATCCACGTGGAGTCGAGCAAAGCAGAACCAGCACAAAAGGAGTTATGGGAAGACACGGGATCACGTACTCCTCTTTTTTTCCACAAATACCCTTGCTATTTCCTGACAATTTCATCTTTTTAGCGTTTCTTTTCTTGTTATTTCTTGAAATTATAGGGGCTGTTCTTTCCCTTTTTTATTTTAGCTTTGATTCCGCTCGAAGAATTTAAAGAAATGCATGTATCGAAGCAGTACGGACTACCTCGTGATCCTGAGGTTCTGGAGATTCTCGATACTGTGTCGAGGACAAAACAGGTATAATATCTCCATCTATTGAATCTAGACCGTTGATCTTTTTTTAACCGTTCATCTGATACGCACTAATTGGATGGTTTGTATCGTTCGATAGTGTGAATCCCTATGGGCCCTAAGGTATAGACGGTGTGGATTGAGTTGATGTATGGCACTTGTATGATGGCATTGTACAATGATTGAGTTTGAACATTCATACGCATGCATACTGACTCTGTAGACGTGGCATACATTTTGTAGAATCCAAACCGTCAAAACGTTGGCCCCCACTGCAGATTGGGCATTTACCGAAAATCAGATTGACGAGAGATTCTAACCTCACGTTATATTTTAATTTCACTTTTTTTTTTTTTTTTTTTTTCCAATGGTTGGCTGCTCTTCAACTAACTGTCCATTTCAGTGGACAGTTAGAAGGGTCCTTTAGTTTGATTTTTGGGGTATGGCCCATCTGAGGTGGGGCCCACTATCATTCGTAGGTAGGGGTTTTATAAGGACTTGGATTGATGTGGGTATGAAACACAGGTAGATGTGGTTTCTAAGATCTATTGGGGGGACCCACGGGAGAAGCTCTGTGATGCTGTCGAAGATCTAAAGCTAGATTCGCTTGTGGTTGGAAGTAGAGGCGTGGGGAAGATCAAACGGTCCTCTCTCTCTCTCTCTCTCTCTCTCTCTCTCTCTCTCTCTCTCTCTCTCTGTTCAATGGGCCAGATTCTCTGGAATGGACCGGATTTGGTCCGGGCCCAGCTAGGCGTGAGAAGCCCAGACCTTGGATGGGCCTCGACAGGATGCTCATACCCGAGCCCGAAAAGAATTACCTGGGTGCTGGCCCGGCCTGAAAATTGATAGAATCTCTCCTAACCATCCGTTGATCACGTGGGCCCCACTAAAAAAATGAAAACCGATTATCTATATGCAAGTTGCGTTTGTTGCCTAACCGATTATTGGAACGGATGGGATAGAACACATGAGAACATGAAGACACTGGGCTGGGCTAAGTCAGGCCCTGGCCCACCCCATTATTATAAAAAATGGATGGTCACAACTAAGGTGTTCCATATCCCCTATGGTAGGCCCCATAGAGGCCAATAAGTATGGATAATGGCCATAAACGTTATGCGATACAGGGTGAAACGGAGCAGTTGGTTTTTCGAAACTGTATCAACGGTTATGCATAGTCATAAAAGCCGTTATGGGTTACAACGACCATTACTACCATAACGATTGAAAAATGGTCACTAATTTTATTTTTATTTTTTCTATTTAAATTCATTTGTCTCTTCTTCTTCTTTTTTTCACTTTTCTCACTCCAAAAACTCTCCTAAATAATTTTACAATAAATTTTGATAATCTTATTATAACTTTTAAAATTAAAACAGTAGATTAAAATGATTGGAATGAATAGAAGCTCAGAGGCCATTTAAAAAAAAAAAAAAAAATTGAATAAATAGTATTTATGTATCCTTTCTAATTTTTAATTTCTAATGATTAATTGTGATCTCTAAACATTAGAGATATAATCATATTAAAAAATTCACTAAACAGCTTTAACTGTTACACTACCATAAACATGTTCAAAATAAAAAATGGATATATATTTGAAATATTTACATTATATTTTATTTTCTAATTTTTTTAAAAGAATTTTTCGAATAAAAGAAAATTTCAACTGTAACGATCATGCTCCTATAATGGTGATGGGCGATACTCATACCAATAAAGAATACCTTGATCACAGTAGAACTGTTGTAAGTAAAAAATCTAGCTGGAATGGGTCCATTTATTATTTGGGCCTCAAATTCTTTCTGCGATGCAATTGAGAAGCATTAAAACAGAAAACCAACCATAGCCATTGGCGAGCTGGGCCCGAAAGCTACAGGTAGAGGTGGCAATGGGCCAGGTGATCCACCGGGCTTAGTGTGCCTGGGCCAGCTTTGTATCGGTGCTTGGACCTATTAGACGGGCCTACATGGCCCAATTTCTTTCTGGGATGATCTGGCCCACCTTCTGTGTGGGCCCCTTAATTACTGGGCCTGTGGTGTGCAGGGTTTTGCTTGGGAGTGTGAGCAAATACGTGGTGACAAATGCTTCATGTCCTGTGACAGTTGTAAAGGGGGCCACCATCTCCAAATCATAACTCGTTCCCTCTTTTCAACGGAGGCAGTGCAAGGAATGGACGGTTGTAAAAGCTTTGTCTTTGTATGTGGGTCCCACTATATGTTGCTTGGTATTGCGCGTGTACGACCGCTTCGTGTGTCTCTTTTTATGGGCTTTTGTTTTTCGTTTTTGGATAGATGTGTCATATGTTTTTCTGTATTAATTGAATAGATTTGGATGGGATCTCCTGCAACAGCTGTTGTAGGGAGCCCGTGCAACCAAAAGCTCTTTGGGACGCCCTGTGATGTGTGTGTAAAATCCACTCCGTCCATCATTTTACGCCAGGTTATTTTAGGTTCTGACCCCAAAAATCAGGCTCATCTAAAACTCAAGTGGGCCACACCATGGTAAACACTGGGGATGGGCCACACCATAGGAAGTAGAAGGGAATGGATGGTGGTTGGATCATAAGATCTGCACTGTCCAATAGGTACGCTGTCTCATTTTAACCATTGAACCTAAAATTCATGATAAGGTAAAGCTCAGGTAGGCCACTCCAGTAAACATTTGAACAGTTGGGATCAAATGCCCACGATCAGTTTTGTGTAGCGGTGTATATGCCATCCAATCCATTCATACGATGCACCTCATCAGGATCAAAGAATAATTAATAATAATAATAATAATAATAATAATTTTTAAGAAAATGAATTTACCTTTTATCTTGTAAATTTAAAGTTTTGCCTACTTGAAGAAGGCCGTGATCTTTCTCGTTATTGTTTCATGCTCCTCCTTCCATCACTTTACATCCAAATCCCACCCATTGTTGGAGTTATGAGGTTTTTTCTTCTCTTCATACCTTCCTAAAGAGAAAACTCGTATGTTTACAATTACTTGTGCAAGGGAATATGGTATTCACACGGTATTTTTTCATGTGCATGATGCCAACCATCTAATGGGCTCCACCAGTTTCTCATTATGTCAATCTTAACTGTCCAAACCCACCATCCGGTCACAAGTGTCACATGTGGCCATGCTCAAGTTCGATTCCATCATTCTCCCATTTGGGTCACCATGCATTTTGTATACTTAGTATTTTACTTTATAAGCTTGAAACTTTACCCAATATTTGTAATTAAACATGAGTAATATGTTGAATAATCTGGTCCATTGAGACTATAATTTGAGACCATAACAATCGTCACTTCATTTAACAAAGTTGGACTATACATGATCATATTATATAAGTACTCCCAATGACATGGATCCTTACAGTTTAGGTGTGTGATATAAAAATGCCATGCTAAGTGCGGTTACACATGTAGATTTTTAAGTAGTTCTACCATCTCTATCAAAAGTGTTAGTGCATTGGTTTGTCAATAATATGTGTTCGTGTGTCTTGAATTGATTGAACTCTCATGGAAAGATATTTGAAGACAGAAGACTGAAAGACTTGCAGCATCAAGGCTTGAAGTCACTGGTAAATTAAGGTGCCTCGGAGAAATTAGCCCTACACCCATTTAAGTTCCAAAACAACCTACATCTTAATCATTCACCTAACAGGAAAATATTTTATTCATATTCACAAGCATAAGCCTTAAAACTGAACATGTTTAGTTAGGCTCATATAAGTCCAGATCTGGTGAGAACCATAAACCATAGTTAACAGAAGTCTACAGACTGTCGATCAAATTGACAGGTCCCGTCGATCAAATCAATAGTTTAATCGACAGTGTTGATTCAAGTTCAATTGAATGGAAAGTTCAATCAAACTAGCCGTTATAGATTCGTTGGATTATTTTATCTATAAAAGTGGCACTTAGAACTTTGCAAATAAGGTGGTTTTGGATGTTTTAGAAGCTCTAGTGTATACAACTATTTTCATTCACTCTTAGGCTTCGATCCAAAGAAATACATGTTATCTTCCTTGTGATTCATCACTCTAATGAGTATTCCAAGCTCCATTTGAATATATACATATTCTCAAGCATTCTTTAGAGGTTACATACTAATCCCATGGGTAATCCCATTTGTTTATTACCCTATGTTCATCTAGGTGAATCCCCAAATTAGAACCATCATATTAGTTGTAAGAGATTCAACCATCTTATTCCCCTACCTTAATATCCTCATAAGTACATTACAAAGTAGCCGATCATTAGAGTTGAAGAAGATTTGCATCAAAGATTAGAGCAAAAGAGAAGTTGCATCAAGATTTATTAAGCATCTCAGCGCTATCAACGAGGCTCATCCAAAATTTGTAATAGTTTAATTAGAGTCCATCTCAGCTGCAGATCCGTTTTTTAATAAATAAAAAATCTTGAACTCATCTCCCTCTCCTTCTTTCTTCTCCGCTTCGACTCAAACCCTAGTCGTATCAGTGCCTTCTCAGTCGTCCCTTATGTTGGGGCCTACCACAAAATTTAATCGGTCCCTTGACCAGAATCCTCTAATGCGGCCCACTCAATCCTTCGATCGGCTTTGTTTTTTGAACCATGTCATAACTCGACCCGAGGAGCCTGAGGAACGGTTTGGATTTCACCAAACCATCTCTGTGGGCCCCACCCGGTACTTCGACAATCTCCAAATCTCTGTAACAAGATTTCTCTTGCTTCCGTGCAACAGGAAAGCCGCATACGATACCTTACATTGTCGATCCATACACAACCTCTTCTGCAGATCTCAACTATTCAAAGCCCCTCATCCAATGGCCCTAGAATCTTCAGCAGCACTCTCATTTAGCAGTTAATTAAATGCACCAAAAGTTCTGTTTTCC
The DNA here is from genome assembly GCA_021015155.1 of Magnolia officinalis. NCBI lineage: Eukaryota > Viridiplantae > Streptophyta > Magnoliopsida > Magnoliales > Magnoliaceae > Magnolia > Magnolia officinalis. Next base: position 7,173,652 of record JAJHSJ010000014.1, on the reverse strand, counting down.
ACCTTACTTCTTCGCAAAACCACTGAGTAAACATTTCTAAACATTTAATTTGATAACCCCACAAGCTCTGTGGGACTCATCTACACAATCTGCAATCGTTCTTTCAAAGGAATGTCCCTTGGGGCAAGATTTCCCATGACCGTCTTGTCCATCGACGTCTACAAACCCACCACTATCCGATCATTGTAAAACTTGGTTTTGAAGCCTAAATCATCCCGAGAGACCCACTTGGATTTTGTATGATCAACAGCTAGGGGAATTTGATATATGATACACATGATCATGTAATGCTTGGTTAGATTTAGAGTTGTGCATGTATGAAATTTAAAATTGCTTGTGAATAATTTAGGGTTATGATAATGTAACGCCCCGAAAATCAACACCCGAGTACATAGACTCCGATCATAAGTTCCCAGGTGTTAACTTAATAAAATGCACATGCGTCAGCATCTAATTCACATTAAGTCCGTACACGAATAATCAAAGTTATGCAATTCAACTTAATGGAACAAAAGCGAGGCAGAGATAACAAAAATTAATAAGTATAGGGCAAACAGTCAAAGTACAATTGAAAAATGGTGTCCACCCTAATGAAGATTATACAAGCCACAAGATACATACCCAAGATGGTTAAAGTGTAAAGTTACTATTTTATTCCAAATCTTTCAGAACATAACGGTGGTAGAGCAAGCCGATCTAAGCCTACCCCTCGGAGACCTCGATAGAACCCGCATCAATAATACGCTTGGTTGGTGTTTTAAAACACCATCCCGGGTGGGGAGTGAGTAGTTAACTCAGTGGTTCCATTAGTTCTAAGTTACACATGCTATCAACATAATCAGTGCAGTTAATGATAAAAAAGAAATCAAACAATTCCTAAATACTCTTGTTAAATGTGCATATGAAGATATGACATGATGCATGCCCTTTCCAAACAACACTCCCTCACACGCGACTCCAACCACCTGGTTCACAAATGACATCACTTCCTCAACATACGACTTCAACGCTGTTTCATCACATTCTAAACTAATGCGATGTGATGAATGATCATGTTAGCCGAGTAATTATTAAGTTCAGTTCATCCAGCATATTGGTGAAGCTAGGATACCGACGTTATATCTCTAGTCCTTATCCGGATCACATGGCTCGTTGCCGCATGTAGCGACTCCTTACCAGTATCCATTAATCCAAATTTAGGTGTCGCCCGTTTATCTCACAAATCAACAATTCCAAAAGTATAGTTTGATACCTAAATGTGTGAGGATCAACCCAGTATGAGTCATCACCCAAATCGAATATGATCACTCAGTTCCGAAGTGCGGGCTTGTTACATAAAATAAAAAAACACATAAAGGAAAGGGCTCGTCACCTAATTCCATTCATGCCCGAGTCGTTCAAACGGTATTCTGGCATGTAACCATCGACCGGGTAATTTGACGGGGGTCGTTCACACAATGGTCTATCACCTCCATTAGTGCTCACTTGTCACTACGGGGAGGCTCGTCACCTCAGCGTAGGCCGACATCTCGGACACGATGTCCCATACCACCATGTCTGGCTCATGAGTCTTAGGGCATCGTATCGCACTAACGGTTATGAGTGGACCATCCATTGGGAACGAGGTATCCTAGATTCAATTTGGTCTTATCATACATTGTGAACATACATGATCAGTCGGCTATGGGACTAATTTGATTGACCTGGGAGAACCCCGGTGCAACTGACATTGGGTGCAAGCAACCCGTGTAGTCTAGCTACTGTTTGTTGTCCATGTTCAACCCGAGTCGATCAAACAAGCCTAGGGTGGCCGCCCTAAATTGGGCCACCCTTTTAGTTCAAGCGGTTAGCCAATTGACCCAACATCGTAGCAATCCTAAGTATTGTTATGAATTAAACACTACATCATACAATTATAGCATAGGTTCTATTACACAACCACTTAGGCATTTTATCGAACATGTAACCATACATAGGATACTACATTCACTAACGTATTAAATCAAACATGTGACCATGCATAAAGTAATACAATCACTTAAGTATTAAATCAAGCACATGAGCATCGAAAAAATAATGCATTCCACCATTTAAGCATTTCATCAAACATGTGAGCATCCATATCTAACAAATAGCATATATTATAGACAAATCAAAATATTTACATATTAACATGTACAAATTCATCTACAAGCATCTAATCATTAACTGAGACCCTCAAGGGTCGATAAATGATAACCTAGAGATAATGGTCTGCACCTTAAGAAGGAATATCCGATTTTGAACTCTTAGGGTTAGGGATTTGGGGAAAATCACAAATTCCTATATAAACACCAAGAACTATATGAGATTCATGCAATTCATTTTAGAAAAACTTAGGTTAGGAAGGAGGATTTGTTTCTTAACTTCCAATTGTTGAGAAGTGGACCCACATCTGGGGCTGCCCACGACTAGTCGAGGTTGCGCGGATTTCGTGTCGCAAGTCCTTTCGCAACTGGGATGCGAAAGGAGTTTCGCGGATTTCGTGTCGTAAGTCCTTTCGCAACTGGGATGCGAAAGGAGTTTCGCGGATTTCGTGTCGCAAGTCCTTTCGCAACTGGGATGCGAAAGGAGTTTCGCGGATTTCGTGTCGCAAGTCCTTTCGCAACTGGGATGCGGAAAGGGAAGTTGCCAAAACTATAAATTGGGGTCCCTAGGGCTATTCTAGGTTAAGGTGAATTTTAGGAAATTATTCTGAGGTGTGGGCAAAGGATTTTCTCTGTACTTCCAAGGGAGAGGTTAGTATATTGCCTTGTAATCTTCGTTTCTCTTCATAGTGGAATTTTGCATCCGTGGTTTTTTACCCTAGTTTGGGGTTTTTCCACGTATATCTTGTCTTGTGGTTTGTTTTGGATTGCTTTAATCTATTTCTAGTTTATATTTCTTCCTATCTATCGTTTGTGGGTGAGGCCTTAGATTGGATCTAGGCTCACTGCGTTGTCGGCGTGCTGCGCAACAACTGGTATCAGAGCTATTGGTTTAGTTCTATTGGGAGCGATGACAGAAGATGGAAAAACTAGAATTGAGAAGTTTGATGGTTCAAACTTTGCCTTCTGGAAGATGCAGATGGAGGATTATCTGTATCAGAAGGACCTCTATATTCCTCTAGGAGGAAAAGAGAAGAAACCAGAAAAGTTGACAGATGATGAATGGTTTTTACTGGATAGGAAGGCTTTAGGAACGATCCGACTCTCTTTGTCTAAGAGCGTCGCCTTCAATATATCCAAGGTAAAAACGACAAAAGAATTAATGGAAGCCCTAGCCACCATGTATGAAAAGCCCTCAGCATCCAACAAGGTTCATCTTATGAAACAGCTATTCAACATGAAGATGTCAGATGGTAGGAGCGTGGCTGAACATCTAAACGAGTTCAATACAGTCACGAGCCAGTTGGAATCCGTTGGCATTGCTTTTGAGGATGAGGTCAGGACGTTATTGATCTTATCCAATTTGCCAGATAGTTGGGATGGTTTGGTGATTGCTGTGAGCAATTCTTCAGGATCGACAAAGCTGAAATTTGATGATGTGGCCGGTCTAATTCTCAGCGAAGAATCTAGAAGGAAGGCATCAGGAGTTTCAGGGGATTCAGGGAATGCTCTAAACATTGAAGGAAGAGGAAGATCGCTGAACAAAGGAGGCAATAAACACGGGCGTTCTAAGTCAATGAATAAGTCCAAGGGACCGAAAGACAAAGACGGGTGTTGGCATTGCGGCAAGAAGGGGCACATGAAACGTGATTGCAGGGCGCTCAAGAAACAAGAAGGAAGCTCTCAAGGTGGGAAAGATTTAGTGAATCTGTCTGAGGAAAGCGACACAGAGGCGTTGATCTTGTCTCTTAATGCGAGGAATGAGTCTTGGGTTATAGACTCGGGTGCTTCATTTCATGCTACTTCGTGTAAGGAAGTTCTGCGTGATTATGTGTCAGGTGACTTTGATAGAGTCTACCTGGGTGATGATGAGCCGTGCAATATTGTTGGAAAGGGAGATGTTCATGTAAATCAAAAAGACGGAACGGTCTTGAAATTGAAGGATGTCAGACATGTACCGAGTTTGAAACGTAATCTGATCTCAGTGGGACAGTTGGCTGATACCGGTTATGTGACGACATTCACCAGTGACTCCTGGAAGATCACAAAAGGTGCCTTGGTAATATCTCGAGGCAAAAAGGAAGGTACTTTATACGTGACTTCAGGATCGTATAGTTCACTCGCAGTTGCATCAACTGGAGTGAATGGGCAGTTATGACATCAGAGGCTGGGACATATGAGTGAGAAAGGGATGAAAGTGCTATTGTCAAAAGGGAAGCTACCAGGGTTGAAGTCTATTGACTTGGAATTCTGCGAGGACTGCGGTATGGCAAGCAGAAGAGGGTAAGCTTCAAGAAGACGGGACGCGTTCCAAAGACACATCTGTTGGAGCTTGTATACACTGATGTGTGGGGACCGGCACAGGTATTATCTCTTGGTGGCTCACGTTATTTTGTTACCTTTATTGATGATGCTAGTAGAAAACTGTGGGTCTACTTCTTAAAACATAAATCTGATGTATTTGATGTATTTAAGAAGTGGAAAGTTATGGTAGAAAATGAGACAGGTAAAACAGTAAAGTGTCTCAGATCTGACAATGGGGGAGAGTATTGTGATAAGAGGTTTGAGGAGTATTGTGCAGCAAATGGAATCAAACATCAGAAAATGATTCCAGGGACACCACAACAGAATGGTGTGGCTGAGCGCATTAACAGGACCATCCTTGAGCACGCCAGGAGCATGAGGTTACATGCAGGGTTGCCCAAGACCTTTTGGGCAGATGCTGTGAATACTGCCGCATATCTCATCAATAAAAGTCCCTCAGCACCATTGGATGGTGGGCTATCAGAAGAAGCGTGGACTGGGAAAGAAGTGAACCTTGCACATCTCAGAGTGTTCGGTTGCACTTCATATGTTTACATTGATGCAGAGCACAGAAACAAGCTGGATGCGAAGTCCAGGAGGTGCACGTTTATAGGCTATGGGCAACATGATTTTGGCTACAGGTTCTGGGATGCAGAAAATAGAAAAATCATCAGAAGCAAGGACGTAGTCTTTAATGAAAAAGTGATGCATAAGGACAGTGTGCAGGAAAATAAGGCCGAGAAAAAGGAATTCGTAGAGTTGGAAGAGTTACCGGACATGGGTGTTACAGTGCCACAGGATGAGGCAGAGCCGCATACACCAGTTGTGAGGAGGTCTACTCGGGAGAGGAGACCCACGGTCCGATACTCACCTCCTTACATTATCTACTACTGACAAATAATGGTGAGCCAGAGTGTTTTGAAGAGGCGTTACAGTCAGATATACGGGTTAAGTGGGAGCAGGCCATGGATGATGAGATGGACTCTCTTGAGTCTAATCGTACATGGGAGCTAGTCACTCTACTCAAGGGTAAGAAAGCTCTTCATAACAAGTGGGTTTACAGACTGAAGGAGGAGCACGATGGTTCGAAACGGTACAAGGCCAGATTGGTTGTGAAAGGGTTTCAACAAAAGGCAGGTATCGATTTCACTGAAATATTTTCACCGGTAGTGAAAATGTCTACGACTCGCATGGTCTTGAGTATAGTGGCTTCAGAGGACTTACATCTAGAACAGCTAGATGTTAAGACAGCCTTTCTTCATGAGGACCTTGAAGAAGAGATATATATGCATCAGCTGACAGGATACGTGGCACCAGGTAATGAGAACAAGGTGTGCAGACTGAAGAAGAGTCTATATGGCCTGAAGCAGGCCCCGAGGCAGTGGTACAAGAAGTTCGATAGTTTCATGTCAGGAAACGGTTTTAGGAGATGTCATTCAGACCACTGTTGTTACTTGAAGAAGTTTGATACGTCATACATCATCCTTCTTCTGTACGTTGATGATATGCTTGTGGCTGGCTTAAGCATGGAGGACATCTCAGATCTCAAAAGACAATTATCTAGAGAATTTGCCATGAAGGATTTAGGAGCTGCAAAACAAATCCTAGGCATGAGGATAAAGCGTGACAGGGAAAACAAGAAATTAGTTTTGTCACAGGCAGAGTACATAGCCAAGGTACTTGATCAATTCAATATGGGAGGTGTTAAGCCGGTTAGCACTCCATTAGCCAATCACTTCAAGCTATCTAAGGAGCAAGGTGCAAAGACGCAGGAGGAACAGGACTACATGGCTAAAGTCCTATACGCGTCAGCTATTGGGAGTCTCATGTATGCTATGGTGAGCACGAGGCCAGACATTGTTCAAGCAGTGGGAGTTGTTAGCAGGTTCATGAACAACCCCGAGAAGGAACATTGGGAAGCTGTGAAGTGGATCCTTAGGTACTTGGTAGGTACTAAGGACGTAGGGCTGTGTTATGGTGGATCGAAAATCAAGTTACAAGGCTACGTGGATTCAGATTTGGCAGGAGATATCGACAGCAGAAGAAGCACTACGGGTTATGTTTTTACTCTGGGTAGTGCTGCAGTCAGTTGGGTCTCTCAGTTATAAAAGATAGTATCTATCAGTAAGACAGAAGCAAAATATGTTGCGGCTACAGAAGCATGCAAGGAGATGGTGTGGATGTAAGGTTTTATGGAAGAGTTGGGTAAGAAGCAAGCAGATTGCAAGCTGTACAGTGACAGTCAGAGTGCAATACACTTGGCTAAGAATTCAGCCTTTCATTTAAGGACCAAGCATATTGCCATCAGATATCACTTCATACGTTCGTTACTGGAAGATGGATCGATTGCTCTGGAGAAGATTCATACAAGTGAGAATCCTGCGGATATGCTGACCAAGGCGGTCACAAGGGAGAAGTTGAAGCTCTGTTCAGCTTTGATTGGTCTTCAGGCTTGAAGACGGGGAGGTGGTGCACTCCGGATGAAAAAGACAAAGGTTTATGGAGATGTGTCTCCAAGTGGGAGATTGTTGAGAAGTGGAGCCACATCTGGGGCCGCCCACGACCAGTCGAGGTTGCGCGGATTTCGTGTCGCAAGTTCTTTCGCAACTGGGATGCGAAAGGAGTTTTACGGATTTCGTGTCGCAAGTCCTTTCGCAACTGGGATGCGGAAGGGGAAGTTGCCAAAACTATAAATTGGGGTACCTAGGGCTATTCTAGGTTAAGGTGAATTTTAAGAAATTATTCTGAGGTGTGGGCAAAGGATTTCTCTGTACTTCCAAGGGAGATTTTAATATATTGTCTTGTAATCTTCGTTTCTCTACATAGTGGAATTTTGCATCCGTGGTTTTTTACCCTAGTTTGGGGTTTTTTCACGTATATCTTGTCTTGTGGTTTGTTTTGGATTGCTTTGATCTATTTCTAGTTTATATTTCTTCCTATCTATTGTTTGTGGGTGAGGCCTTAGATTGGATCTAGGCTCACTGCGTTGTTGGCGTGCTGCGCAACACCAATCGCAAGTAGGGTGGATTTGGTGGGGGAAAATGATCGAGGCCATGGCCTTGGTTGGAGGAGACCGATGAAAGGAAGCACCAAAACCTCCAACTCCTACTCTCACTCTTCTTCTTATTTTTCTTTCTCTTTCTCTTTCTCTCTTTCTCTCCTTTAGAAAATGCAAATTCGTATGGAGAGATGGGGTGCCCAAATGAAGCCTTTATTGTAACACCCCGCACTCTTGGTATGCGGGTGTTACTATTTGAAATTTAACTAAGGGCATCAACACTCGACTAATAAATCAAAATGATGCAGGATGGGACTCCCGATCGACATTGAGGCCACCCATCAGGGTCTCTGGGAGCCAAGAACACACCCTACATAAATCAAGAAGGTAAGGTTATCCGAACACTTTAAATTAAGGCCACTATATCAAAGGATACTGATACAACACATTATTATCAACACTTTGGGATCAAATAGTGACCAAAGAGACACTCGAAACCCCTCAAATCCCCATTTAGCTGTCAAAACAAAGTCTCAGACCCATCTGACCATTGGGTTACGACGTATGGGCCAAGTGGAGCCCCGAAGGGTATTATATGGCCCACATGGGTCTCACCATCGGCCCAAAACTAGGCCTGGACCCTTACATGGGGATCCCAAGATGAACAGACGGAGTAAATCTGCCGCAAACATCATGGTGGACCTCACAAAAAGTGCATGTACACCCCATACGCTTGTGCACAAAGTGCACTGGGACTATGGGCTCGATCAAACTAGCTTTGACCGAGCTTCTTGCAAAAAGAGAGAAATGACGGATTTCTCCTGCCAACATACATTTCAAACTGACGGTTTTCGGACCCCAAAGTGGCCCACCCTGGATACTTTTCGAAAGATCCGGACCGTCCAACTTCTCTGTGGGACCCATCTGATTAAAACCGTATAGGCTTTTGAGCCCTTGTAAACGGATGGGAGAGATTGGTTGCAACCGTCCAATATGTTGCATGTGATGGATATCCGTGAGATGGAACCCATCTAGGACCCCATGGGTGGCCCGTGATCACCCTGATCAGGCCATCCCATCCGTCCATTCCCGGGATGAGGCGTGCTCTCCCTTTTGCCAAAAACGGTCGGGCAAGGCCTGTAAGTGGAAAAGCTAGAGGAGACTTTCCTCTCTATGAAAAATAGAGGATGGCACGATCTCAGCCATCCCTTGGCTGTGTGGAGAGATCCAACCGTTGGGAGCTCTCTCCTCCATTGCTATAAATAGGGCCCTGTAGCCTTGGGATCTGCACCAATGGGAGTGAAAGGAGAAAGGAGAGAGAGTGAGGAAAGGGAAGAGAGAAAGAGAAAGGAAAGAAAGAGAGAAAAATAGCTAGGAGTTAAATCAGGTAACGAGCTGTCCCTTCTCGTCTCCCTTTTCTTTTTCTTCCAACGGTGGGAACACCAACATGAGAGTTGGAGCTAGCCTCCTTCAGGCCATGGAGTCAGGTCATGCCAAGCTCTAGCGAGCCGGAAGTAAGCCAAGAAATGACTGTTTTCTAGGTTGAGAGTTAGGCCAACCAATGGCCATTTTCCAGGTTGAGAAACAAGTCAAGCAATGGCTATGTGTCGAACTGAATCCAGGCCAAGCTATGACAGTGTTTTGGACCGAACCATGCCAGATGATGGCTATGTTCGGGACGAAATCAGGTCAAGCAATGGGTGTATTTTGGGCCGAGACCATGCCAAATGATGGTTGTGTCTCGGGCTGAAATCAGGCCGGATGATGGGCGTGTTTGGGCCATGAATAGATGGTGAAATCAACCTCCCACTGGTTCAAGTAGGGGACTGAAACTGCCCCTTTAGCAAGACTGAGAACAAGCCTTGGATTGAGCAAGGATCTGCTCATTTTTAGGCCATGTTTTGAGATCAAACAGAGCCTCCAAATGGACCCAAGTTCTAGGCCTTCAAAGGAAGCCAAGATGAGCTCTCAGCTCGACTAAAACCAGGCTGAAATCAGTCCTCCAATGAGCCTTGGTTGGATTGGAAATAACCCTCAAACGGGTTTTGGTTTGAGCTCTCAGCCGGGTCTTGAATCAAGCTCCAGCCTGACCTCAGTTGGGTTTTCATATGGGTCTTAATCCCAGTTAAAACTAGGTTGGAAGCAGGCCATTGCGCAGCCCGAAAATCCAGATAGAAGCAGCCCTCCAATGGGCCTGGATCCAACCTAAAGCCAGGCCTGGGGTCGTGCTTAAACCAAGCCTGAAATGGGCCTCACTATACAGCTTCTGTGGGCCATGAGCAACTGCATCCAGCTATTGCAGGAGGCCGGCAGAAACCCACCCAGAAAAGGCCATTATGCAGTGCTGAGTAAGGGGCTGGGATCAGCCCTGGATCCGGGCTGACCAAACCCAGAAATGGGCCACGATATTAGGCTGAAGACAGAGCCTAATGGTAACTTAGTTATGGGCCTGAAACCAGGCCCTCGTCAGGCCATGACCGGGCTAAAATCATTCATTAGTGGGCCGCACCTGATTGCAGCTCAGTGGGCTGCACCACGTTGAAATGGATGGGTCGCACCTGATCTCAGTGGGCCACACCATCTGAAGCAGTGGGTCCCGCCTGAGATTCAAATCTCGGTGGGTTGTACCACATACATCTGTGGGCTGCACCATGTGTGGAACACAGGTTTGCCGCACCAGGTATGAAGCTCAGTGAACCACACCACAAAATCTGGTGGGCCGCACCATGTAGTTAGGCGGGCCGCGCCATCCTTCAATATGAGTGGGCCGCACATGGGATCCAAGTTCAGTGGACCGCACGTGGAATCCATATCCAGTGGGCCGCGCCACAGCTGGTGGGCCTCGCTGTTTATAAAGGTGGGCTACACGGACTTGGGAACAACCCAATCGTTGGCCACTCTGGGAAAGTGGTGGCTGGGTCGGACCAGGCCCAGCTCGGTTCTTATTGTGAGGGGTAAGCAGGCCTAGTTGGGCCACCTCGTTGGGATAAGTACATGGTGGGCCTGATCACTTTGATCCAGGCCCAATCTCCTTCATAAAATAAAAAAAAAAACACATAAAGGAAAGGGCTCATCACCCAATTCCATTCACGCCCGGGTCGTTCAAACGGTACTCTGGCACGGAACCACCGGCCGGGTAATTTGACAGGAGTCATTCGAACAATGGTTTATCACCTCCATTAGTGCTCACCGGTCACTACGAGGAGGCTCATCACCCAAGCTAGGCCGACAGCTCGGATACAGTATCCCATACCACCATGCCCGACTTATGAGTCTTAGGGGATTGTATCGCACTAACGGTTATGAGTGGACCATCCATTGGGAACGGGGTATCCTAGATTCAATTTGGTCTTATCATATATTGTGAACATATATGATCAGTCGGCTAGTGGACTAATTCGATTGACCTGGGAGAACCCCAGTGCAACCGGCATTGGGTGCAAGCAACCCGTGTAGTCCAGCTACTGTCCGTTGTCCATGTTCAACACGGGTCGATCAAACAAGCCTAGGGTGGCCACCCTAACTTGGGTCACCCTTTTAGTTCAGGCGATTAGCCAACTGACCCAACATCATAGAAATCCTAAGTATTGTTATAAACTAAACACTACATCACACAATTATAGCATAGGTTCTACTACACAACCACTTAGGCATTTTATCGAACATGTAAGCATACATAAGATACTACGTTTACTAAGGCATTACATCAAACATGTGAGCATGCATAAAGTAATACAATCACTTAAGTATTAAATCAAGCACATGAGCATCGAAAAAGCAATACATTCCACCATTCAAGCATTTCATCAAACATGTGAGCATCAATATCTAACAAATAGCATATATTATAAACAAATCAAAATATTTACATATTAACATGTACAAATTCATCTACAAGCATCTAATCATTAACTGAGACCCTCAAGGGTCGATAAATGATAACCTAGAGATAATGGTCCGGACCTTAAGAAGGAATATCCGATTTTGAGCTCCTAGGGTTAGGGATTTGGAAAAAATCACAAATTCTTATATAAACACTAAGAACTATATAAGATTCATGCAATTCATTTTAGAAAAACCTAAGTTAGGAAGTAGGATTTGTTTCTTAACTTCCAATCGCAAGTAGAGTAGATTCGGTGGAGGAAATTTATAGAGGTCATGACCTTGGTTGGAGGTGACCGATGAAAGGAAGCACCAAAACCTCCAACTCCTACTCTCACTCTTCTTCTTATTCTTCTTTCTTTTTCTCTTTCTCTCTTTCTCTCCTTTAGAAAATGCAAATTCGTATGGAGAGATGAGGTGCCCAAATGAAGCTCTTATATAGTGCCAGATTTGGTGTAAATGGCCCCAAGGGCTGAGTTTTTACTATACTAGCCTTATGGGAGAGTTTTTCTAACTTCTACGGCCCACTATGGGGTGAACATATTGATATACATCATAGGATAGTTAGCCCTAATGATAATCTACGTATAAATATGATCAGCCCGTCATTTGGATGCACCGATCGATAGATATGATTAGAAGTCTGTTCAACGGTCACCGATAATCGATCGGGGTCGCGACTATACGAATATGTTTGGAGAAATATCTTTAGTCAGTACCCCGACTTTGGCCATGAATTGACGATCCGAAAGCTATAACTTTGTGAAAGAACAAATTGACTTATTTCACTTAAGTTTCAGGCTTCAGCTTAGGGTATTTGCGCATTTCAAGTACTCGGCATCTGGACAAAGTTGCGCAGTTCTGGGTTCTGACTTGATTCTCCACCTGCGATGGACGTCAAGCCCAGCGAGACGGACGTTATTCTATAGTTTCGGAACTAGTGACCCACTAACGAACTGTATAGAGCTTGTTCGAAAAATTGGGGTGTTTCTGGAATGAATTAGGTATCAAGATTTCTTGTGCGCAATTATTAGGTTTTGTATTAGCTAAGTTCATAGTGTGGCGTATTCATAATTAGTGAAAATGGCGATTCAATCATAATTACTTTAAACCGTTGGTTCATAGGCTAAATGGATAATTGGGTCACTTTGGTTTGTTAATTACCATCCGACCCCTAGTTGTCTCATCTTTGGGTAGATCTTTAATCTAGCTGTGGTAGTCTTGATTAGTTAGTGATAGGTCGGCTAGATTTGGGCCCTATGTGAACAAATCACGAGGCTAAACTTGATACTTAAGTGATCGGGCGGGTTCATCGGCTTTCCACGGTTGATTTATTGAATTTGTATAGTTCTTTACTGGTACCACCCATGTATAGGCTCATTTCAAGAGCCAAAGGCCAATAAGTGACAATGTGAAATAATTATATCAAAAAATTTCACAAATTTTTGTAAATTCAAAATATCAAAAATCCAGGACGTTACAGATAATATATCTCAAACTTTAATTTATGTTGTTGATTTATTTCTACTTGCAATTGTGTTGAACCAATTGGATCCGTTTCTGTTATTTGTTAAGTATGGGAGGTAGTTCGGGATATTATTTCATAGATCAGAGTGCCCTGCCCAGGATCATTCCCGAAATGGACATCACGAGTGTTGTGCCCTGAATTTTCCTAAAATGGTTGCGCGGGTGCCCTGCCCACGGTCATTCCCAAAATGGATGTCACATGGGTGATCTGCCCGGACTCCCTAAAATGTTGGATGCACGGTGTCTTGCCTTGAGAGATACAAGACAATCATGATGCTTAGCCTTAGGTTAATCCCTAAAATGGGTGCATGGGTACTCTGCCCTGAGTCATTCTCTAAAATGGTCATCACTGATGTTATGTCATGGGTCATCCCTTAAAAGGATTGAAACATTAAACTTCTTACATTTATCTTGAAGGTTCTTACTGTTACTTTCAATTCCCATGTTCATAATTTTTGGACTAGGAAGTGTTAAGATATTTCATATTCCAATTGTTTGTTTTATTCTTTTATTGATTGTAATTGTGATCTCATGTTGGACTATCTTGTAAAATTGGAACTTCCCAACTCATGAGTGCAAAGTGACCCTACGAGCCGTCGAGCTCATGGTGTGTTAATTATTTTCGGTGCACGTTTGAATTATTATGATGATGCAGCTTACTATTGTTAGGGCTTTGGACATGATTTGACTTCTCTAGTTGATTAATTTGTTTAGGGTTTAAATAAATTTCCTTTAAGTTGTTTTGGGTTTAAATTGATTTCCTTTAAGTTATTAAATGTAATGAGACTCTCCCCAAACTTGTATTATGTTACCTTTAAAATTAGATTAATGATTGGAAGGGATATCATTTCTAATGGTATTTAATTTTCTTCTATTGTATGTGATTGGATGTGAATGTGTGGAATGACATAAATATAACTTAGTGATAAAATATTGTTTTCTTAATTCAAGAGTTTAGGATTCGAGTCCTGGATATCATATTCGGCTATTCAAATTTTGCGGTGTGACACCGTAGAAAACCATTGAGATGGTAAATTCAGAATACTCGAGTTTGAGTTTGTCATCTAGTAATGGAGTAGGAATTTAGTCGAACTACTATATATCATTGTTATCGATTATTATTGTATATGTTATTATATTTATGCTTGTGAGTTGAATTGTTTATCCTATGTATGAATATATTGTATTCTAGGTGCTTAATTCATTGCACATACTAGATATAACTATCTCACCCCATCAACTACTTTGTACATGTAATTGAATCTCGTATAATATATGATCTTGGACTCATTTAGCCTTATGGTTTAAATTAAATTAATTGATAAATAATTTTAAGTGATCATATTCCTATGATTTAGCCATAAATCTAAGCTCCACATGCTTTCGTTTGACACGGTATCGTGTTAAATAACCGTGCATCAGGATTGTCCAATTATCTTCTCTCAAGTTGAGTTACGACACGCCTAGATTCGAGGCCAGTCAGCCCTACTCACCTGTGTAGGGGGTGACTCATCTTGGTGGCCCATGTGGCGTCTAGCTGGATAGGCTTGGGCTGAGCCCAAGCGGACTTGCATGAGTCTTAAAACCATGATTATCAAGCTTTATTTTTATTTTTCCACTGTCCAAACAGGCCATAAAAATCCTACAACAGGATTTTCCAAACAATGTAAATTCTGACATATGGCCCACTTGATGATAGGTTCAAAAATGAGAAATAAAAAGATACACCACAAAACAAACTCTAAAATTATTAATTACCATGTGCTTTTTTTAAAACAAAAGGAAACTCTCCGATGCCAGGTAATCATATGGACCCCACACAAATACCAAAAAATTGAAAATTCTAAAAAAAAAAAAAAAAAGTCATAATAAGACACGTCAGCGGTCAACTCTAACATACGCCGTTAGTTTTGCTCTGCATAACGAACTTCTTCCAAACGGTCGTTATCTCCTTTTGCGTCTCTAACGCCGTCTTCTTAACAACAACGGTGCCGTTACTCCCCTTCTTCTGCTCGCACGTGACGGAGACTTTGGACGTCAGTTTAGACGGCAGCGCGTCGAGCTCGTGCAGGACCTTCTGGATGTCCTGCACGAGGCGCTCGGCGAGCGTGCGGCTGAAGTCTTCTCGGATGACGACACGTAGGACGGTCACGTGCTGGGCGTCAGGTGGCATGGTGTAGGCCGGTACGATCCAACCGAAACGCCGGAGGTAGTCCGATACTTCGAACTCGTCGTGTCGGCTGTTGTCCTTGAGTGAGAAGGCCACTAACGGAACGCCGTTATCTTTCGAGACGATGTTAAAACGGCCCGTCTTCTCGAGTCCTGCCTTCAGCACCAGCGCGTTCTCCCGGCAGTTCTCCATTATGTTTTGGTATCCCTACGGCACACCATACCAATTATTAGTGAGGTGCACGTGCGGCTCACGTGATGGTGCCAATGCGGAAATACTTTGATACTCCGGTAGTGTGTGATGGACGATACTCAGGCACTTAGAAATTGCATACGTGGAATTGTATTCATCAAATCAAACCGTCAGAATTATGGTAATCAGTGTGGATTTGTCATGAACGAAACATGAAGGTTGTTCGATCGTCTGACCATCGGATTGTTGGACATTTATTGGACGGTTAAAAATGAAAGTATACAACGGTCTTATTTCCACAAACACGTGTCTCCTTATCAGAGGTTAGGATTAGTCGACCAACGTCCACGGTCTGCGGTTTTACATATGCCACGTGTACAATTCTGAGTGCCTGCGTATCAGAGTCATACACGCAGCCTGAGTATTATAAAACTCCTCGAAATAAAATGGACGGTTAGAAAAAATTTTGGTTTCCCCGGATTTTACAGATCCTTAGTTGAATGGCTATGATCATCTGATCAGGGTGATTTTGGGCCCACTTATGATATTGGTGTGTCCCACCTATGTCATTGGAACTATCACAGGATGCACGTGGGGCACACGTGACCTACCCGGAGAGAGCCATGATTGATCGCATGCAACATGGTATCACCGTCCATTTTGCAGATCCTTCTTAGAATGGCTGTGATCATCAGATCATGGTGATTATGGGCCCACCTATGATATTGGTGTATCCCTCTTGTCGAATGATCTTCCGTGATCATAGGTAGGCCCTACATGTGGTGTACACAGCATCCAAACCGTTCATCAGGGGGTCCCCCAAGAACCAGGCCAATCTAACTAACGGGTGGGCCACCAGATGGTTGGATCTGTGTGATTTTTCTCATGTCCCATTTTCATGGTGGGGCAAACCTGCTGGATGGATTGGATGCCATGTACAAACAGTAGGGCCCACCCCAACTAGCTTCATAATTTCCTCATATGCAACTAGTTGTATGTGATACATTCCACCTAATAGGATACAGGCTGGGGGTATTTTGGGGATAAGTTGTAGAGTTGTCCAAAATAGACAATTTGGGAACACATGCTATAAATATAAAAATAGGTCTAGGGTACTAAAAAACTGGCATCATAATCGTTATAAATATATATTGTTATTTTTTTGGTAGTGTTTGGTTGGTTCCAGATCATGATTTTAAAAAATATTGTTTTAGTGGTATGGGGAGAAATGAACTCGTGGGAAAATCCTAATTAAAAATTTTAAGAAACATGTGGTGGTTGGTTCATCATTACAAGATCCAGGCCGTCCATCAGGTGGGGCCCATTAAGGCTGATCCATAGGTAAGAAAAAAGTCAGCTGAACAAATAGCTAGTGTCTTTTTTTTTTAACAAACATGGCTAAGCTTTTGTAAGCCATCCATATGTTCTAAGATTATGGCACATCTGATCAGTGGACCCCAGCTGATTTTTAGACCAGATCATCTATATGGTCAGGCCCACCTGATGGACGGCTTCCATTTCACAAGTGGGGCACCACATCGATGGCCCACTTAGTAGGTTCCACCAGTATCCAACCGTCCAATGACGGTCCAATTGAAATCCAACATGTCTTTTGAATGCAATTTCAAATTTCTCATTTTGAAACATGTATCATGGCCCCCACCAGCCATATTTGAACGGTTGATTTGAGGGTGATTTGAGAAGTGGGCCTCTGATTAATATCTTGTAATACTGTTTGAAGACTCACCTCATAACCCAAGCGAATCAGTTGATAGTACTGAGCAATGACTTGGCTGGAACCTGCATTTTGTACAGACGTAGATATGTTAGTACCATGTTCTTACATGTCCCTGCTAAAATGCACCATGGGAACATGTTAAGTGAGTGAACATTAACCTCCTGAAATATATTAGCATGGTTCTCTAAAATGCACCATGGGGGATTGAATGAGTGAACCGTCGTACACATGCAATGTAGGGAATTTCTTTAAATTTTCCTATTAAGGTCTCAAGAGCATTTTACTTGGGTCCCTCTAAAGTGCACCGTGGAGGGACATGTAAAGCAAGTGGAACTTAGAGCCATGCAAATGTACAGAATTTCTCTGGGTTCCTCTAAAATTCACCATAGGTGGAATGATTCAAGTGAGTAGTCACTAGAGACATGAAAATGTGGGTGAATTCCCTGGATTTTAGTTAGACGGATCCCTCTAATTAGATGCATCATGGGGAACAAGGTTAAGCGATTGAAGCCTAGAGTTATGCAAATGTAGGGATCTCTCTAATTTTACATGGGCTTCCCTAAAATGCACCATGGGTGGAGCATGTCAAGTGAGAGACCTAGAGCCAAGCAAAAGTAGGGAATTTCTCATGAGTGTTGCTTGAGTTTGGGCTTCGCTAAAATGCACCATGAGTGGAACATGTCAAGTGAGAGATCTAGAGCCATATAAAAGTAGGAAATTTTTTGAAGTTTACTTGGGTTCTACTAAAATATACCGTGGGTGGGATATGTCAAGTAAGGGATTCTAAAGTCATGCAAATGTAAGGAATTTCTTTAAATTTTATTTGGGTTCCACTAAAATGAACGGTCGGTGGGACAAGTTAAGTGAAGGACCCTTGAGGCATGCAAATCTAGGGAATTTCTTAAAAGTTTATTTGGGTTTGGGCTTCACTAAAATGCACCATGGGTGGAATGTCAAGTGAGAGACCTAGAGCCATGCAAAAGTAAGAAATTTCTTAGTTTACTTGGGTTCCACTAAAATACACCATGGGTGGGACATATCAAGTGAGGGACCCTAAAGTCATGCAAATATAAGGAATTTCTCTAAATCTTATTTGGTTTCCACTAAAATGCACCATATGTGGGACAAGTTAAGTGAAGGATCCTTGAGGCATGCAAATCTAGAGAATTTCTCAAATTTTTACTTGGGTCCCACTAAAATGCACCATGGACGCTAGAGCCATGCAAATTTAGTGAGTTTCTCTAAATTTTACTTGGTTTTTACTAGAATGCACCATGGTAGAGACATATTGAGGAACCTAAAAGCCATGCAAATATAGGGAATTTCTCTAAACTTTACTTGGGTTCCACTAAAATGCACGATGGGTGGAACCATGTTAGGTAAGGGACCATAGACCGTGCAAACCTAAGGAATTTCTCTAAATCTTACTTGGGTTCCATGAAATGCACCATGGGTGGGACATTAAAGTGAGGGATCCTAAAGCTATGCAAATCTAGGAAATTTCTCTAAATATTACTTGGGTTCCACTAAAACGCACCATGGGTAGGACATGTTAAGTTAGAGACCCTACAAAATTTAGGGAATAATTCTCTAAATTTTACTTAGGGGTTCCCCTAAAATGCACCTTGGTGGGATATGTTAAATAAGTAAAAATTCTATAGTAGTACCTTTGGAGAAATTGAGGGTGAATGTTGGTTGATCAGCTCCAAGGTAGTTGATGTGGAAGATGAGTTCCTCAGGCAAGTCTTCCTTATTCCTCCATACGACCCACCCGATTCCGGCATAGACGAGCCCGTACTTGTGTCCGCTGACATTGATGCTCTTCACCAACGGCAGACGGAAATCCCACTCCAGCTCCGGATACAGGAAAGGCGCGATGAACCCACCGCTCGCAGCGTCCACATGGATCGGAGTGTCCCATCTACACATGCACATGTACAAGTTAGCAATGTGCAATAATTGTTAGAATTTGTGGTCCACATATTGATTGCCAGAGCAATAGAATATTGGACGGTTTTAATCACAACGATGAGTTCCAGGTGGGGTTCACAAGTGTGGCATGACTCTCCATTGATAGAGAGACATTAACAATTAATAATCACTCCCATCACAAAAAGCATATACACCAAATCACAGTGTATATCTACATGATCATGGGTGGTGGTGTCCAACAATCACTTGTTGGTGGACCAACACTTCATTTCCATGAAGTATGACCATCACCCCATTAGCTTTGTTTGTGATCATTCATATATACACCAATGTTTTGGTGTATGCACTTGGTATAATCACACATTCACACTCTTCTTAAGTTTATGGAATTACCCAGTTTCCTTGTTCTTCTCCACCAATAGATCATTCAAGAGCTTCACATCCTCAAATTCCCCGTTGAGCGTCGAACCCAAGATCGCGGCTACACATATGGTGTTCTCATCCACCATCTCGACCGCCTTCATGGGGTCCATTACATAATAGTCTTCCCTCAGCTTCACCTCCTTCAATTCAACTTCGAAGTATCGTGCGAATTTCTCCCAACAAACCTAAAACAATGACAATGATCATGAGTGAGAAAGACTAAGTGTGGCCCACCTTGCTAATGTGTGAATTGTGCGATTAGTGCGTGTTTTTTTGTACCTGAACATTGGCACCAGTGACAATGTTGGGCTTGTCGCAGGGCTTCCCCTCAGCCCTTCGCTTGTTTTGCCATCTCCTCTTGAATGCCAATCCAGCCAACATGATCGCTTCTGATGATCCAACAGTCCCAACTCCGATCGCGGTCTCGGAATCTCCGAGAGGGGCATTAAAGAGATGTGCAATCATGTTTACACATCGATTCTGTACTCAAAAATATATATATATATATATATTAGTGAAATTAGATGAAGTTTTGACTACTAACCACTATATATTGAGTATATGCATGCAATGGACATTGGGAGGATACACTGAAGATTCGGTGTATATACTATGATATGGGTGGTATGATCTAGGGCTGTATGGGCTAGGCCGAGGTCTGTTGAAGCCCAGCCCGAGCCATGATATATGGCACAAATGCCCTTGAAACCCTAATCGAGAATAACGTAGACTAGGGTGCACACGGTTCGGTTCGGCCTGAGGTGAAATCGAAACCAAACAGTTGGGTTCCAGAAAAAATAGAACCAGAACTGAATCGTTTGCACCCTATAACCGAATCGAAACTTGACCCTGAAAAAATAAGTTCAATTCTAGCTCAATTCTAAGGTTATGGGCTTTTTATAATTCAGTTCAATTACATGGTTTGTTTTTATAATCCGGCCCAGTTGCATGGATTTTTTTATAATCCAGTTTAATTGCACAATTCTTGAGTATAAAGAAAGAAAGATTAGTATTTTTTATGTTTAAAAAAAATAAAATTTAAATATTTATTGACTGAGGAGTCCATTCCAGGTTCATATCCAAAGTTCAGTTCTACTGGCCGATTGGTTCTACCAACTCTAGATTGAGAATCGAACCAAACTAACCAGTTCTTTGATTTTCGAAACCAGAACGATGCGCTTCAAAATAGCACGGTTTGGTCCGTTCCGGTCCTGTTTATCAGTTCCACCGGTTGTGTGTGCACCCCTAACCTAGACACACGTGCCAATAGGGAACACCCGTGCGAGATCTGAAGGTTTGCATTCTTCGAGAAGGCCCCATTATGCAATGTAAAAGGACGGCTTCAAACAAATTTTCTAGCCGTCAATTTTTTTCATGTGTTGATGGCACACCTAAGGTTCTAAATGGCCTGATTTTCAGATAAAAATATCTAAATAGTGGGGCCCACCTGATATAAAGCTCAGATCTCTCCCACATGCTACATATTGACACGTGTTCTGCGTATGGATGGGCAGGGCTACCACTTGCGTGTGGACTTAGCCAATCTCTAAAGATTATATACGTTTTTTCTTTCTAGATTATATTCCTTTTTTCTTTCTTTCCCTCACGGAAATGTGAAAAAACTGGCTGCACTCGAACATTCTAAAATTGGTAGATGTGTAACTCAAATCAAACCGTCCAAATGGTGGGACCCACTTTACATTGATCATATTGCAATAATTCAACTGAACCAATGATCTAAATGACCGATTATAGACATCTAATGGACGGTTTAAAAAAAACAACCAATGGTCTGAATGAACCAAACAAATACCGATAATCAGAGGTTAGGATTAGTCATTTAATCTGATTTTTGGTATATGACCTATCTACTACAAATATGAAAATTTGGATGGTTTTATTTAATCAATTAAAAAAAACATATGAAAAATCTCTGTATGCATGTGTATGAACATCTATACTTTGCCAGAGCATCAAATGACCAGACCCGTGTTAGTTTTTCACCATTTAAAAAATGGTGGTGACTCATCTTATTCTTATGTACTATCTGGACCATTCAAATTGTGGGTCCCATTCCGATCGTTGAATATAGCTATTCAACGAATGGATATTAAGTGCCGTAAGCAACAACGCTTTTCCTTCTCAGCGTCCTGACGCCGTTCGTGGCAGATCTGGAACCGTTTGCCTTGAAAACGACGTACAGAGTACCGACTCAGACTTTCTTCCGCGTTATCAAAGGCGTTGATTTTTCCTAACTTTGAATTTTTTCAAAGATAAAAGTACATATGGCCCACCACCCATCGTTGCTTTCCAGCCAACTAACTGGTGGTGGAGCCCACAAGACTGTAGTATGATGAGTTCATGCACTGGTTGTTCCTTATATACACTCTATCATCTATCATTAAAAAAAATAGGTGTGATGGAATTTGATTAACTAATGTTTAATAATTTGCTACAAAACATATAGAACTTCTCTGAGTGGAGATACCTCGTTACAACACTTGAGGTCTTGGTATCAATCCATATCAGAGGTGTCTAACATGGAGTGTGTACTGACATGGGTGTGTAATAACAAGCTAACATACATATATATATATATATATATATATATATATATATATATATAAAAAAAAAATTTTAGAACATTCTAGGGCATGAATCTAAAAATAAGGCACATCAAAAGCTTAAGTGGACTACACCAAAGAAATCATATGGATTGAACGAACCAGTCGACTATTTTTTAGAGATTATTTACAATTTAGTGGATACTTTCATGGCCAAGATGGATCAGAAAAGGCCCAATTGACAATAGGAGTGATCCAAACTACAAACTATGGATACTTTCATGGCCAGGATGGATTAGAAAAGGCCCGATTCTATAGGCCTCAATTCCCATTATTTCTTGTGGTGTGGTCTGCTTAAGCTTTGAATCGCCTTAGTTTTGGGTGATCCGAGAAAACAAATGGACAATGTGAATCTAACAAATACATCAGCATGGGGCCCATGTAAATTCCACACGTCAACCTGGCCCACCCATGTGCAGCCAATTCAAATGAATTCATATGGTTGCCAGTAGACCATCGCTCAGGTTGGGCTTATAGGTTAATTGACTGCACCGTAGACTAAAGCTCCACCCACATGGATTATCAAGAAGCCTAGCAAACCCAGAATAACATATTAGTTGGGAGTTTTTTATTTTATTCTTTTAAAAGGTCCAAGTCTAATTGATTGGTGCCTAGTCCACTCAGCCAATGACTTCTAACCCTTCATGAATGTGTGCCATATTCCAACCCGTCCAATAGGTTGACCCAATTACTAAGATTACCCTTTGCAAATATCAGCCACACCCACTAACTAAGCGGACCACGCTTATATTTTTATTATTTATCAATGCCTAACCATAGTTTTCTATCATGTGACCCACCTAACAAGTGGATGGGGCTGATTTTTTCACAAAGAGATCCTAATGGTGTGCCCAACCTATTAGAAAGGATCAGATGTCGTACGCACTTGATAGGTTAGAAGTTATTGGCCATCCTAAATTATGATCCCACCAACTTAAGATTTATCAAAGAGTAAAAAAAAAAAAAAAAAAAAGAGTACCAAAATAAGAAAAAGAAAATTTCAACACACTCATTAGTCTGTTCATGACCAAAAGGCACTAGTACAGGGTTTTAATATATGAACCATAGGTTCAAAAATCCTAACCATTGGTTTGTTGTATCAACCATCGCAATTTAGGACCATGCTCTAAAACAATATCTTAGATAAAATTTATTGAGTTGGGTTGAATCAAGCCCGACCCATTTACAATGCGAAGAGTGGCGTTAGGTCTATCTTAGGGATTTTCAAATGAGCTTGATCGGACCATTTGACAGTGGGTCACAGATAAGTCATTTAATGGTGGATTACAGGTAAGTTTTAGGTCAGAATTCTTAGCTCATTTAGTAAATTTATAAAAGAATAAACCTGACCCATTTATCTGCCATGGTCAGTAAATGCAGCGCATTATTTATTATTTTGTAAAAATAAACCTGACTCATTTATCTGTCATACTTAGAAATGCAACACATTACTTATTACTTTGAAATTCATGAAGATTAGAAGAGGAAATTAAATTAACTTGCCTGAAGCTCGGTCGTGACCGGATACTCGTCCATGTCCACATAGTTCTTATTAATCGCGGCCATGATCAGCTTATCGCACTCCGGCTCCATCCATGTGGTTACGAAAGAAGCTAGATTAAGACGAGGATTACCGTCCAACATCAGTTCATCGTTGATGATCTGATATGCAGCTTCCTTCGGGATAGAATTCTCCGGCATCTTAAACCTAAATTCATCACCAAAATCTAAATTAGTATTAATATAATCCAAATCATCACAAATAACTCATTGTATATCTGGCATAGGCGTAAAATGATCTGAAACCATTCATCCATTGAGTACTAATATAAATGAATTGCACGCAGACGATCCTAACCATCTAAAAATCAATGTACAAAATCACTGAACTGTAGTTTGCAGGTTTGTACAATGATTTTGCATGGTTAGGATTGTCTGATCGTTGTGATTTTTTGTGCACGGTCCATTTATGGGGCCTTGTGATAAATGAACGGATCTGATCATCATATGCATATACAAAATCAAGTGGGTGTGAACTGAAACACGACATTAGACAGTACAAGGACTGTAATTTTGAGTTAGAATATCACCTGGGGAGCGATGTACGAACGTAACGGGATGCAAAGGTGGAGTGCACCGAAACATCACTCTCTGAGGCTGTCTTGGAGAGAACCATGGTGAGAGAGAGAGAGAGAGAGAGAGAGAGAGAGAGTATGAAGGGCTTGGATCGAAGGGTTGTGAGAGAATAGGTTGTGTTTGCAATGAGTAAGAGGATTGAAACATGACTCTCTTTATATAGAGCGGAGGTGGGCCATCCACAAACACAAATATATTATGTTTTGGAAGCTGTATGGTACGTTCTTGCTATTTTCCCTTCTAGAAGAATAAAATATTCAAAAGAGGGAGAAAATAACGTGTTTCTTGAAGTACAATTATTTACATCCTCGACTTGAGATTACAAGTATGGATAAGTGGGGATGGGTGATACAGACCGTTGATCTGATGGTGGGAACAGTTGAATTAATGATTGTAACTTTAGTATATAATAAAAGACTATTTTTTTCCTATGTTGCCATGAAAATTTGGTGGGACCACTATAATTTATGTGTTATATTTAAGCTAGCTTATGTTAGGACATGAGCCCAAAAATGTGTCAACTCCGAACACCCAAAACTTAAGGAGGTCAAATGATAAAGTGGTTGAAACCTTCTCAAGGTCATCCAAGCTGTTTGTAAGGTTATTCTCACATGGATGAACTGAAAGGACAAATATTAGCCTCATCCAGCATGTCTGTGGCCCATGAAGGTTTTGATGGTGGGTCAGCTTTGTATCTGTCTTACTTTTTGGAATTAGGTCCTGACATGAGCTGGTGAAACTGATGAACAGAGTGGATGTTAGAAAGACATTTGTGTTGCCCCATATAGGACTTCCTTGGGCAAGGGGTAAGGGTAATTAAGATATTTCTCAAAGAAAAATTTAGCACCATAGATCTTTTCTTTTATGTCTTTTTTTTTTTCGATGTAGAAAACTAATGTTATTAAAGTAGATTTTTAACATACAGAGAGATATTCAAAAACTTATGTTACCAAAGTAGATTTTTAAGATACCGAGAGAAGATTTTGAAAAAAAAAAAAACCCTTGGTTTTGGGGTAAAGCAATGGGAAAAAGTACGGGTATTGATAGGAGAAGATTGTACTGTAGAGATCTAGTTTGGTAAGGTAGATTTTATTCGATCCAATAAAAAAAAGTGGCTGGTAGGTGAGGTCTATAGTAAAAAATTACCCTTTCTCACATCTTCTTAGATGGTGGTTTGCAAATGGACGGTTCAAAATGAACCCAGCTAGGGCACACATTCGACTGAATAAGGACTAAAAGGTTGGATGGTAGTGCCTTCCCATATGAATGTTTTTCTGGCATGCAACATGGTGTGTGGGGCCCATCAGATGGACGGTACTGATCACTTAACTATGGTCCCAGATCTATTTACAAGTAACCCCATGAGACAATTCATGTCCTCAGGTCGAGGATCGTATATGCGTGTCATCATGTATAACTGATCGTTGCTAAGCCACGCGCGTGTATAAGGCAGCCCCATGTATGTTCTACTACATGCCCGTGTTGTAAACCAGCATAAGATCCGAACCGTCCATCAGTTTATCCGTCTTTCTTAAGTACTGAAATTAAAAAAAAAAAAAATCAGGACGGTAATGAAAAAAAGGGCCAATTTTTCATATGCAAACCGGATGGTTGGACCGGCATGACTTCAAGTGGGGCCCACCTTATGGACGTCATGAACCTCATGCCCCTCTTTAGGTTGAGTCAAAAGGCAAACCCAAGGAAATTTTGAAGGTTCCAATACTGACCATTGATTGAGTCCTTGACCCACCAAGTCAGCCACTACGACCCATCTATCTTTCCTCAAGTATCCTAATTCCACACGCGAGTGGGATCCCTTCCCATCCTCATGCCACCACTCGTGCTAATATGGAACACGTGCAAGATCCAAGCTTTTCCATCTGGTTGCAAATAGGGCTTCCATCTTGTAGATAAAAATTATCTAGTTTTAGACCTGATGTGGGCCACAATTTAAAAGGCAAGGTGACGGTGAGAAAAACTCTTTTGTATCCGTCCATTTGTTTTATGTGCTTTGGCCCACCTGAGGTGAAAAATAGCCTGATATTTACATCTACAGATCTAAACACTGGAACCCACTTGATGAAACGCTCGGATCTCTCGCACGTGTTCCATATCTAAACAGTCTCCCACCTGCGATTCGCACGCGCGTGTGAATTAGAAAACCACGATTTCCTTTGCTCAATTATCGGAGATACATAATTGTTTCTGACAATCTCAATTAAATAACCTAAGTATAATGTTAGTGGGGTTAGGTTTATTAGGTACACACGCGTGTACAGCCCATCACTTCTACACGCGAGCACACGTGCCAATATATCACACGTGTGCTAGATATCAGCTTCCATCAGGTGGGCCACACTGTTTTGATCTTCTGGGCTAAAAACGAGGACGTCCGGTCATTGGGTAGGCGGTGTACAAGGCAAAACTGTTTTGGCCACCGTACGTTTGTGTTGTGGAGTGGGGCCCATTTGAGGAGTGGTTTCACTCCTATTTTGAGCTAGAATATCTAGCCGGTGTGGCCCACCTTATGGAAAGCTCCGATCTAGCCTACATGCACCATATTGGCACGTGTATTTTACACATAGATGGACGGACGCGGATTAGGTGCGACACCGGATCCACTCAGGTCGGTGTGGCCCTGACCGTAGAGATTGAATTCTCACCGTTAAAATTGAATCAGATACAGATCTCAGGTGGTCCACACAGTATGAGATTACGCCCTTAGCAAAACCTACAAGAAAAGAATCATCTTATAAAATAATAAAAATGTTGGTGCCGAATCTGCTAGCTGGGCCATGCCTGTTGATAATCTGAACCGTTCAAGGGTAGGTCTCACCATGAATATGCCAGCTGAGTAGTATGACTTGCCACAAATAATCCTGCCTGTTCGATCTACGGTCAATCACAATCATAGGACAGTAAACGGTCTACATTCAATTTCAGTTCTCCAATTGTTTATTATCATCTCTGTCGAAAGGAGGACCGTCCATGGCATACCCATGGTGGACCCCACCCTTAGACTGGGTCTTATCCACATGGCCGAGTTGGCGGACTACGATGATCGACGACTACCAACCTTTCGCCGATTAAAATATGAGAACTGGTCACATACAACCGTAGGTACAATGACTTGTCGTACAACCCCATATGATATCTCCAACCTGCCATTTTATGGAAAATCTATACCAAATAAACGGTCACCCCCAACATGGAGACCAGCTGGCACAAAAATTAGGTGGGTCACGCTCTTGAAATCAATGGACAAATGATGAATTTGAGTCAATATTCATGTGTGGCCCATATAACGAGAATACCGGTCTGATTTCTGTTTCAGGTGATCTTCATAGGGGGGACCACTATTTGAACGGTAGGGATGTCCTGTGAAAGGTTCATGTTGGCGGGAAAGATCTGGCAGAAAGGCAGCAAGTATATTTCCTGCTACAAGCCGTTCATTAGATGGTTTCAACCATGCAGACGCCGTGCGGCCTACCTTAATGCATGTATTATATATCCACGCCGTCCATCCTTTTTTTCAGAGAATTTAAATGCATTTACCTAAAATTAAGCATGTTTATATCTTAAGTGGACCACAGTATTGGAAAAGGTAGTAATTGACCATTAAAAACTTCTTGTGCGCCCTAAAAATTTGGATCAAGCTGATATTTGTTTTTTCCCTTCATCCAGGTATGTGTGACCTTATCAACAGGTTGGATGGAAATAAACATTACGGTGGACTCTAGTAAGTTCTTAAAGGTGCACGTTCAATCACCCTTGTTTCCTGTGGTGTGGTCCACCTGAGATTTGGATCTACTTCATTTTTTAGGCCTATGCCCTAAAATAAGGTGAAAAAAATAGATGGACGGCGTTGATATATAACACATACGTCAAGGTGGCTCCATGGTCAGAGTCTGACCGAGCTCAGTGTTTCCCTGACCTGACCGAATCTGATTCCTGAGAATTAACGAGCGAAAGTGAGGATCAACCACCGCGTTTGACCTGGGCTGCTGTGTGAAATGAGACAACAACGGTTTTAATACAATGGACGAATTTTCTTTCGCTGTCCTTGCATGTGCGAATATAAAAGACGTTTATTTCACCGTTATAACGGCCACGTGACAAGGTATAAACAGCGTTAAAAGACGTTTATTTCACCGTTTGGTGGTCCATCTCAGTGGCACCGCAAGTTTACCGTCCATCGCGCGGATACTGCCAATAAACTATGCCTAGAGGACATCTGATCCGTTGAAATAGTAGGCCTTATGATGAATATTGTTAGATGAAAATATTAGGCTGATCCATTTATCAGGGGTGCCCCACGTCTACAAATAATTCCATCTGGCCATCAGTCAGTCGATGCAGTCATCTTGCATGTAGACTACTGGTTTTTCATTTTTCTAAATGCTTATTTCAATGTTCATGTGGGGCCCACCTGATCAACGGATCAATTAGACCTTCAGAAAGAGGATTCGATGAATTTTCATGCTGGATCGGGTGGAGCCCATCGTGACACCTGCACCTACCTTTTCATCCTCGGATACCACACACATGTGACACGTGGTCGACTCATGGTCCATTTGACGGTTGAGATCATTCTTTGTTATAATAATTGATTTTCTACTTCAAAGTTACAATCACCATCACATTGAAATCATGAGAAACAAAATGCAACGTATGGTACACGGCCAGTTGCGTAGTACATCAGTGACACGAAAATGGTGGGCCCACCATGAATATTACCCTTCTAAGAAATCAAGCTAATCCGCGTACTTTTATCTTGAATCCAACCGTCGGTTGTCCGTTGATTCCAAGGGCATGACCCGCCTATGATTGGAACGGCCTGGATTTTATCCCAGATGATCTTCGTGATGGGGACTACCGTTTTCACGGTACAGATGTCCTCCTTAAAGGGCACGATGGTGGGAAAGAATGTACGGTACCACAATTTGTTATGGTACACGTCGGGACTATACAAATGGACCAGATACAAAGCTGATGGGCCTGGCAGCAGCCGAGGCATCTTAAGGACTGTCAATCAAGGGCCCACAGAAATAAATAAATAATTACAAGGAATCGTTGATAGTTTTTAGATAAGAGGAACCATATTCCCAGTATACGTGCGTTTTCAGCCTTCAATAGTGCTAGCGTGATTGTGGAATCTACAGTACAGGACTGTTACATTGGACGGTTATCTGAGTATGCAATTCTAACCGTTCGATTTGTAGCCTATGGATAGAAGGATAAAAAGAGAAGTACAACGATCGTTCGTATTCAACTACAAAATGTTCTAAGATATGTCATTTGGACGGTCCAATCTGTGAGAAATCTTGGATGAGGTCCATCCATCATGGGAGACTGTAAATAGACGGTCTAGATTGCAGAGTCACCGGCCCCATTTGTTAGAAATGAAAACCCACGTGTAGGGAACAAAGAGAATGGGTCGTGCATCATATAATTCCTCAATGGCTACGCGGCTACAAATCTTCGAGAAAATTACCACTGTAGACCCTACCTTTTATCCAACGTCTTTTATGAAGAATCAAAAACTTACCTTCCCAAATTAGACCTTACACGTACGGACAAAGCATTTGATGGCGAAAATATCCCCTTCATACTCTACCTATGGCTACGATTATAATCCGTAGCTATAGTTCTACAGAAACGAAATATCACTTCCAAGAGCAGGAATTTTTTCGTCCTCAACTGCTCTGTCCATACGTTCAAAGTCTAAGTTGGGAAGTAAGTTTTGGATCTTCGTAAAAGACGCTGGATAAAAGGTTGGGTTTACATTGGTAATTTTCTCCAAATCTTCTGAACGCGGATCGTATGGGATTGCCAACACCACCCGCAACGGTGATGTGTCCATGAGTTGGCCACTGTGGGGCCCAACTTGATGTATATGTTTTATATCCATTCCATCCATCCGTTTTGCACCCTCATTTTAGGGCATGTATCCAAAAACTAAGCATATCAGAATCTCAAGTGGACCACACCATGCGAAACAGAGATAATTAAATTTCCATCGTTAAAAACATTTTAGGGCCACAAAAGTTTTAGATCTAGCTGATATTTGTGTTTTTCCTTCATCCAGGTATCTTATCAACAGGTTGGATGATAGCTAAACATTACGGTGGGCAATATAAATATTTCATCACTTTTTTTCCAGTGGTGTGGTCCACTTGGTGGACGGCGTGGATAAAAAAACACGGATGTAGACGTTGCCAGTAGCTAGTGGCTACTGGTCAGCACTATGTGGGCCCCACCATGTTGTAAGTGTTTCATCCAGACCGTTCATCCATTTTTTCAGATCATTTTATGGCAAACGACCAAAATTTTGATAGATCCAAATCTCAAGTGGACCACGTCATAGGAAACAATGTTGATTGAACGCCCACCATTAAATACCTCTTGTGGCCACCGGATCAAGCTGATATTTCATTTTCCCTTCATCCAGGTCTGTATGACTTAATCAACGGGTTGGATGTCAAATAAACATTACAGTAGGCTCCAGCAGGAGCTTTCCATGATGGACATTCAATCACTACTATTTTCCTGCCGTGTGGTCCACCTAAGATATCTTAGATCTGTTTCATTTTTGGGATCAAGTCCTAAAATGATCTGGAAATGGATGTACGGCGTGGATAAAATACATAGATCATGGTGGGGCCCACAGAGTGGCTTGTGGCAGCTTCTGTAGCCAAACCGCGTCCATAAAACACATGTATCACGTTGGCCCACAACACCCAACACATCATCACACCTCCCAATGGGGTCGTCTTTGCCACTTTCAAGAAAAGTATCGTTTTCTACCTTTTCCTTTTAGTAGAGAAAGGATCAACCTGGCTACATGGCTACCTCACAGGGCCCACCAAGTGAACGGTCAAGATCTTGCATGCCTGGAATAAAATAGCTCACAGTTTCCGTTCATCACAATTTACTAAATTGTAGCAGCTCATCCACCAAACACAAATGGCATACATAAAATCATACAGTTCAGATGATCCCAACCACGTGATTAAATCTAGGCCGTAGCCCACTTTCTTTTTAGCCATATTATTCCTTTTTAACCGTCCAGTAAATATCCACCAATCTGATACTCAGATGATCAAATATTCGTAACTTGTAGTCCATGAGGTCCATGATGCATCCAACATTGGAATTGGACGGCTTAATCTGAACTACTTATATGCACATACGCAATTTCTAAGCGCCTGTGTATCATCCATCACATTCTGCCACAGTATCAAAGTTTCTCTTTACTAAACTGTGGGTAACGCACACTGTAGCTTAACCGCTCCAAAAAAAAAAAAAAAAAAAAAAGTCGGGGTTATTCTTGGAATTTGAAAAAACACGTGGCATTGTCCCCCCCTTCCAACCGTCAAAGTCAAAGGTGATATGGTTGCGTGGTCTGAAACAGACAGCGGTGACCACACACGCTAAAATCAACGGCTGCAATTAATTACGTGAGCTCTAGATAGCTTTATTCTCTCCGCTATCACCCGACTTACCACCCTCTGTAAAATCAACGGCTGGAATTACGCTAGCGCTTTTGCTTTATTTTTTTGGAAGGTGCGTCTGAATACAAGTTGTATTTGTTTGAGGTTGACGAAAACGTGGGGCGACGGTTGGATGGAGATTCAAACATCGGACGGTGGTTCGACAACACCGCCAATCCCGACCGACTTTCCTTTGGAAAAAGGTTCGGTGGAGTCTCCATACAGATAACCATGTTCTTTGGTACAGGTATTATGTGGATGGTTGATCAGAACCGTCCATCATACTCATCAGACGATCTGGTTGTATGGGCCACAAATGGATGGTCATGATCTTAAGCAATGGGCTGGGGTGGTCTTTTGGGCTTGTGGGTCTGCAATGGTAGGAAATGGTCTTGGCCTTGAGGTTCAATACTGGAGCCATGCCTGAATTTTGGACCCGATTGATCAAGCAATGGGCTGAAAAATAGAGCTGATTCAAACCTCAAGTGGGTCCCACTACTGGGAGAAGTGGGGATGGATACACCTACCATTGAAACCTGCTTGCAGCCGGCTGAAGTTTTAATGCCATAGAAGGTTTCAATGGCCGACGTTCCATCCCTGTATTTTGACTGTGGTGTGGCACACTTGAGGTTTTGGTCGACTGATTTTTAGCCTCATGTCTTGGGAGTGGAGTAGGTGCTACGGGTGTAAGTAGGTTGGGTTGGGTTGGTGCTCAAGCATATCCCAATCTAATGTTCCAATACCTCATCCCTGATCTAAACCAACTCAACTTTGGGTTGGGAATTCTCAACACAAGCTTAATTAAAGTGGGTTAGGTGGTCAAGTGGATATGTGTTAATATTTTTGATAGTACATTAACTTATTATATTTTCAATACATGTCTTATTTTTTATACATATAATTTTATTAATTATATATATAATTATTTATAGTAAAAAACTTTATTTTTTTCTGAACAAACATGCTAAAATATTGGACAATTACTCATTTAAAAGTAGTGTTGTGTAGCACCTAATTTATTTGGTAGAGAGGAATCTGGCCTATCTTGTTAGCCTAAGTCATTAGAAATGGCATGGACCAATGAAACCCCATGCCACTTAAATTCTCAACGTCTTCAACATGGATGATCCACACTTGATTATAATTTATAAGTAAGTTATACATCGATTGAGTTCGGGTAGGGTCAAGCAACCTGAGCTCGACCAGTTTTATCAAGTTGGTGTTTGTATAGCCTAAGTCCCAAATCGAAGCCAATACATCCTGCCCAAGCCTAACCCAATGTCGGGTTGGTCACGGGCCAATCGGGTTGAACCCACCTGACATTTAGCCTTGGTAGGTGCGGCCACGCCTCATTTTGGAGAGTGCGACCCTTGCCATGGGGCCATCTTCATGTATGTTGTAATGCCCCGGATTTCGAGGGCCGAGTAAATACTCGACTCCTGATATCTCGGGTGTCACTTATGCTTTGCAAACCCGTAATGCCCTGAATTTTAGGGGTCGAGTGAATACACGACTACCGATATCTCGGGTGCCACTTATGCTTTGCGAACCCGTAGTGCCTTGAATTTCAGGGGTCGAGTGAATACTCGACTCCCGATATCCCGGGTGTCACTTATGCTTTGCGGAAGCGAGATACTATAGTTCGTTTCACTTGTCATTTGAGCACATCATAGAATTAAAATAAACTATACTATATACCCTGGAATAAATGTAAATTTGAATGCAAGTAAATCAGCTAATAGTAAAACATATCCATCCAGAGTATGGGACTACGGCTGAGCAAAATATATACTCCAAAATTTACAAAATGTGTCAACTCTAAGATCTCATCGATGTTCCACAAGCGTCCCACATCGGTCTGCCCAACAACCAGCAATACGAGAGCTCCTCCTTTGAGTCCACATGTGTCTCCTCCAACAAATCAAACTCCACGGTACCTGCATTTATGATAGGGTTTAGTTGGTGTTTTAAAACACCGTCCCAGAGTGGGAGTGAGTGATCAACTCAGTGGTTCCACTAACTATAAGTTACGCATGTTATCAATTTCACTGGCACGAGTAATGGTAAAACAACTTAAACACTCAGTTCTTTTTGCTCTTATTAATGCACGTGCATGCTGTAGTGAGATGATGCATACCCTCACAATCCAATAATCCCTCATAAGCGACTCCAAAACAACATTCGCAAATTTCAACACTCCATCAACACATGACCACAACTCTCAAGTCGTCACAGCCTATACTAATGCGATGCAATGAGTGTTTATGTTAGCCGAGTAAATTAATTAAGTCCGTTCATCCAGCAAAATTAGGGAAGCTATAGCACCTCCATTTAGTCAAAGGCCTTACCCAGATTGCTAGGCCCAGGGCGGCCGTAGCGGCTCTGTGCTTACGATCCTTGATCCGTATTACGGTTTACCACCCAGACGACAACTCCCCGATCAATGTGAGGCTAATACTAGCCTGACCGATCACTAAGGACTCGGATGACACAGCCTGGAAGCACAGGGTTAAGCTACTCATTGACAGGTGGAGGGCACCCATAAATGATGTAAGGGTCATCACCCAAACGTAATTGTGGAGCAGTCATGACATCATTACGATTTGATGTATTAGGTTCATAGCCTCCTTGATTGCTCATTGGTCATTATGGGGAGGCTTGTCACCCTAGCGTAGGCCGACAGCATGGACACGGTGTTCTATACTACCATGCCCGACTCGTAAGACTTGGGAATCGTATTACTAATGGTTATCAGTAAACCTCTCATGGGTATGGGGTGCTCCAAATTTACGCAGGTGTGATCGTACATGGTGGACTCACATGGTTTGTCAACTATTAGGCTAGTTCGGTTGACTCGAGTGAACCTTGGCATAACTGGCATTGGGTGCAAGCATCTTATGTAGTCCGACTATTGTCGGTGGTCCGCATTCACATCGAATCAATCGGACTAGCCTGGAGCAGCTGACTTAGTTAAGGTCGCCCTCGTGGGTCTGTGGTTTGCCGACTAACCCAACTACCCAAGTAGTCCCGATCAATCAATGACACTAATAAATCAACTACACAGCTACATGGATAGATACAAATAATAAATCAGAAAATTTTATTTTATTTGACATTTTATCGAATATGCAGGCCGTGTTACGACTAACATAGCAATTCATGAGCGGTATGGCAAATTGAGTGCATATATAGGCAATCGAGTAGTAGGAAGCATGAGTAACAGATTAGTAAATTCAACCTATTATAGCAACCAATCGAACATACATGCTTCATTACACATGGATAGCAATTCATAGAAAGTAAACGGGTCATATGAGTATGCGCAGGTTAGCATGCATTCATCAATTCATGATACATATCATTAATCATGACACGAGGTTTACTAAACGGTAACCTAGGGGTAATGGTCTGCACCTTGGAGTGGTACATCAAATTTCGGACTCGCTCCTAGGGCTAACGTCCCATGGATTGGCTTGCGGGTGCCCTACACTAGTGTAATTAGCTTGCAAGGGCACATGCAATCGGCCTTCGACGCTTAAAACTAAAGAAAATGCTCAATAGTTACATCTACTTGTCGTCTGGGCAAATTCCGGTTGTGAGGCGCAGTTGCAGCTAGAGGTAGTGGGTGAATTCTCCAATCAGCCCCCTGCTACACCTCTTCTCCCCTCTCCTCTTCTCTCTATCCCCTTGTTGCAAATGAAAATTCGTATGAGAGAGAGAGAGAGTGTGTGTGTGTGTGTATGGGGGGGGGGGGGGGGGACGGGGTTATCTATACTACCAGGAATGTACACAAATATTCACGGTGCCTCCTTTTCCATTAAACTTGCCTTGGGAGAGGTTGTTTTCAATTTACGGTGTCTTTTCGGTGACCCACTAACTCATTCATACTAGGGGCCAGGTGCCCCGCTATGGGGTCTATGTTTTGTCACAACTGGGCGGCAATCGGACACTTCGATTAGCCGTGGGGACCCCACTCACGATAGACAGTCGTCGGTGATCGATCGAGGCCACGACTATACAAATATGAGCGAGAAAACGTCTTTAACTCGCACCTCGAGTTTGGTTGAGATCTAACGGTTAGAAAGTCACAACTTCGCAAAAAGAGTGGGGAGCCTATTTCAATTAAGTTTCAGATTTCAGCCTAGGGCATCCGCGTATTTCAAACACTCCTCCCCTGACACAAGTTGAGTAGTTATAGACACTTTCTTTATTCGCCACCCGCAATGGACGTCAAGCCCACTAAGACGATCGTCTTTCTATAACATCGGATTTATTAGCCCACTAATGAGTGATATAGAGCTTGTTCAGATAATTGAGATATTTCTAGAATGAATTGGGTATGGAGATTTCTTGTGTGTAACGTTTAAGGTTTAAATTAACTATGTTCATAGTGCGGCTTATTCGAAATTAGCGAAAATTATGATTCGGCCATGATCACTCTAAACCGTGGTTTCTTAGGCTAAATGAGTAACTAGGTTGACTTGGTTTGTTAATTAAGATTCGACCCATAGCTGTCTCGGTTTTAAGTGTGTCTTTATTTAGTTACCGTTGTCTCGATTAGTCAGTGATAAGTCAGCTAAATTTGGACCTTACGTGAACAAATCTCGAGGCTAAACTCAATGGTTAAGTGATCGGGCAAATTTGTTGGCTTCCTACGATTGATTAATTGGATTGACGTTGTTCTTTACTAGTATCACCCGCGTATAAGCTCACCTCAAGCATCAAAGGTCAAAAAGTGACAATGTAGGCTAGTTATATCAAAAGTTTTTAAGTTTTTTTCTTTTTTTTTTCTTTTTCTTTTTTTTTTTTTTTTTTTTTTTTTTTTTTTGAAATCCAAAATATCAAAAATTCATAACGTTACATATGTATTCTATATCCACACTGTTCATATGCTTTGCAAGACCTTTTTAGGTGATGAGCCCAAAAATGAAGCAAATCCAATTCTCAGGTGAACCATACAATAAGAAACAATAGTGATTGACCATTAATGAGCCAAAAAAGTTTTGGATTAGGCTGGTATTTGTTTTGTCCCTCCATGCAGTTTTATGTGACCTTATCAACTGGTTGGATGGCTAATAAACATTATGGAAACATTACCATGGCCCATAGGACGTTTCTAACGTAACTCATTCGATCATCATTTTTTTCCTTTAGTATAGTTTACCTGAGATTTGGAATACATATATCAAGGTGGGCCCTGCAGTAAGGGTCACACTATCTTGAGTGAGGTTCAAGTCAAACCTAGTCAGTCCGCTCATGTTTTAGCATGAGCTAACACAAACAATGCACTAAGTTATTGTCCCCTATATGTTGAGGTGAGCCTCACATAATCTTTTGTTGCATAAGTTTCCTGTAAGCAATTGCATGAATTTACCTTCGTAAACAGGGGCATGATAGGACCCAGTCACTTACAACCATTGTTCTAAGACTTGGACCTACCTAGACTCAATCGGACCCAATGCAGATCACCAACTATGTAACATCCCAGATTTTTACTGTTTTGGATTTCCAGAAATCCTTAAATTTTTTTTATGTAATTAACTTATATTATCACTTACTGACCATTGACACTCAATGCTAGCTTATATATGGGTGATTGTAACGTCCTGTCCAACCAGCACAGTGTCCTGGGGCGTCCACGTCGGATTTGCAGCAGGATCGTTCGTTTAAACTACTCAGGGTGAGGTATCACAAGTAAATTAAATCTATGATTAGCCTATTAGACTAGACCAATCTGGTTATGATTGAACCAAGTACGGGCCGCCAAGTAAGATGACCTGTTTACACTTAACAACAGCCCGTGTGGGCCATCCAGCGACTGAGGAGGGTCAGAAAAATCTAAAAGTTTAGGAAATCATAGATCTCACTGGGTTTGTGGTCCATCACAGACTGTGGACCTAGTGGACACCCAGAACTGGGATCTGACACCAGCCGAATGCACCTCACCAATGCCAGAATCGGAATCTGGCACTTGCAAATAAAATCGAGATACCAGGCCTTCCAGCCGTTGGATTCCTTCCAATTTTACGAAGAAGGTCTAATGTATTTTACTACACGCGTCCACAAAATCTGGGACCCGATCATGGCCCGGTAACCGTTGATTGCGAATCGGACCCGTGCGACCAAACCCCATATCCGATCGTCCTCAATTTTTGCATGGTCCTTCATCGGGCCATGAAGCACCTATCCTATAAGTTTCATGGCCAGGGGGCCACCAGAGCCACCCCAATCACCGAAATGGGTCTCATAGGGCCGTTTAAAGATCGGAACCGTATACTCAAACCCCATACTCGCTTATCCGTTTGCTCCCAAACTTTGCATGACCCCTCATCGGGCCATGAGACACCTACACACCGAATTTGGTGGCCGGAGGGGTGTTAGGGCCACCCCAACATCAATAGTGAGTCCTAAAGGGTTATTTTGAGAATTTAAGGAAACTTAAGGCCAAAGGGCCCAAGTTTAGGAAATAAACCCTAGCTCTCTCCCTCATATCTCCCACCATTCTCCAACAATAACAAATCCCTCTCCCCCATATCCTCCTCCATTCTCCAACAAATCTCCCTCATATCCTCCTCCATTCTCCAACAAATCCCCCTCATATCCTCCTCCATTCTCCAACAACAAACCCCCTCTCATAACTCTCTTACTCACCATAACCACTAAGGAGAGAAGAAAGAGAGGGTGAAGGTGAGCAAGGTGGACCCTAAATCAAGGTGGGGCCCAAGAAAATCAAACCCCACAACTCCTTACATCTTCTCCAAGAAGAATCCCTCAATCACGACCGCCCTTTTCTCTCCTTTGATCACCTAGGTAAGACCCATCACCCATTTTCGTTAAAACCCATGTGATTGAGGAGGGTTTGCATGAGATTCTAACATGCAAGTTCATTGTCTTAGGATTCCGGCCGATCGACGCCAAGTTCGGCGCTTCTAGGTTGTTTTCCGAGCTCTCAACGATCCATAGGTGCGAACTATTATCTTTAGGTGGCCTAGCACCAATTATAATAGAAGTTTAATGATTTTGTTTGTTTTGGAATGTTGTATTGAAGAATCTAGAGGAAACCTAGGAATGTTATGTTGTTGAAATTGTATGGATTTGCATGTTTGGTTCTTATTTGATGATTGATATTGCCTCTCACATGATTCGATATATAGATGATTACATGCTCATGTTTGGTTGATTTCTCTTATATGTGTTTGCTTCCTATTGTGTAGGATTCATTGCTCATGTGTATTTGATTCCTTAAGGTGTAGGAAGTGTTTAACTTCCTCCCTAATCTACACCACTCACTTGTACCTTAATCATGATGTTGTAGCTTGCTCTTTAGGAGTATTTGAATCATATGTTAAGATATATGTGAACATGATACCGTTATGCTTGTTGATAACCTTGATGTTGGCATGTTATGAACCATTCTGAAACCCTTGGGTTGGTTAGGAAATATGAGGAGAGACGGCAGCCCCATTGGTAGGGCTACCCTAAGGCTAAACCTATGGATTTGGGCGGGTGCGCATGGGCGAAAGTAGTTCGACTACATGGGACTCCTGGCTCGATGTCGTCCATCGCGTGCTCACCTGACTCGTGCGGTCTAGCCTACTCACTGGCGAATCGTGATTGTTAACCATGTTTGCTCACATATGTATGGAACCTGGAACACCCTAACACCGTTGCAGCCGACCAATAACCACTTGAAGTTGATCCACTGCCTCGTGAGCCGGGCATGGTGGAATGAGACACTGTGTCTGAGCTGTCTGCCTACGCTGGGGTGACGCGCCTCCCCGTAGTGACCGCCAGCAATCCCTTCCTCTCGGCACTCCCCATGTGCTTGGAGTCGGGGATGGGGAACCCGACGAGATCAAGGATCGCGGGGTCTCTGCTTCACACGTTGGGGGCTCTTTGCCTCGCAACCAGATATAACACCCACTAAGTAGATCACTCACTCCCACTCTGGGACGGTGTTTTAAAACATCAACCAGACTCTTCTTTAGCTGCAGGTGATGCGGAGTACGAGGAGCTTGGCGACGCTAGCCTTGAGGAGGACGACGAGCTGTCCTACTTCCAGTTGATGGACTACCCTTCATCGGCTTAGGAGACTGGATTCTGGATCGCTGAGTAGTGGACTCAGCACACCATTCTTTGGACATAGCATTTTTATATTTTTTTTGGGCGACGCCTTGTGCAGCCCATTTATATTGTTTTGGACCTGTATATATTGATCTCTTTTCATTTCAGCAGATTAGTTGTGATTGTGCTTCATGTTCCAAGTAATTTCACGCTGCGCATTTCAACCTGATTAAACGCATATTAACGAAAACCGGTGTTAAGTGACCCTGAGAATTCGGGAGTCGAGTTTACACATGACCCCCGATTTTCAAGGCGTTACAAACTGAGTCACCCACAATTGGGGTGAGTCAGAACCATTCACCCTCAACTCGGCAAGAGTCGACTCCAACAAACTCAGGACAGTCGCTCAATTCACCCCAACTCAGATGACTCGGTACGAGTCACCCCGACTCAGTTGAGTTGAGACTTGACTCGAGACCGAACAGTGGGTCCGAGTCATTTGACCGCCAATGACTGGTTTAGATCTGGACTGGGCCCAATTAGGCAATGGGCCTCCCCAAACCAACTTTCTGAGGCCCAGATGCTGATTTCAGCTGGGCCCGGCCCACGGAATTAGGAATGTTAGGAAGTCTTTCAATGGATTGGAAGAGCCTTTGCTTTTTAGTCATCCATGATACGTCCTCGTCTTGCTACAAAGCCCATTCTAAAATCTTGATACGTGGCACGTTAAAGAGTTCAAGACTATTCATCTTGTGATCTTACGTTAGACGGCCAATGTGATCGGATTCAGTTAGACGAGTCTTGATTGTTGAATGGAGCCGACTCTTTAGACCCGACCCAACAAGGTCAAAATCGGGTCCCAGGTCAAACCCATGCCCGACCCGTTAACAGCCCCAATTAGACCGCTGTATTCAACGCGCATGCCATCGATTTTGTCAGCCATTCACAAAATGGTTAGAGTTGAGGGACGTCCAAACTCACGTTCGATCTTTTTTCTGTTTTTATGATCAATCAAGACCATTTATTCAATTGGCCATCGATTGGATGGTTATGATCATCCAATAAGAATGATTCTTGGAAGGATGAGAAATCAATGGTGGGTCCCCCATCGATGAACGACCTAGATGAATAACTAGACCATTTTAAAATTGATTCATATTATTCATTTCGTTGACTACTTATCACAAACGGTTAGGATCATTGGGCAAGGTAATTCCTAAGAAATCTAAGTCTAATTCCTAAGAAATCTAAAGTCAATCCTAGGTGGGGCCCACTAAATAGACGGTAATTGACTGTAGCTTGGCCTAACCTGCCACCTACTTTACCCTATGTGACATCTTCAAGGGCAAAATTGGAAGCAAAAGGTACAAAG
The DNA here is from genome assembly GCA_021015155.1 of Magnolia officinalis. Lineage (NCBI taxonomy): Eukaryota > Viridiplantae > Streptophyta > Magnoliopsida > Magnoliales > Magnoliaceae > Magnolia > Magnolia officinalis. The sequence goes on along the minus strand of JAJHSJ010000014.1, from coordinate 7,132,671 downwards.
GTAATCAGGTGGGTAGCATACTCGACCCGGTCTCATAACTGATAACGGCCTGCCTCCCAATTTCACAACATTGCAGAAGGGACGGTACCCAATTCCATATGGTTACGGCTGAAAGTAGGTGGGGGTAGTCAACCCTGGTCTAACCAAGGTTCCTATACTTCAATCCTAACCCAATCAAACCTCATGTTAGAAATTCTCAACTCAAGATCAACTCAAGCAGGCTCGGTCTAATATTTTTATTATTGTATTAGTCTATTATACATCAATATACTCTTATTTTTTGCGCCTATGATTTTATTAATTATATATGCAGTTATTTATAATAAAGAATTACATTTTTCTAAACTGACAAGCTAAAATATAGGACAATTGCTCCTTTAAAAGTTGTGTTGTGTAGCATGCAGTCTGTTTGAGAGAGAGAAATCCGACATATCTTATTAGCTTGAGTCATCAGAAATGGTGTGGACCAATGAGACCCAACAACACTGGAATTTCATGTGCCTTCAACACAGGCGATCCACACTCAATTATAATTTATAAGTAACGTATATATTGATCAGGTTCAAGTTGGGTTGGACAACCCAAGACCTCAACCCAAACCCGACCCAAGTTTTAAAGGGTTGATGTTTATATAGCCCAAGCTCGAGACCAAACCCAATACATTCTGCTTAAGCCCAACCTAATGTCAGGTCAACCACGGGTCAATCAGGTTAAACCCACCTGGCTTTTAGCCTTACATATGGTTGTTAAGAGCAAAGCGCAAGGTGAATGAGTCCTACCACCACTTGGACAAAGCTCCTTGTGCCTGTGCCCTCTAAGAAATTGATTGTAGGATATGTTTTTGTCAGTGATGTCTCCCGAATTGATTGTGTATTTAATTGTACAACTTTCAATAAGTATAATTTGCATGTGTCCATATCTAACAGTAGCTTGTTAGCCAATCAAATCCTCCAACGTCAGGATGAAGCAACTCTATCGAGGCGGAGCAGTACGCAATCCACTTGCGGCCAAAGCATGTAGGAGACTGTCCATATCTAACAGTGGACGTGGATTGTGTCCTACCCCGCCCACGCGGTAATCCATCCGGGTAATGTAATAATTTTATCCACGCTGTTGAGATTTTCTATCAAATCATTTTAAGCCATGACACAACACAAAAGGCTTAAATGGACCACAAATTGGGGATTAAACATTCACCATTAAAAACTTCTTAGCAGCCGGAGAAGTTTCAGATTAAGCTAATATTTATGTTTTCGCTTCATCCATGCCTACATGACCTTATGAATAGGTTGTATATTAAAAAAACATCACGGTGGCCCATAGAAATGTTTCAACGGTGAGTGTCATATCATTGCAGCTTCCTTTGGTGTGGTCCACTGGAGCTGTGAACCTACTTCATTTTTTATTTCTACCTTAAAATGATTTGAGTGAAAATCTCAACGGCGTGGATAAAATTATTACATCACGAATCCGTCCGGGCGGGGGTAGGACACAATCCGCGTCCATCTAACAGTAGCCTGTTAGCCAATCAAATCCTCCGACGTTGGGATGAAGCAACTCTATCCAGGCGGAACAGTACGCAATCCACTTGCGGACAAAGCATGTAGGAGACAGATCACATATCAAGATCAGTGGGCCCCACCGAGATATGCAAGTGAGCTCCGTCCAACACACCCATTTATAACTCATATGGGCCCCACCAAAGAGAAAATATGTAACAATGGAGGACATTGGGCGGTCCAACTCCCACCACAGGAACTTCCAGATGAAATGTGGGTATATTTCTTCCAACCCAGTCATCAGGTGGCCCCCACCATGACGAATGGACGCACATGAAAATCAAGCCATTCAAAAACTAACATAGCCCAGAGCAATTGAATAACTTCCAGATGTTTCTCGATGTACGGTGAGCATGAAAACCAACGTTCGATTCCACGTATACATCACGGGTGGACCCCACAGGGGTTGAACTTATGGTAACTAATATACGTTCCCACGTAATCTATCCAGTCAGCCAAGATAGGGCCCACTAGATATCATGCAGAACCGTGCATTTGTTACGATCCGATGATCCAGGCCGTTCACCTTATTGGTTCCATTGTGGACGGTCCATGATGTCCCACTCGCATCCAGTGATGAAAGTTGGTTGTCTAGAAATTTAATTCCAATCAGGTTAGCATTCCTATATGTAGGGCACACCTTCAAGACATACAGACCGTTCACCAGTTGTTGAACTGTGTCCCATCAGAAAATCTGGTCCATCCTGCTGCAAAACTAAAAAATAAAAATCCACCAAGAGGAGGGATGGGGTTATTCAACGGAGGAGATTTTTAGCACATGGCCAATTCGTAGTGGGCCCACCAGGTAAAAAATCTGGATCGTTGAAACATACCTCACTTTACACAGAAGGTTGTCCCCAGTGAAAATGTGGACAACTCGTGATGGACCGTTGTCTAATCAACAATTGCACGGCTAGTATTGACCGTTAAGGTCGTTTTCTAGCAGGGTCCATCCAATGCAGGGTCCAGAAGATGAGCGGTCTGGTATGCTTGTTGTAAGATCCAGTCCTAACTACTAGGGCTGAAAATCGGGCCGGGCGGGTTGGGTTGGGTTGGGCTGGGCTGGGCTGGGTTGGGCCGGTGCTCAGCCCTAGTCCAACCCAAGTTTCCCCTACCTCAACCCTAATTCAACCCAACCCAATCTCAGGTTGGGAATTCTCAACCCAAGCCCAATTCAAGCAGGCTCAGTTGGGCTAGTCGGGTGGATACATGCTAGTATTTTCATTATTACATTAGTTTATTATATTTTAATATACATCTATAATTTTATAAATTATATATGTAGTTATTCACAGTATTAAAAGAAGAAAAAAAAACACTTCATTTTTCTAAACAAATAAGCTAAAATATATAGTTGGGAGAGAGAAATCAGGCATTTCCGGTTAGCCTGAGTCATCGGAAATAATGTAAACCAATAAAAACCAGCAACATTAAAATTTTCCATGCCTTTAACACAAACAATCCACACTCAATTATACTTTATAACTTATATATCCTTCGGGTTGGAGTTGGGTCAGGCAACCTAAGACCTTAACCCAAACCCGACCCAACTTTTACCGGTTTGGTGTTTATACGGCCCAAGCTTAAGACCAAACCCGATACATCAAGTCCGAGTCCAACCCAATGTTGGGTCGGTTGGGTTGAACCAGCCTGACTAACTACCACCCTAGGATTGATGACTCAAACGAGTCTATGCAACTTGTCTGAGTCGGCTCGGACTCGGTCGATCCAATTCACCCTCAAAACAGGCGAGTCCAGACTCGTATCAGTACAGACGATTCCGCCCGAGTCGACGAGTCTGTTATTTGATGCTCTGGTAGAGTGTGATGATTCATACGCACGTGAACTTAAAAATCATACACTCGGAAATATGCAACATAAATTTGGCCATCCAAAACATGGGACCCACTATAAAAAGGCCATAAGCCAAAACTCAGAAATATTATATAATCCTAAGCTCTGATTAATGAATATCTATTTGTTGATTTTGGATGGATGACTGTTTTCTATATTAACCGTCCATTAGAAGCACACCAAAATTGGCCCCACGAAGCGGACGGTCAAATTTTAACTACCAATATGCCAATATTTTCAGAGTTTCTCATCTGATTTTAGAGAGTTTCTCATTGAATTCTTGGTGGGACCCACACCCAATAGGACGGTATTATGCGGCGCTGCCGACACTGCGTGCTTCACAGACTGTGGCCTGCCGTCTCCTGGATGGATGATCTTTGGGTTTTATCACGCCGTCCATCCATTTTTTTCAGATCATTTTAGGGTATAAGTTTAAAAATTAGGCAGTTCCAATGATCAAATGGACCACACCACAGGAAGCAACGGCCATAACAAAATTCACCGTTGAAATCTTCCTAAGGGCCACCGTGATGTTTATTTGCCATCCAACCTGTTCATAACGTTGTATGGACCTGGATGATGAACGAAAAACACAAATATAAGATTGATCCAAAATGTCTGCCGATCACAAGGTTTTTAATGGTGGTAATTTAATCCCCACTGTGTGGTTCACTTAAGCCTTAGATCTGCCTCATTTTTTAGTTAATAACCTAAAATGATCCGAAAAAATGGATGGACGGAGAAGATAAAACCCATACATCACGGTGGGCCCCACAAATCTATCCTTTTCTTTATAACGCTCACCTTCGCACACGGAAATAGAGAAACTTTGATACTCTAGAAGATGATGATGAATGATACTCAAGCACTTAGGAAATACTAATAAATGATTCACGTAATTAAAATTGAACCGTCCAAATTATGCAACCCAATTTAGATGTATCATCACTTAAAAGATTAAGATTATTGGATTATCTAGATATCAGATTGATGGACATTTATTGGACAGTTAAAACAAAAACAAAATCCAATGGCTCTATTTCAACAAACAAGTGTCCACATATCATCTTTTAAGATCATTCAACCAATACAATTTTCGGACCATGACTTAGCTACAGTGGATTAGACAATTTAAATAATTGGATTTGATAATATATGCTACATGTTCTACTTCTCAATACCCGTGTATTAAGCTTCCTACCCTGTATTAAATAACTCCCCATGAAGAAAGCTAGTGCTAATATAATAAAATAATTATTTTTGAGCAACTATAATTCTTAAAAAAGCTTAAATATTAATAAAATGGACGCACGTTGCCGACAAGAATATTTAAGGAAATATTATAAAAATATAATAGAAATATTTCAAACCGAGTTTTAAAGGCATTTTTAGTTTGTGTTTGTCACATAACATATCACGAAATTTCATGTCTGACATTTGGTGATATTTGATTCTGCTACCACCACGCAAAACATAAATGTGTTTTGTATTTATGGTCAGTCTAAAGTACATTTATTATATTTCTTAAATCATTTTTAAATGAGAAATGCTCATACACAGTTAATTAATTAATTGTATGTTTAACTAGTTGATGCGTGGGCCCACCATAGTGTTTGTATAATATTTTGCCTCTCTAGCAAAGTTTTCTCACCATGAAAATGAGACGCCTCACATGAATGTCGAGTTGTTTTTGGATGATTCTTCATGATTTTCTATGATGTGCCCCACCTAATATTTGGATTGATATGATATGAGGGCATTCGATTTTCGTGATAGGACAACTTTATTAGACGGATGAGATATCATATAAATTCTATGGTGGGCCCCACATACTAATTATTTAGACATATAATTAATTGTGTGTGAGCATTTTTATTTTTTTTAATATTTCTTTTACACTTGTGCCACTGACCACACCCTTAGCTTTATCTTGGAGAATTGAAATGTGACTATTTTTGTTCGACCCATTGTTCAAATTTTACTGAAAAAGCATTTAAGCCATTTAGATTGTGCATGCAAAAAGCAATGAGCAAGGATAATTAATTTAATCCTTACCGTTAATTTTATAAGAATTTAAAATTAGAGAACTGTAACGCCCCGAAAAATCGGGGGTCATGCATAGACTCGACTCCCGAGTTCCCGAGTGTCACTTATCATGCATTTATGGTTTTTATGATTAATCAAATTTAACTACACAATTTGGAATTACCTGAGGCACAAAGCACAATTACACCAGTCTACTGAAATGAAGGATATCTCACATATATACATGTCCAAAAATAATAAAGGGTCGCCCAAAGCATTGCCCAACAGAATAACAAAAGAAAGCTATGTCCAAAAAGAATAAAGTTGAGCCCGCGGCTCAGCAAATCCAAATCCAGCCCGATCAAGCCGATGGAGAGCCGCCCATCAGCTGCAAGTAGGAGAGCCCGTCCTCCTCGTCCAAGCTCGCCTCGCCAGGTTTCTCATGCCCTGAGTCACCTGCATCTATGAATGAGTCTGGTTGGTGTTTTAAAACACCGTCCCAGAGTGGGAGTGAGTGATCAACTCAGTGTGAACTATTGGTCTCAAGTTACAACAGACATCAATTGTAATATGAATTTAATGAAAAGCAGACAATCATCAACACCTAATAATTCTTATTTAAAATGCATGCATGCGGGATGATATGATGCATGCCCTCGCCACAATACTCCCTCAAGCGACTTCATCTAACGATCGCATATGACAACACTCCCTCAGAGCGACCTCGACTTCCGAGTCGCCACCCTAACTAATGCGTGCAATGCGATCGTGTTAGCCGAGTTATTAGTTAAGTCCATTCATCCAGCAGGTTGGAGATTCTGATTCACCCTACGTATCAATGCCCTAAGCTGGTTGCGAGGTCAAGACCCCATCAACGCGTGAGGCCGAGACCCCGCGGTCCGTGATCCCGTCGGGTTCCTCATCCCCGACTTCAAGCACATGAGGAGTGCCGAGAGAAAGAGATCGCTCACGGTCACTACGGGGAGGCGCGGTACCCCAGCGTAAGCCTACAGCTCGGACACAATGTCCCATTCCACCATGCCCGGCTCACGAGGCTGTGGACCAGTTTCAAGTGGGTTAGTGATGGGCTACAACAATTGTAGGGTGGTTCAGGTTCCATACATATGTGAGCAACAGGGTTAACAAACAGGGTTGGTCAGCAAGTAGGCTAGACCGCACGGATCAAGCGAGCGTGAGACGAGTGGCATCGGGCACAAGGGACCCATGTAGTCGAACTACAGCCACCCGAACACACCCGTCCAAACCCACGGGTCTAGCCATAGCGTAGTCCTACCAATGGGACTACCGTCTCTCCTCATGATTCCTGACCAACCCAAGGGTATGGAGGGTGATTCATAGCATGCCGGCTACCAATGTATAATCTAGTACAAACCACATCATGCTCTCATACCTCTCAACATATTATTCAGATTCTCATAGCAAGCATGGTTAACAATATCATGAAACAAGTGTATGTGAGGTGTGTGTGTGGGTGAGGAAGTTACGCACTTCCTCCATCTCAAGCCATCATATGCACAAGAGTAATGAAAGCATACATACTATGAGGTAACAATATATGGGGAAAACAATAAGGCATAAACAAAGATTCATCCATACACATAAACATGTGAGAAGCAAGAACAACATCGTGGAGGCTAAGCATGCAAATCCATATGGTTTCAACAACATACATTCCTAGAGCTTTCTCTATATTATTAAATCATAACATCCAAGCAATCAAAATCATTAAGCTCTTACTAAAATTGGTGCTAGGCCACCTAAGAACAATAGTCCGCACCTTCGGATTCGTTGGAGGCTTGGAAACGACCTAGAGATGAGGGTTTTGGAGGTTGGCCGACCGGAATCCCTAAAACAATTCAAACATGAGAGAAATCCATATATTTTCTCCTTCAATACAAGGATTTCAAGAGAAAAAAGTAAGGGATCTTACCTAGATGGCGCACGGACGATTTTCGGTGGATGTGGTGTAGGGTTTCCTCTTGGAGAAAGTGTAGGAGGTTGTGGGTTTGATCCTCTTGGGCCCCACCTTGATTGAGAGTCCACCATGCTCACCTCCACTCTCTCTACTCTCTTGCTCTCTCATCTTTCTCCCCCTTTCTCTTCTCTCTCTCCCCCTTTTCTCTTAGGGCAAAATCGTATGGGGAGAGGGGTGCCCAAATGAAACCCTTTATATAGTGCCAGTTTTGGTACAATTGGCCCCAAGTGTTGGGTTTTTACTATACTAATCCTATGGGAGGATTTTTCTAGCCTATGGGGTGTACTAGTCGATATACACCATAGGATAGTTAGTCCTAATGATGATCTACGTATGGAAACAATCGGCCCGCCATTCCGACGCGCCGATCGACAGATATGATTAGAAGTCTGTTCAACGGTCACTGATGGTCGATCGGGACCGCGGCTATACGGATGTGAGCGGAGAAATATCCTTAATCCACGAGTAAAGTTTGGTCATAAACCGACGGTCTGAAATCCTCAACTTGGCATAAGAGTGGACGACTAAAATCACTTAAGTTCCCACAATTTCCCAAACTAGCCTTCTAGGGCTCCCTATTGAAGTTGGGATGGTCCTAACGCCCCCTAAGCCACCAAATTCGGTGGGTAGGTGTCTTATGGCCCAATTAGGGCCCATGTAAAATTTGGGGACAAACGGATGAACGGATATAGGGTCTGAGTAAGTGATTCCGATATTTAAATGACCCTGAGAGGCCCATTCAGATGATTGAAGCGGTTCTTGCGGCCCTCTGGCCATGAAACTTATAGGATAAGGTCTCCATGGCCCAAAGAGGGGCCACGCAAAATTTGGGGACGATCGGATATGGGGTTTGGTCGTACGGGTCCGATTCGCGATCAACGGTCATCGTGTCACGATCGGGGCCCAGATTTGGTGGACAGGCGTAGAAAAATACATTAAACCTTCACCATAAATTTGGAAGAAATTCGACGGCTGAAAGGCTCGGAGTCTCAGTTTTATTTGTAAGTGTCAGATTCCAATCTAGCATTGGTGGGGCGCATTGGGCAAGCGCCAGATGGTACTTTTGGGTGTCCACTGGGTCCGCAGTCCGCGATGGACCACAAGCCCAGTGAGATCTATGATTTCCTAAATTTTTAAATTTTTCTGACCTTCATCGGTCGCTAGGCGGCCCACACGGGCCTTCTTTAAGTGTAAAAAGTCATCTGGCTTGGCGACCCGCACTAGGCCCTATCACGGCCTGTCTGGTCTATTAAATTGGGTTAATCTTTGATTAACTAACTCGTGTATGACCTAACGTTGAGTACTAATGGTTAGTATGTGATAATATAAGTTAATTAAAAAAAAATTCAAGGATTTTTGGAAATCCAAAATAATGAAAATCCGGGATGTTACAATCTACCCCCCTTAAAAACAATTTCGTCCCCGAAATTGCCTAAGGGTAATAAATAAGGATATTATCATTTTGTTTGCCTAAGTTTTATTGATTTGAGGTTCATGTGCATGATAGGGTGCATACTAACTGTACTAGTCTTCCTTATTATATTCTACCCCCCTTAAAAGTCTCCACCTTTGATGTTTGAAGGTGAAAGTCAAAATCGTTATCATCGTACTATGTATTTGACAATAAAGTTTTCCTAAGGTCTATTATGTTCTTCATGATGATGCTAATATGGAAAAACGGTTCTGGTGGGCTCAAATCTGATACGTCGATTGTCCGCCTGACCAGGGCAGACAACTCGTTGTATCCCTTCTGAATCCTGATGGATCCTGGTCTTCTGCTCGGTCAAAGCAGTGAGTCCGTTGGTAGTCGCTCAGGATTGAGAATTGGGTCAAGCCGCGAATACTTCGCAAGTGTATAGTCCCGTAATTTCATAGTCTGATCAACCTAAATGCTTAGGAAATATCTTATATCCTTGAAAGGTTAAAATCTCTCTTTTTTTTTTTTTAAGGTTGTCATTAAGGGTCTTTGTCAAATGGAGTTCTCGTTTTAATTCATGTCCAAATTAGTAATTAATGAATCTCTTATTATGCCTATGGTCAAACATCATCCTAACAAGTTTCTAAAGGCACAGAATTTTTTGTGAATTACCATTTCAATTTTTATGGTTAGTGGTTTATGAGCAGACTACACTTTGGTTTCATAAATTTCAAGAATGAATGAATAGTTGAAATTTGTAAGGTATCCTGGAGGTTTGGAGTGTTAATAATGTCAATAAGGACGCAAGAAGGCAAGGATGAAGGATATCATCTCGCCAATTTTGTTTGAACCTTGATTTCATAAGAGGATAGGAAAACTCAATACATTATACTGTAGTCCGCATCTAGTCATGAGCTTGCAGAGTATTAAATTATGAAACTCAATCCTACTTAAGGGTCCTAACTTAATTACCCAAACAATTAAACAATTATATATATGTAATCAAATTTAATCACGGAGTGATTCCTAGCACGTTTATAAATAATTTCTAAATAGACACCCAATGTTAAACTTTAATATGAAAAGACATGACTAATCTATTGGCAATAATACATGCATGCATTCACAAAGTGCCAAGAGAATTTCAATCCATACATTCACATTAAATTCCAAAATGCTATTGGCATGGCCGGTTACATCCTTCAGTATGGATTTATATGTATCACTAGATACCGCAAACTTAAGGGAAATATTGCCTAATTAAAGCAGAAAAGTTTACAACTATCCTTCAATATATGTAAACAATTCTAACTGACTCGAACAAACTACTAATTATCCGTACGTTAAGCTACTATTCTCTGGGTCGGACGAGGGTGGGGGTGCTTCCTTCCCTTTGGATCGGCCTTCTACTTACTACGTCTATCTCGGCTTGGTCTCTGCTCCTCAAGAGCCGGCCCTTTTCTTCCCCATAAGGAAGAGGACCACCGGGATAGTGAAGAACGAGACAATGGTGGCAAAGAATGCCATCACTCTTAGTCTTAGGGGAATGTTTGTAGGAGGCACCCTAGGAATATTTTTGAGAAAGGATTGGGAATGAGCCAGTATAATGGGTCCTTAGGATGGGATTTGATGTTGGACCCTTGGGAATGGATCTTGAGAATGTAGTTTGGAAAGGGTTTGGGTAATGTTGAAAGTGGGTTGTGGAAGGTGAGGGTTCGGAAGATGGGTTTTAAGAACTTGAGAGGGAGAGAGTTTTGGGAAGGAGAAAAGATGGGAGTTGTTGAAGGTTAGGGATTTGAGGGAGTGTTGGAAAAGGAACGGGCTTAGGGTTGGATTGGTAATAGGAGCTTAGGATGGGTTGTGATGAGAATGCCTTGAAGGAAAGTGGGTTTGGGAGAGTGGGTTGAAATGGATGTGGGAATGGATTTGAGAAGGAGGATTGGTGTTGGGTTTTGTGGGTGAAAGTTGAAGAGGATTTGGGGAATATATGTTGAGAAAAATCTAGGAAGTGAGTTGAGAAAATGAGATTTGAGAAATGGTTGAAATGGGTTTTGAGATTGGGAGAGGGAGAATTCTCTCTAGGGTTTAGAAGGGATGGTGGAGGGTAATGGGAGTAGTAGAGATAGGTTTTATGGACTCTAGATAGTCCTAAATAGCAAGGGAATGGGCCCCACTCGTGTGTACATTGAAAAGGAGGAGGAGACCTATCTTGTAACGTTTCTTATACTTTTAGTAACTGGATTAATTTTAAAATTTTTATGATGATTTACCATCAAGTTTTAAGTCATCCCACCAAGTTTCATATCATTTGGAGTTAAAAATAATTTATAAAAATTCTACAAGTAACCACCGTATAAAACTAACAATTTTTTTTGGATAGTTGTCAATTCATCCCAAATATAACTATATTAAAATTTTATTTTTATTTTTATTTTATTTTTATATGAAACTAGACTTGTTAATATTTAATATGACTTTTGAATCACCTAAATTGGAGTTGTAACGAAGGAGATATGAATTTTTTAAGTCAATCCAAATTTGTAGGAATTTTCGGCGCTGGCAGCGTCGGGGATGGGCGCTGCAGCGCCGGGGCTCTGGACAGCAGGCGCTGGTAGCGCCGGGGATGGGCGCTGCGGCGCTGGGGCTCTGGACAGCGGGCGCCAGTAGCGCCGGTCGGGAGCTACGGCGCCGGGGCTTGGAGCTATGGCGCCGGGGCTCTGGACAGCGGGCGCTGTGGCGCCGGTCCCTGGAGGGTCGCCTTGCGACGACCACATTTCACACACTAGGATGAGTTACGTGATGTACCATATATGAATTTGGGGTAGGAGAAGCTGATCTATCCAAATAACATGGTTATTTCATAAGATTACATCAGGTTAATGGTCAAAAGTCCATTTTACTTATATTTTTACTATTCATAGTAAATTTTTGTTTACTTATAGTTGTTTATCCTTGAAGTTTAGGATTTTTGTCTAAGATGAATGTACATAGAAAAATTTGAAGGATAAAGTGGTGGAAGGTGAGGATTTAAAGGAGATAGGTTGAAAGAAGGAGTTTAGACTTAGGGATTGGGTGGATTGGACTACCTAAATTTTCTAGTTGGTCGAATCAAGTCTTTCCGTCAGGTTAAGACACTCGGATCCCCCTCTCTCGCTACTCATTCGTAACTTCTTGAAAGTCCTACCCCTCAATGGGTCAAAACTATCAACTTTGGCCCAACATTAACTCATTCGGTCTAGATCCATAGTTTCGAGCGTCTAAACGTTAAAATTTCATCTCGTACAGGTTAATGTCCCGAGGAAATTAGAGGACAGAGTGGAGGTAAGTGAAGATTTTAAGGGGGATAGGTTGGGGGGAGGAAATTGGACTCAGGCCTGTTTGACTAGTCATGTTAAGTTGTACCAAAGGGGATTACAACGCCACTCCCAGCTCAAAATTGGGAATGACATGTCTGGAACGAGTGTGGGATGGGACTTAAATTTATTTCACAGCCTTGGCTAAATGAGCCTTGTGTTGGAGGGTGTAATGCAGGATTTCCAATCCCAGGATGATGAATTTCTAAGTATAATTGGGAAGGAAAATTTGGGAATGGGCCGTGACACTCTAAGACTCTCGGATCTATTTCCTAGCGTCATTACTTACTCTCGCTACCCAACCCTAACACTTTGGGAGTCTAACCTTCCGTCTAGGAGCGTCAGATCAGGGACTGAGGTGGTTCCTAGCATTCTAAGTCCTTATTGCATTTTCTAATATGTATCCTCTCAGGTCAGCGGACGCGTTAGTGAGTTCATGACCCATGGCCCAAGGGATTCCAAACTATTGCTCTGATGCCATCTGTAACGCCCCAAAAAATTGGGGCTCGTGCATAGACTCGACTCCTGAGTTCCCGAGTGTCACTTATCATGCATTTATAGTTTTTATGATTAATCAAATTTAACTGCGCAATTTGGAATTACCTGAGGCACGAAGCACAATCACACCAGTCTACTGAACTGAAGGATATCTCACATATATACATGTCCAAAAATAATAAAGGGTCGCCCAAGGCATTGCCCAACAGAACAACAAAAGAAAGCTATATCCAAAAAGAATAAAGCTGAGCCCGCGGCTCAGCAAATCCAAATCCAGCCCGATCAAGCCGATGGAGAGCCGCCCATCAGCTGCAAGTAGGAGAGCCCGTCCTCCTCGTCCAAGCTCGCCTCGCCAGGTTCCTCATGCCCTGAGTCACCTGCATCTATGAATGAGTCTGGTTGGTGTTTTAAAACACCGTCCCAGAGTGGGAGTGAGTGATCAACTCAGTGTGAACTATTGGTCTCAAGTTATAACAGACATCAATTGTAATATGAATTTAATGAAAAGCAGATAATCATCAACACCTAATAACTCTTATTTAAAATGCATGCATGCGGGATGATATGATGCATGCCCTCGCCACAACACTCCCTCAAGCGACTTCATCTAACGATCGCATATGACAACACTCCCTCAGAGCGACCTCGACTTCCGAGTCGCCACCCTAACTAATGCATGCAATGCCATCGTGTTAGCCGAGTTATTAGTTAAGTCCATTCATCCAGCAGGTTGGGGATTCTGATTCACCCTACGTATCAATGCCCTAAGCTGGTTGCGAGGTCAAGACCCCATCAACGCGTGAGGCCGAGACCCCACGGTCCGTGATCCCGTCGGGTTCCTCATCCCCGACTTCAAGCACATGAGGAGTGCCGAGAGAAAGAGATCGCTCATGGTCACTACGGGGAGGCGCGGTACCCCAGCGTAAGCCGACAGCTCGGACACAGTGTCCCATTCCACCATGCCCGGCTCACGAGGCTGTGGACCAGTTTCAAGTGGGTTAGTGATGGGCTACAACGGTTGTAGGGTGGTTCAAGTTCCATACATATGTGAGCAACAGGGTTAACAAACAGGGTTGGTCAGCAAGTAGGCTAGACCGCACGGATCAAGCGAGCGTGAGACGAGTGACATCGGGCACAAAAGACCCATGTAGTCGAACTACAGCCACCCGAACACACCCGCCCAAACCCACGGGTCTAGCCATAGCGTAGTCCTACCAATGGGACTACCTTCTCTCCTCATGATTCCTGATCAACCCAAGGGTATGGAGGATGATTCATAGCATGCCGGCTACCAATGTATAATCTAGTACAAACCACATCATGCTCTCATACCTCTCAACATATTATTCAGATTCTCATAGCAAGCATGGTTAACAATATCATGAAACAAGTGTATGTGAGGTGTGTGTGTGTGGGTGAGGAAGTTACGCACTTCCTCCATCTCAAGCCATCATATGCACAAGAGTAATGAAAGCATACATACTATGAGGTAACAATATATGGGGAAAACAATAAGGCATAAACAAAGATTCATCCATACACATAAACATGTGAGAAGTAAGAACAACATCGTGGAGGCTAAGCATGCAAATCCATATGGTTTCAACAACATACATTCCTAGGGCTTTCTCTATATTATTAAATCACAACATCCAAACAATCAAAATCATTAAGCTCTTACTAAAATTGGTGCTAGGCCACCTAAGAACAATAGTCCGCACCTTCGGATTCGTTGGAGGCTTGGAAACGACCTAGAGATTAGGGTTTTGGAGGTTGGCCGACCGGAATCCCTAAAACAATTCAAACATGAGAGAAATCCATACATTTTCTCCTTCAATACAAGGATTTCAAGAAAAAAGAGTGAGGGATCTTACCTAGATGGCCCACGGACGATTTTCGGTGGATGTGGTGTAGGGTTTCCTCTTGGAGAAAGTGTAGGAGGTTGTGGGTTTGATCCTCTTGGGCCCCACCTTGATTGAGAGTCCACCATGCTCACCTCCACTCTCTCTACTCTCTTGCTCTCTCATCTTTCTCTCCCTTTCTCTTCTCTCTCTCCCCCTTTTCTCTTAGGGCAAAATCGTATGGGGAGAGGGGTGCCCAAATGAAACCCTTTATATAGTGCCAGTTTTGGTACAATTGGCCCCAAGTGTTGGGTCTTTACTATACTAACCCTATGGGGGGATTTTTCTAGCCTATGGGGTATACTAGTCGATATACACCGTAGGATAGTTAGTCCTAATGATGATCTACGTATGGACACAATCAGCCCGCCATTCCGACGCGCCGATTAACAGATATGATTAGAAGTCTGTTCAAAGGTCACCAATGGTCGATCGGGGCCGCGGCTATACGGATGTGAGCGGAGAAATATCCTTAATCCACGGGTAAAGTTTGGTCATAAACCGACGGTCTGAAATCCTCAACTTGGCATAAGAGTGGACGACTCAAATCACTTAAGTTCCCACAATTTTCCAAACTAGCCTTCTAGGGCTCCCTATTGAAGTCGGGATGGTCCTAACGCCCCCTAAGCCACCAAATTCGGTAGGTAGGTGTCTTATGGCCCAATTAGGGCCCATGTAAAATTTGGGGATGAACGGATAACGGGTCTGAGTAAGCGATTCCGACATTTAAATGACCCTAAGAGGCCCATTCAGATGATTGAAGCGGTTCTGGCGGCCCTTTGGCCATGAAACTTATAGGATAAGGTCTCCATGACCCAAAGAGGGGCCACACAAAATTTGGGGACGATCGGATATGGGGTTTGGTCGTACGGGTCCGATTCGCGATCAACGGTTATCGTGCCACGATCGGGGCCCAGATTTGGTGGACAGGCGTAGAAAAATACATTAAACCTTCACCATAAATTTGGAAGAAATTCGACGGCTGAAAGGCCCGGAGTCTCAGTTTTATTTGTAAGTGCCAAATTCCAATCTGGCATTGGTGGGGCGCATTGGGCAAGCGCCAGATGGTACTTTTGGATGTCCACTGGGTCTGCAGTCCACGATGGACCACAAGCCCAGTGAGATTTATGATTTCCTAAATTTTTAAATTTTTCTGACCTTCATCGGTCGCTGGGCGGCCCACACGGGCCGTCTTTAAGTGTAAAAAGTCATCTGGCTTGGCGGCCTGCACTAGGCCCTATCACGGCCTGTCTGGTCTATTAAATTGGGTTAATCTTTGATTAATTAACTAGTGTATGAGCTAACGTTGAGTACTAATGGTTAGTATGTGATAATATAAGTTAATTAAAAAAAAAAATCAAGGATTTTTGGAAATCCAAAATAATGAAAATCTGGGATGTTACAAGAACATGGGAAGGCCTTTTGCCAAAAAAGAGAGAGAGAGATAGAGAGAGAGTGATTTATATATATGTATAATTTCTTTGTGAGTATCTCACACCTTTTTGCCTCTCCTTGCATGTAGCTTGCTTAGAAGGCATGTTTTAATAGTACGTGCAGCCAGGCCTTATGTTGGGCATATTGTAATGAATGCTTGACATCCAATATTATATGCATTTATTGTACAAGATTATGTTATAATTATTAGAGCGAATGGGTGAATAATAATAATGATGGTAGTATAATGTTTATCTGGTTATACTCATTGATTCCCATGCACATTGCATGCCACGACTTTAGCCAGAAATGGGCAGATCTGGGTAGGGTCTCACTGTGATGTATCTGTCTACTCATGCCATTTATCTCTTTTCTGAAAATCATTTTAAGACATGAGCCCAAAAATGAGACAAATTTAACACTCAAGTGGACCATACAAAATAATAAGCTTGAGTTGCATTAAATGCACAAAGCACTAAATGCAAGTTGTGCATTGCAATAAATGGAAGAGTAATTTGTGTTGGGGTCCACTTGAGAGTTGGATTTGCTTTATTTTTGTGCTCATACTTTAAAATACTTTAAAATAATCTTAGAAAAGGGTTAGATGATAAACTGATAGATCATAGTGGGCTTACACACAGATCTGCTCATTCCCAGCCAGAGACAATGGGGGTAGGATGCAATCTGCTTCCCATTTATCCTAACAATTTCTAAGGAGAAGTACAATTATAATAAATTTCTATATTAGACTTTCAAATAGATTTGTATTTGACTAATAATTTCCGGATTTGGTTTCTGCTAGTAAAATTGTAATGATGACACGTTTGGCTTACATAGTGGGAGTAATTGACCAAACAAACATGCCTTAAAAGTGACATGAGATTGATTCTCTTGTAAGTGCTCAACAACAAATTATTTTACAAGTATTGTCATATGGGGTCCGCGTAGGGAGTGTGTATAACATCCAATCTATCCTGTAGGCTGGTCTAATTAGGAATGTTGGACAGTCCAAAAATCAAGCGGATCTAACCACCATGTGAGGCACCATGTGAAATTAGAGGTTTTTGAATGGTTTCCATTACTCATGACCTGCTTCCTTCAAAGCGAAGCCACCCAATCAAACCAAAGCATGCCGACACAACTGCCTATTGCTCCAATCAGTCTGTGTAACGCCCCAAAAATCGGCACCCGAGTACATAGCTCCGATCTCGAGTTCTCGGATATTAACCAAATGAAAATGCACATGTGACCTCGTTTAGATTTACATTTATTCACACACGAGCAATCAGAGTAGCGTAATTCAATTTAGCGGATCCAAAACGATGTAAAGATAACAAAAATATGAAATATAAGGTTAACAATAAAAATACAATTCCAATAGTAGTGATCGCCCAAAATGGGAATTATATAAGCCACAATGATGATACCAAAAAGTCAACATATATAGCACATCGAGTCAGAACTCCAACATATACAAGCACAAGATTAAATAAGTGCATGGTATTCCAGTTTTTCCCGACGCTCCTAAGGTAATACGACGAAAGTGCAACCCGATCCAAGCCTACTTGTCGAATGCCCCGATAGAACCTGCACTAACAAAATTACCTGGTTGGTGTTTTAAAACACCGTCCCAGGTGAGAGTGAGTAGCTAACTCAATAGTTCCATTAGTTCTAAGTTACACATGTTATCGACTCAATCGGCACAATTAATGATAAACAAGATATCAAGCATTTCCTAAATACTCTTGTTAAATATATGAATGAGATTATGAAATGATGCATGCACCTCGCAATCCAACACACCCTCACAAGTGACTTCAACGCTTATTTCGCAAATGCCAACACTCCCTCATTACGTGACTCCAACACTAAATCGCCACATCCTATCTAATGCAATGCGATTAATAAGTACGTTGCCGAGTAAATATTATATTCCATTCATCCAGCATATTAGTGAAGCTAGGATACTGACGTTATATCACGAGTCCTTATCCGGATCACGTGGCTCGTTATCGCACGTAGCAGCTTCTTACCAGTGTCCCTTAATTCAACTTTAGGTATCACCCATTTATCTCACCAATCAACAATTTCAAAGGTACGACATAATATCCAAAGGTGTGAAGATCAACCCGGTATAAGTCGTCACCCAAACACTGAGTATGATCACTCAATTCTGAGGTGCGGGCTTGTCACATAAAATCAAACCATCACAAAGGAAATGGCTCATCACCCAATTTCATTCACGCATGGGTCATTTGAACGGTACTCTGACACAAAACCATCGGTCGGATAATTTGATGGGGGTCGTTCGAACAATAATCTATCACCTCCATTAGTGCTCACTGGTCATTACGGGGAGGCTCGTCACCCCGGCGTAGCCCGATAGCTTAGACACAGTGTCCTATACCACCATGCCCAACTCATGAGTTTTAGTGGGATTGTATCATACTAACGGTTATGAATGGACACATCCATTAGAAATGGGGTATCCTAAATTCTATATGGTCGTGTCACATATTTTGAACATACATGATCAATTGGCTAGTGGACTAATTTGATTTACATGGGAGAACCCCGGCGCAACCAGCATTGGGTGCAGGCATCCCGTATATTCCAGCTATTGTCGATCGTTTGTGTTCAACTCGGGTCGATTGAACAAGCCTAAGGTAGCCACCCTAACTTGGGCAACCCTTTAGTTCGGGCGGTTAGCCAACTGACCCAACATCGTAACAATCCTAAGTATTACAATGGACTAAACACTATATCACGTAATTATAACATAGGTTCTACTACACAATCACTTAGGCATTTCATCGAACATGTAAGCATCCATAGGGTACTACATTCACTAAGGCATTAAATCAAACATGTGAGCATGCATAAAGTAATACAATCACTTAAGCATTAAATCAAGTACATGAGTATCAACAAAGCAACACATTCCACCATTCAGGCATTTCATCAAACATGTGAGCTTCCATATCCAACAAATGGTATATATTATAGAAAGTCAAAATGTTAACATATTATCATATACAAATATATCTACAAGTAACTAATCATTAACTAAGACCCCCAAGGGTCGATAAAAGATAATCTAGAGATAATGATCCACACCTTTAAGAAGGAATCTTTGATTTTAAGCTCCTAGGTTTATGGATTTGAAAAAAAATCACAAATTCTTATACAAATATCAAGAACTATTTGAGATTCATGCAATTCATCCTAAAAAACTTAGGTTGGGAAGTGGGATTTGTTTCTTACCTCCAATCATGAGTAGGGTAGATTCGGCTGAGGAAAATGATCAAGACTGGGGCTTTGATTGGAGGAAACCGATGAAGGGAAACACCCAAAACCTCTTCACTCCCACTCTCACTCTTCTTCTCTTCTTCTTCTTCTCTCTCTCTCTCTCTCTCCCATTTTTCTCTTGTTGAAATTCATATGGGAGGAGGGGTGCCCAAATGAAGGCTTTATATAGTGCCAAAAGCGATGCAGATGGCCCTAATGGCCCTTTATTCATTATATTAACCCTAAGGGAGCTTGTTTCCCACTAATGGGACTCGATGGAAGGCATATAGGTCAATCTAAGCCATGAGATAGGTGTTCAACAATGCGATCTCTGTTTGGATATAATTATACGATGATCGGGCGTACCAATTAAGCAGGAAGGCCCTAACTTAGATTGACGGTCACCGATGATCAATCAAGGCCGTGGCTATACAGATATGTGTAGAAAATATCTTTAGTCAGTACCCTAAATTTGGTTATAAACCGACAGTTCGAAAGTTACAACTTCACGAAAGAGTAATGGGCTAGTTTCACTTAAATTTCAGGTTTTCACTTAAGACATTCACACATCTCATACACTTAGCTTGCGAGTCCAAGTTGAGCAATTTGAGACACGACCTAGGCTCGATGTCCCGCGATGGACGTTAAGGCCACTAAGATGAATGTCTTTCTATAGTCTTAGGTTTATTGGCCCACTAACGAGAGATGTAGAACTTGTTTAGATAATCAGGGCATTTCTAGAATGAATTAGGTATCTAGATTTCTTGTGCGCAATTATTAGGGTTTGGATTAGCTAAGTTCATAATGTGACCTATTCGCAACTAGTGGAAATGACGATTTGGTTATAATCATCATAAGTCATTGGTTCTTAGGCTAAAAGGATAAGTGATTCAGTTTGGTTTATTAATTAATATCTGACCCCTAATTGTCTCGACTTTGGGTAGGTCTTTATTTAATTGTGGTTGTCTTAATTAGTCAGTGATAGGTTGGCTAGGTTTGGGCCCTATGTGAACAAATCACGAGGCTAAGCCTAATGTTTAAGTGATCGGGAAGATTCGTTAGCTTCCTACGGTTGATTAATCGAATTTGTGTGATTCTTTACTATTACCACTCGCGTATAGGCTAACATCGAGTGTTAATGGTCAGTAAGTGACAACATAAGTTAATTATAATAAAAATTTTCAAGGGTTTTTGAAAATCCAAAATAATGAAAATTTAGGACGTTATAGTCTGTCAATTCAAAAGTCCAACTTTATATATGGCCAATTAATTACAGCATTCTTCCCCTAACGGGAGCAACGAGTAAGCTGAAGCAATACACAGACAGGGGAAAAACCCTTTCTAATCAGGCCCCTTCGAAATTGATTGGCTCCAGGAACATTTTGAGGAGCAACTCAAGGCCATGAAAAATGACTTCCAGAAGCAACATAGGGTGGAACTCCCATCCACCTGATTCAGGGACCTTTGTCTCTTCCCTGATGCCTAGTTACCTGTCAATTCCAAAATCTTAAAGTTTCGATGATATGAAGGTATGGGATGTCCCACTACCCGCCTAAAAGCATTTTACAGTGAACTCAATGTCGCGGCAAGGGATGACAGAATTTTGACTCGATTTGTAATGCCCCGACTTTTCAGGACCCGAGTATATGACCCGTTTCTTAAAGGATGGTCAAATTCGAGTATACATTTTTTTTCATTCATTCAGAGTAAGCAGATAAGTGTAGAGTGGACAAATCAGCGTAAAAGAAAATTTCATTTACATTTGGAATAAACAAGAAGCTGCCCATAATGACTTATACAAACCAATACCCCCATTCTTACAATTACAAAATGAAATAATATTACATGTGAAATAAAGTAAATTACAACAATCTTGGGATGTGAAATTTTGTAGCAACCCTGTGAACAGCATCGACTTGCTCTACACCTACATCAACTGTTACGGTTTGATAGCTTCAATGGCTATCGCAATGAGGAGCACCCTCTAAGATTGCACACTCATCATTCATAATCCAATACAAATTGCAAGTCATGGAAATGGATATATTAAACAGGGCATTTCATAATCATGATCATACACTCAAAAATCAAGCCAATCAACAGAATCTCATTATAAACAAAATATAATAACAATCGCAATATAAGGGGATATGTCCAAATAATCGAATAATCAATCATACGACTTTCTATTGCACCTAAAAATCGCATTATACGTGAACTCCGCAAGATAGCTAGAAAATCGATGAGCGAACTTTAGCTCCACCCGAAAATCATGGTACAAGTGAAATCCGTAAGTAAATAGAAAATCAACCTTTAAACCTCTACTTCACCCGGGAATCATATCGTACGTGAACTCCGCAAGATGGCTAGAAAATCGATAAGCGAACTTCAGCTCCACCCGAAAATCATGGTACGACTGGACTCCATAAGATGAAGAGACAATCAACATACAAACTCTAGACCACCCAGAAATCATATCGTACATGAACACCGCAAGATGGCTAGAAAATCGATAAGCGAACTTCAGCTCCCCCTAGAAATCATGGTACGACTGAACACCACAAGATGACTAAGAAACCAACATACAATCCTCTACTTCACCCAGAAATTATATCGTATGTGAACAACGCAAGATGGCTAGAAAATCGATAATGAACATCAGCTCCACCCGGAAATCACCATATGACTGAACACCCTAAGATGAAGAGAGTACTAACATAGGAACTTCAGCGTCAATCGAAAATCATATGAACTCCGCAAGATGGCTAGAAAATCGACAAGCAAACTTCAGCTCCACCCAAAAATCATAACGAATTTCGCATAATGACCCGAAAATCAACAAAATGTGCAATATAACCGATAAGTCACAAACGGCACCAATAACCCGTCAAAGCCACAAGGGCAAATATGCGATCTGAGCCGTGTAAGGCAAATGTGGATCGCAGGATAATAAGTCCAAGGTAGGTTTCATTCAATTCATCATTTAAGCACAAGTGGTAGCATATAATTAATTTCTACAGGTACAACAAAAGATAGCATGTTATCATCAAATCATTTATACATGTTACAATTAAAGAGAGATATCTATCGTCCAACCCATGAATTAATTGTACAACAAGTTAGCATATTCAATAGTAAGGTAAGTAACTTAGTTAAAAGAAATCATGCCATCATCTATATCTAGATCGATGAAATCAAGTGGGAAGCTCAAAGGGTGAGTCCTCACCTGATGAACCGAATCACCTTCTAGTGTTGCTAAGTGCTTGCGCCCTTAGGATTATATCCTACCACAAATTATGAACTTGTACAATTAGATACAGGTTTTAAGCACTACTTAGGGTTTAAGATCATAGCCTAGGGTTATCTTTCAGGGTTTTAGTGTAGAATTAGGGTTTTCATCTTAGGGTTTAGTACTAGGTTTGTATTTTAGGATTCGTACTCTGATTATAATTATTATTGTTTATCTTTGTACCATTGATGTAGTAATAGTCATAATGGAAGTATTAAATAACTGGTATTAACAATTATACTGACATTACCTAATACTCTTATAATGACTTATAATCTCTTAAATAATTCAAGTAATAATAATAAGATTTTTCTTACTAACCATAATATAATAACAACTAACACTCAATAATCATATTAACCGAATTATACAAACCCCATGATAATATTATTTAATGATGATGATCATAATTATCAATGATAATTTTCAAGGGTGAGGACTAAAACACTTGTGTTTAACAGTTGTAATTTGTATGTAATAACTAACATTAGTGTAGGTAATTTGCTCATGGTTAACCATGTTTGGTATTAATGATACTAATGATGATAATTAGGCTAGCATTGATAATAGAAATCGAAACGAATCCAAATTAGGAAGGAGAAGGTGGACTTACTTTGGTCAACTCGGTTCGAGACGAGTTAACTCGGCTCGACACGACCACCCATTATACTTTCTCCCTTTCTCTACTCATCTTCTTCTTTCCTTCTCCTTTTCACTCAAGAACGAGCCAGACTGAGTCTGAACTCAATCCATCCATGCTCAGCTTGACATAGGGCTTGGCCCAACTTGGACGGAACTCAAACCAGCTGGCTCGGCAACGAGTCAGCCCATAACTCAGGCCCAAACTCTCCCTCTCTTCTCTCTCTGTTCTATCTTCTTCTTCCCCTATCTTTTCTTCTTCTCTCTTTATTTTTTTTTGTCCTTCTTGCTTCTCTAGAGGCCCAGCAGAGCCCTTGGCTCGGACCAGACTTAGGCCGGATTTGGCAGCGAGTCTGATTAACTCTGTGCTGTACAAAAGCAGACAACAGGCAGCTGCACTATCTCACCCTCTACCTTCTTCCTTCTTCTCTCATTCTTTCTTCCTTTCCTCATCTCCTCTTTCTCCTTCTCGTCTGGGTGCTCAGGAGGGCCTGAGAGAACCCCAACTCGGACGGACGACGTCTGTAGCTCGGTGCAACCTGATAGGTGCAGCAACGGTCTCTAACCTCTCTGTCCTTCCCTTCTCTCTCTTTTTTTTTTCTTTCTTCTTGGAGCTTCGTGGAGCTCTGGACTGAGTCCTAGCCTGCCCAGCAAGATCTGGCTTGGTCCAGGCGCTTGGTGTAGTAGAACGGTAATGAAGAGGATGATCATGGTAGATTGCAGAAGGGGAGGTTTTCTTCGGATTTGATCCTAGTGGAGGCTTTGGTTTAGTGGTAGGGAGCTTCTAGAATGGAGAAACCAGAGCTTGGAGAGTGTTTAGTTGGTGGGTTCAGAGATGGAAGGTTGCGGCTGTTCTTGGGTCTTTTTGCTTTCTCTTTGCAAAGCCTAATGACAAACTGCTAGGATTTTTCAGATTGAATGGCCGAGATTTTGCGAGCCAAGTTCACGCAGATCACCCTGCTGGCGTGAGAGCAGTTTCTATTTTTTGAAACTTTGTGTTTGTAGGACTCGTTTGCACTAGTGTTTGTGTACACGTTTATGGGTCTCCAACGTGCGAAGGCATTGGGTTATGGCTGGGATGACCCACCCATCGCGATGGATGGTTTAGATCGTGAAAGTAGGTAGTGGAGGTGGGCCGCTGATCGATATCACGGACGCATGTCCGTCGGTTAGTGGGGAAGCATGGGTCAGCATAGTCTGACCGAGCCTCTCAGCTCAGTGCACTGCGAGTGCACACCCCTGGTGCACATGCAACGCACTTGTGGGGTCCACCATGATGTTTGGATGAAATTCACTCCATCCATTAGGCCCTAGGGGTCCACTTAGGGCCTTTAGCCAAATATCAAGCAGATCTAGAGTTTAGGTGGGCCCCACATCTTGATTTTGGGTCCTATTTATGGATTCACGTCGATCAGACGATCGGGTCATCTCGAACTTGGTCGTCAACAGTTAAAAGGGCCCTAATGGGCCATTGCAACGATTTCCATAATATATTACCAACCATACTAATATTAGCGTAAATTTTTATTACTATTATATATTACTTATAATTTTAATGGTTAAAATCTCATACACATATAAATATAAATTTTAATATTAACACACCACTATATACATGCTATTAATCATACATTTATTAACATATGATTCATGATATGCAATATCATTATATATATATTATATATATATATAATATATATATATATAATATATATATATATATATATAATATATATTATTAAAATCACCTTGTTAAATAATAGACAACTTTATTAAAATATCTAGAATTTTTGTATTCATATCTATAAAAGATATTCAATACTTCATTATTATTTATTATTCAATTATACATTGTAAATTATTACTCATTATAGTATTATTTTTATGATATTTTATATACATCGATTACATACATGTCACTCTATTACAACACATTTTCATACATTATTTTATACGATAAATAAATTATTAAATACATCCATAATTCTTTTGATTTATGTTTGTGTAAGACTTATAATAATTTTTTAAAAATGATATACTTATCAAATATTATTGGATGGTTTAATTCTTCGATCGAAGTGATTGAGATCCTAAAATAGACGTCTCTAGATTATTTGAAAATCAATCGAATGGATGGCTTGATATACGAATGAATTTTGTACTAGTCGATTGAGATCGATGAATTGGGGATCATTGGAAGTTGATGTGTAAGGAAAGCTACGTGTGTTTCCACACACGTGTAAACTGGTTTAGATTTTCATGGTAACACCCGAGTACTGGAAAGCACGGGTGTTACACGATTATTTCAAAAGTCCCTGAGAGGTAACACGTTTAATTGATACAAATTTCTTGATAATCACAAAGTCAAGACTTGGGAAGACATGTCTCAAGCATTCATTGATCGCTTTACGTGTAATCTAAATGCGGCACCCGAA
>JAJHSJ010000014.1:7098235-7106883 GCA_021015155.1 Magnolia officinalis | reverse complement strand
CCGTTGATCTTGGTCTCTGGGGTCCGTCCCTTGCCTTCGGTGCATTTTGAGCGTTAATTCTATACTTTTAACATCCTTTTTCAGCCCAAGCTACTAAAGTCACCTTGCAATACAAACATGATAAAACGGGCCATTAAACAGTATCATGCTCGTAATTCAGGTAATAATTGGGGTCTGATATGCAATATTTGAACCTCAACATGTGTCACGAAAGCAACCTGAGATTAGTGACCAAAATGAGAAATTTTATACTTCCCCAAAACATCCCTAGGGAAAAAAAAAAAGGAAGAAGAAGAGGGAATTATATATATAGCCCAAGCTTTGAAGAATAATAAAGGTATGAAAATATATATATATATATATATATATATATATATATATATATATATATATATGATAAAAATTAGCCTTTGGGGGCAAAACCCTCAATCCCTACCATAAAAGTTTTCTCAAACTGGTCTAAAGCTGTGAGCTCTGTTGTTCAAAATCGCATGCTCCTTGGAAAGACACAAATCATTCAGCAATGAAGGAAATCCCACCATCGATTGCAGTGCTCGAAAAAGAAAAAAAATCACAATGACATCTAAAGCGCAAAGGGCGAGGTGAAAATCTGCAAGGACGCCTCGAGTAAAAATAGAGGATGCATCGCAGACTTGGCGAAAATCTAAAAGGGCGTTAAGGGAAAAAATGCACAGTTGACAAGGGGGCAAGCAAGATCAAATACGTGCCACGTGCAAAAATAACGGGCAAAACCGGATGTGGAAAAAATCTGAAAGGGCGCTACGAGTAAAAATGATAAGAAAAAGAAAAGGAAAGAAAAATCTCAGATCCATGCATGCACAGTCATGATATTTCAAGATCCTTCAACTGTGCTCAGACTTAAGGCAACGCTTCCTCTAAACTCTTTCTAAAGGTATCATAATTCCCAAGAAATCAACCCGAAAAATCATCAACAGACATATGACAAAGTCAACGTGTTTGATCCCTATTTTGTAACACCCCGTACTTTCAGTACTCGGGTGTTATCATGAAGACCTAGATTAATATAAATATGAATCTAACTCGATCTAATAGTATTAACCTAAATCGAACCAACAGAGTCAAACCATTGATGACTCTGATTTAAAGTCAGGTCCCACAAAAATAAATAAATAAACAAAATAAAAAGATAAATAAATAACCATGTGTATAGGTGGTAACAACGATAATAATAATAATAACATAAAATCATGAGACAGATTATCCTAATAAACCTACAGAACGGGACCCACAACAGAAGATACATGCATATATGAAAATAACATTAAAAATAATCAAGTAAAATAATTTATGATAATAATAATAGCAATAAAATTTATATTAATTTGTATAGTGGTATACTATGAAGGTCTTGAACGTACACGTGACCAAGTAAGACTCTTTTAACCGTTGATGCTTAATCCCGGGATGAACCAACCATTGGATTGATAGAAACCCACCGTTGGGACTAGAAGTTTAGGGTATGGCCCACTTAAGATTTAGACCCACCCCATCTTTGGTCAGAAGCTATGACAGGGCCCACCGCGTGGAATGGACGGAGTGGATTTCCACGGAGCATCACCATGGGCCATGTATTGGGTGCATGTACACCGTTGCCAAAGCACCCGCGGTACTCTGGACTACACCTCCAGTCAACCGGGTTTGACCCGAAATCCCTCCAAAAGAGGGATTTTCTCTTCTGTTCACAATGGATGGACGTCGTCAGTTTGGGACGTGTTGTGGCCCACCATGAGGGGCCATCTTGATGATTCGAACCGTCCATCTGATTTAGGGCGTGGGCTCGACCATAACCCACAAACTTCATTGTGATTCGGCACGTGTTCAAGCACACGATTCCCAACACAAACCGACCCTATAAGCACAACATTTTGAAAACAGAAATGTTTTGGAAGACCAACTGACACGATCCGCATGAGAGCAAATCCTCCCATCCTGACCGCCCATTTTAAACAAATCCTAGCCCTTCATGCTAGGTTCTCTCTTCATAAAGAGAATGGGAGAGGGAGATCAGTCGTTTCTTCCTTCATTTGAACCCACCACCCAAACGCCCATGGAGCTTCGAAATCTCTCCTCTACAAGCTTCATGACATCCATACGAACCGCCTAGCATTAATAGATGGAAGAAAAAGGCAATGGGAGAGGTTCTGCCATTGATGGCAGCCGTCTTCTTCACCACCGTCCTACCATACCAAGCGTTTGGATCAAGCCAGATCTAGCTGGGCAAGCCAGGATGGAGTCCAGAGCTCTATGAAGCTCTAAGGAGGAAGAAAGAAAAGAAATGGAAGGAGAAACAGAGAAAGAAGGAACAGAGGCTAAGAGTTGGTGGGGTGCCACCGTTGCTCCACTCAACTCGACTCGCTAACGAGCTCGGGGCACGCTGACTAGACCCACCTATAACGAAAAAGAAAGAAAGAAAGGTGAAGGGAAAGAGATAGAAGAAGAAGAGAAAGAGGAAGGAAGAAATGGCAGCGCCATGTCGCACTACCTGCTGCATCAGATGATTCGGGCCAACCTGAGACCGAGTTGGGTCTGATCCATACCAACAAGGGGCCCGATTTGGGCTTGGTTCGGCCATTGCTAGATGGTTCCAGTAACAGAGAGGGAGGAGAAGAAAGAAAGCGAAATAAGAAAGAAGAGGAAGCGAGGGAGAGACTGTGTGCAACTACCGCACTTGCTGCCGAGTCGAGCTTGCTGGACAAACTGAGTCAGGTCCTGACTAGGTCTGCCTTGCTCGATGGGCATGAGAAAAGAAGGAAAGGAAAGAGAAAGAAGGGAGAGAGAGAGAGAGAGAGAGAGAGAGGAAGAATAGAGAGAGAGAGGAGGAGGAGATGGAGTCAACTCGGTTCCAACCGAGTTAACTCATTGAGTCCGGGGCTAGCCCGAACCCCCAACCGTTTTGGGACCTTGTTGAGTCCAGCAAACTTGCTGGATGACTCATTTTGAAAGGAAAAGAAATTGGAAGAAGAAGAATGTTGATGGGAGGAGGAGTTGAGCCGAGTCAACTCGGATGCCGAGCCGAATTGATTCAAGTCGAATAAGCTATAGGTGCGCTTTCTCTCAAACATTGCATTGGAATTCTAATTAGAACCTACTAGCTATTATAAATAAAGATTTTATTTATCAAATAATAGTATTTTGTTTAGCTCTCTTATATATCATCCTTAATAGTAGATCTTAATATTTATTTCATCATTAGTGTTACTATAATTATTGCAATTATTAAATGCGGTCAACCATTGGTAGCTTAATTTTGCTAGTATTAGTTATTATAGCTGTTAGATGTTAACATTTATCCTGATACCCTTATCCTATCATTAGTAGGTTACTGATTATAAGATTAGTGTCGTTAGTATTAGCAGGCAACTATTATTTAATTTTACTTCATTTTGATATTATAAATTAATTATATAAGTTAGATTTTAAACCCTAAATCAAAGTCTAAGTTTAGATTAATGGATAAAAACCCTAAACCTAAGTAATCCAAACCCTAGGTTAAGACCTTAACCATTGTAAGTCATTAATGGACTACTTACACTAATATTAGCTATATTAAACAAAGTTACAATTATTACAAATATTATCATAATATTAACTATCATCATAATGATTACAGTTAGCATATTACGCTAATATTAGTTATTATAAATGAAACTACCTTTAGTGATATTAGCATGGTATCCATCACTTGAAAATATTATCTTTAATAATAGGTTGTACTATTTTATTTCAAGTGTAATACTAATTAATACCATGGTCACAAATAATAGCTATATCATTAACGTTAAATGGTAACTAATACACCAAATAGAGTTCAAACCCTAAAAATTAAATTTAAGACTAAACCCTGAGATAAATAGTTTAAACCCTATGCCATGATCTTAAACCTAGGTAGTGCGTAAAATTGGACCTAATTGTACAAATTCATGATCTGTGGTAGGATACAAATTCTAAGGGCGTAAGCACTTAGCGACACTAGAAGGTGGTTCAAAATATAAGGTGATGATTCTTCACCTTGAGCTTTCCATTTTCTCATTAGCTTAAGTTATAGTTTGTATTTCAATTTATAATTGATATCTCCCTTTTATACTCACATGTGTTAGCTGGTGGAAATTGAATTGCTACCTTATATGCTTAATGTTTATCCTATATATTTAATTCATGTTATTGAATTACTTGTGGATTGCTTTTGGGATTTAAACTGGTACGTTAGTAGGAAACCCTCACTTATAAATGTACACCCATACTTGGGATGTAACCCAATTGATTTTGGTTGTAATGAACCTTCGACGTAGTGGTTATTGAGTGGTACGGTGATTTGAATATTGATGTGGGCCTACCATCCAGGGGTTGTATTCAAGTGGTTTTTAAGGATGGTCTTTATCACATGGTTTTGATACTTGCCTTATGTGGCTTATTTTAATATCTGCCCTAGGTGACTTGTTTCGATATTGCCCTATGTGGCTTTGGTTTGGTATTTGCCCTATATGGGTTTGATATTTTATTTTGTGCAACCATGCAATGGTAAGCCCCATTTACTGAATATGATTGGTCACTAGTCGATTGAGATTCATTAAACATCTTAAGGTGGTAGCCTCATGAGCCAGGGATGGTGAAATGGGACACTATGCCTGAGCTGTCGGCCTACGCTGAGCTCTAAGCTCCTCGTAGTGACCTTTAAGCTTTATTAAACTGGCTGGTTGTAAAATGGAATAATAATGGTTGGATTAATCATGCATTTTCATATATTATGGTCTTTTCCGGGTGATTAAATTCTCCTTTAGTGATCTATGTATTATGGTCTTTTCTAGGTGATTAAATTCTCCTTGGGCGTTCTATATATTATGGTCTTTTTCGGATAGCTAGTTCTCCTTAGGCGTACCTTTTTGTATTTTTTCAGGTGGCTAGTTCTCTTAGGGCGACCCTTACTTATTGGTCTTTTACGAGTGATTAAATTCTCCTTAGGCGATCTATACTTTATAGTCATTCTGGATAGCTGGTTCTCCTCGGGTGTACCATTGTGTATTTTTTCAGGTGGCTAGTTCTCTTAGGGCGACCCTTTATTTCAATAGTGGGATGTGCACCCCAGGTTGATGATGCATTCACGCATCCATGCATTTAATAAGACTGCAACATGTATTATTTTGTATGCCTTGCCATATTTTTATAACTATGCTTATCTAATGCGACGTGTGTAATCTTGAGGGGATTTCACACTGAGTTGGCCACTCATCCATTAAATAAATATAACCATACAGGTAGCACCGGTGGCTTAAGTGATTTTCAGGTTCAGGCTGATAAGAAGTCGGGTACCAGTGCCAGGGTTGCATGACTGCATCTACCTCGAGAAGCTGAGGAGACTTGCGGCTCGAATTTACTTGCAGTCTACTATTTCTCATGTATTGGATCATGTAATTCTTGTATTTGTAAATTTTGGAGACATTGGTTTGTATAAGTCATTATGGGCAGCTGTTGTATATTTAAATGATAATGCAAACTTTCATTTAAGTTTGATTTGTCCATTCTACGCTCATCTGCTACTCTGATAATGAAAGTTGAAAATACATATATATATATATATATATATATATATATATATATATATATAATATATATATATATATATATATAAATACATACTTAAATTTGACCATCCTTTAAGGTTAACACTCGGGTTTTTAGGAAACAGGTCGTGTACTCGGGTCCTGAAAAAGTCGGGATGTTACAAAGTTAGAGCACACCAAATTCAAACCCCGAATCGTGCAGGTAGGCGGTCACAAAAGCTTTTTCATTTCTTCCGCCATAGTTATATTTCTTTTACAAAAGGAAAAATACAAAAAATACAAAATAAAAAAGCAAAAAGCAAAAAGCAAAAAGCAAAATGTGTGCATATACATGTATATAATTAAACACCCAACCAAAAAATCCATCTCTTCATGTTACATCACTTAAGCTAGGTACACTTCTCTGAAGTGTCCAATCAACAATAACCTCAACCCATTGCCCAGGTAAGCATCAATCAATCTATTAATTCCATTTTCATTCACATGCATGCAATAAAACACAATATCCGATCTTGACTCTCCAACACTCGTATTGAGCCATTTGGACGTCGTATAATTGATCGGATCTGCACATCCATTACACATTTTTCATCTTGGATGTTAAATGCCCTAATTGAGGCATTCTAACGTTATATGTCGGATCAGATTTTCATATCGATCACACGCATCGTGTATTTCATTTCATCCATTTTTCATTCCTCGATGGATAGATCTTGACCTTCCCACATCCACTTGGAATCCTTTAGATATCAGATGACAGATCATATCCATTTCATTTCATTCCATGTATTTTATTTTATTCTATTTTCTCAGTGGATATCTAATCTTGATCATCCCACATCTACTTGGGGCCCTTTAGATGTCGGATGACGGATAAGATCCATTCTATTTTATCACTTCATGCATTGCATTTCATCATACCACACATTCGCATCACATCATGATTATCATTTCATCATATCACACATTTGCAACCATCACATTTTTATACATCATTCAATAAAGGAACCCGGATTTCGACCGTCTAAATTTTCAAAAAGACCCTTTGGACGTCGGGTGGCAAATCAGGTCCATTCATTTCATCCAACATCTCCAATCTTGACCGTTTAAAGCTTTGATTGAGGTTAATAAATGATGTATGATGGATCGAGTCTGCATCATCCACATCGATCAAACCCTTATTTCGACTATCTGAATTTCCCAAAAGGACATTTTGAATGCCGAGTGGCAAATCAAGTCTATTTCATTTCATCTAGCATCTCCGATCCTATCTATCTAATCCATTGATTAAGGCCATTAGATGTAGCATGACAAATTGGATTGACACATACCGATCACCCCAAATCTTGACCGCCCAAAGTTTCGATTTAAACCTATTGGACGTCTGCAACACCCCGGGTTTTCAGGGGTCATGTAAGAACTGAACCTCCAAATTCCCGGGTGTCACTTATATACTAATTATGGTGATTTGTACATAAATCAGTTTAAATGAGCAACAAAGGAATCGGGTAGAACATAAACCACAACCACAACTAATCTACTGAAATAAAGGCGGCTAAGAAATACAAGTCTACAGGAACATCAAACGGGTCGCACAAGGCATCGCTCGACAAAATTTATATAAGAAATATCCAAAAGAAATGGTGCGTTAGATCCCTACTCAACAACCCATAAACAACTCGCACAGTCTACGGTGATCCACCCATAAGCTGGAAGTAAGAAAGCTCCTCTTCCTCATCCTCTTCCTCATCCATGCTCACCCCACTCGGCTCATCGAGCTCCGCCTCACCTGCATCTAGTAAAGGGTCTAGTTAGTGTTTTAAAACACCGTCCCAGAGTGGGAGTGAGTAGCTAACTCAGTAGGTGTCATAAGCCATAAGTTACATCAAATAATAATTCCATGATGAATTTAATGAAAAACACACATTCATAAATCACTAACTAGTCTTCGTTAATGCGAATGCATGAGTTGTGTATGATGCATGACTTCACTCACAACACTCCCTCGAGCGACTTGGTCTCATTGATGCACATGACAAACACTCCCTCATTGCGACATCAACTGCCGAGTTACCAAATCCTAGCTAATGCAATGCATGAATAATGTTAGTCAAGTATTTAGTTAATTCCGTTCATCCAACAGGTTGGAGAAACTGGTACAACCCAACGATATCAATGCCCTCATCCATTTGCGAGGCCCAAACCCCTCAACGTGCGAGGTCGGGACCCCGCGATCCTTGATCTCATCGGGGTCCCCACCCCCGATTGTAAGTACGTGGGGAGTGTTGGGAAGCGGGATCGCTCCCGGTCACTACGGGGAGGCTCATCACCCCAGTGTAGGTTGACAGTTCGGACATAGTGTCCCATTCCACCATGCTCGGCTCACAAGAATGTGGATTAGTTTTTAGCTATTGTCAGTGGGCGTCAGTGGACGAGGGGTGTTCCAGGTTCCAAATAGGCGTAATCAAATATGGTTAACAAACATGGTTGGTCAGTCGGTGGACTAGATCGACCAAGTTCAGGCGAACACGCAACGCACGATATTGGGTGCAAGCAACCCATGTAGTCCTGCTACCGTCGCCCGTTCGTGTCCGCCTAAATCAGTCGGACTAGTCAGAGGACGGTCCAAGTAATGGAACCACCCTCATAATTCTCAGTTTCTTGACCAACCCAGAAAATGGGTTGTACTCAGTATCACACCTAAGCAGCTAAGAGTTCATCTTTAAGTATGGATGGAATTATGCGTACAATACATCAAGCATAGAAATTTCAGAATATTAGAATGAATGCAACTACTCTTAACAACATAAGTTAGATGTGTGTGCATATGGTGCCAAATTTCCTAAGAGGCAAAAGATAACACATCATCCATAGTGCAGAAAATTATACAGCAAGAAAAGTGCAATTATGCATATAAGGAAGAACATGCAAATTTCAAATGCAAGAATGGACAGGCAACACACATTTCATGTTCAAACGAATCAAAGACCATACAAACATCAATTTATCATCGCATGCGTGTTGGGTAAACCTAGCATGTAGGTTCGT
>JAJHSJ010000014.1:6755735-7093235 GCA_021015155.1 Magnolia officinalis | reverse complement strand
CTTCATCAAAGTCCGCAGTGTCAGGCTCCTCCTGATCTTCGCCACCTGCATCTATGGAAGCGTTTGGTTGGTGTTTTAAAACACCGTCCCAGAGTGGGAGTGAGTGATCAACTCAGTGTGAACTATTAATCTTAACTTGTAACAGGCATCAATTATAATAGGAATTTAATGAAAGGCAGGAAATCAGCAATACCTATAACTCTTTGTTAAATATACATGAATGCGATGATATGATGCATGCCCTCGCCACAACACTCCCTCAAGCGACTACGTCTACGATCGCATATGTCAACACTCCCTCAGTGCGACCTCGACTTCCGAGTCGCCTCCCTAACTAATACGTGAAATGCGATCGTGTTAGCTAAGTTGTTAATTAAAGTCTATTCATCCAGCAGGTTGGGGATTCTGGATCACCCTACATGTCACTGCCCTAATCTGGTTGCGAGGACAAGGCCCCAACAACGCGTGAGGCCGAGTCCTCGCAGTCCGTGATCCCGTCAGGGTCCTCATTCCCGACTCCAAGCACATGAGGAGTGCCGATAGGGAAGGGATCGCTCGCGGTCACTACGGGGAGGCGCGGTACCCCAGCGTAAGCCAACAGCTCGGACACAGTGTCCCATTCCACCATGCCCGGCTCACGAGACTGTGGACCAATTGTAATCTAGTTATCAGTGGGCCACAAAGGTTATAGGGTGCATCAGGTTCCATACATATGTGGGCGAACATGGTTAACAAACAGGGTGATCAGGTAGTAGGCTAGTTCACACAAATCAGGCAAGCGTGAGACGAATGACCTCGGGCACAAGGGACCCATGTAGTCGAACTATAGCCACCCGAACACTCCCGCCCAATCCGCGAGTCTAGCCTTAGCGTAGTCCTAACGATGAGACTACCCGCTCTTGTTAGGTTCCTGACCACCCCAAGAGAGTGAAAAGAGACCTACAGCATGCCCACTACTCATATTAATAGCTAGTACATCCATGTCATAATCTCATGCATCCTAACCATACAAAACAAATATCTTTAACAAGCAACCAAGTACCATCATAAAATTTAGGTGCATGTGAGTGTATGTGGGTTGTGTGAGGAAATTAAACATTTCCTCCATCTTGAGGAATCATAAGCATCGGTAAATAATCACACACACAAATAAGCACTACATATGATGGAAATGAAGTCAACAACAACAAGCACGTTATCAATCGACATAATATCATGTGAAGGCACAATATATATCCCATTTAAGAATTAAACATGCATATTCTAACAATTCCAATCAACATGAAATCCCTAGGGTTTCTTCTAGAATTCCCAATATGACATCCAAGCACTCGAAATCATTAAATCCACACTAAAATTGGTGCTAGGCCACCTAAGAGCAATAGTCCGCACCTATGGATCGTTGGCGACACGAAAAACGTCCTAGGAAAGAGGCTTTCGGGACGATTGGCCGGAATCCCTAAACCAAACCCCTTGCATGTTAGTTTTCCATGCCAACCCCACCATAATACATGGATTTTAAGAAAAAAAGGAGAGAGGATCTTACCTAGATGGCCCACGGACGAATTTGGGGTTTGTGGCGGAGGGTTTTCCCCTTTGAGAAGGGAGAAGGTGTTGAAGGGTCGATTCTCTTGGGCCCCAACTCGATTTAGGGTCCACCACACTTCCTTACCTACCCCTTCTTCTTACTTCACTCTCCTAAGTCGTTGGAGGAGGGTGGAAGTTGCTAGGGAGAGAGATGGGTTGTTGGAGTTTTGGAAGAGGTTTGAGGGAGAGCTTGGTTGTTGGAGATTTGAAGAAAATTAGGGAGAAGAGGAATGGGTTGTTGGGAGATGAAGGGAGAAATAGGAGGGAGAGAGGGTTGTTGTTGAGAGAGTGAATGTGGTTGTGAAAGAGGGCTAGGGCTTATTTCCCTAGAGTTGGGTCTCTTGGCCCCATGTTTCCTAGTTTTTCCAAATTAGACGTATGGGACCCCTATTGAGTGTTGAGGTGGCCCTAATGCCCCTCCGGCCACCAAATTCGGCGTGTAGTTGTCTCAGGACCCAACTAGGGTCTGTGTAAAAATTGAGGATGAACGGATGAACGGTTATATGATCTGAGAAGGCGCTTCCGACCTTTAAGTGGCCCTGTGGGGCCCATTTCGGTGATTGGAATAGTTCTAGGGGTCTTTTGGCCATAAACTTATAGGTTAGGTGATCCATGGCCCGATGAAGGGCCGGCAAAAATTTGGGAGCGATCGGATATAGGGTTTGATCGCACGGGTCCGATTTGTGATCAACGGTCATCGTGCCACGATCGGGCCCCAGATTTGGTGAACGGGCGTTGAAAAATATATCAAACCATCACCATAAATTCGGAAGAAATCCAACGGCTAGAATGTCTCACATTTCAATTTCCTTGCCCAGTGCCAGATTTCAATTCTGGCATTGGTGGGGTGCATTGGGCCTATGCCAGATCCTACTTCTGGGCGTCTGTCGGGGCTGCGGTCCGCGATGGCCTTCAAGCCCAGTGAGACCAACGGCCACACCAAGTTTTAGAATTTTCTGACCATCCTCGGTCGTTGTGCGGCCTGCACGAGCGGTCCTTTATGTGCAAACAGCCATCTGGCTTGGTGGCCCACACTAAGCCCTGTTATGGACAGTCTGGTCTACTAAATTGGATTAATCTTGGATGATTTTTATCTACGGTAACCCACCACGAGTGGCTTAAGCGAGCGGTCCTGCGACGATCCTACGTGGACGCCCCAGGACACTGTGCTGGTTGGACGGGACGTTACAAAACCACAGTGAAAAAATTGAGAATTTGATGGGATAAAGTATAATCGAGACAACTTTAGTTAGGTACATCTGTAAAACTATTGCATTGTGATGTGGGAGATTTGTAAAGCCGCAAAATGCGTAGGCAACTGCCTATTACTAATAATACGCTTGCAAGCAATCCTAGGGGATTGTGCATTATTGAAAAAACTACTATTTCCAGATCCAACGTGTGTTATCATCGCAAGGTCGTGCATACACATGGGCTCTAACCACTCAAACATCCAACTTAGTAGATTTCTTTGATATTTACGCCTATCAACGTCGTGAAGGGCTTACAATCAGATATTGCAATGTTTTCCCCACTCTCGTGAATTGTCTGAGTTAAGCTTCTAACCAAGCAAGCTTCTATATCATGACACTCTGGTAAGTAAAGGAACCAATCGCCTCTCCATTTAATCCAGGTGGGGTGTCCACTCACTTTGCCATTTAGTTGTACCTTAACCTCTACCAAAGGGGAGCATCTATAGACACCCCACAATCAAAACACGATTACGGGGCTTGATAACTTTAGTGGGCCCTTGATCTGAGTGGATACACGGTTAAAATCTCCACGGGAAGGCAATTAATGGTTCAAATTGAGCCATCTGAGTGCTGAAATTGCCTGAATGTTAGTTTTACACCAAGAGCCAACTTTACAACACAAATGTGACACTACCAATATTGTCTTTGCGTAAAGGCGGTGCCGTGAGCGTTGTCTTTGTACAAAAAGCCGTTGGACACTCAATTTTGACAGATTTTATAGGTTTTTCTCAAATCTGTTTCATAAGCTGGCCCAATCAACGCACTCCAATGCACCCTAACTTTGGCTCAGCTTGTGTGCTGGACCAATCTTGGATTTACACCAATTTATACTCTACTATAATTTACCCGAGAAGCTTAGGCTCGAGAAAATCGAGACTGCTTAATCCTATCCATTCAACCTTATGGGTCTCTCTCCAATTATCTATAAAAGGGAGCCTCGCACTCACAAAGTCCATAGACAGTATAAAAAAAAAAAAAAGTCCGGGGGGGGGGGGGGGGAGGAGAGAGAGAGAGAGTTCTGAGACAAATAGAGACTCTGACTCTCTGTTCTCTCAATCTCTTTTATTCTATTTCAACTTCAAAGCCAACATCGTATTCTCGATCTATCATTTTCCAATCTGTATATTCCAGTCCAACTGCTTTGAACAGTAAAGTTATTAGACTACGCTTTGATATCACATAAAGTATGCTCTATAATTGTTTCTCTTGAGGATCTTTTGTATTAGAAAACGTGACTTAAAGGAGTAACCGAAAATTATGTGTTCTTTTTTCTTTTTCGTACTTTTATTTAAAAAATCATTTTTCTACCGTTATCATTTCGTTTTCAGTTTATCTTTTGTAGTTTAGGCATCTAAAGCTTAGTATTTTGCTAGAAGTTCTTTGAATCTCCTATATAAGCATACAACCTAGTAAATTAGAGACTGTACACACGGGCGATAAAAGGGTGCCCAACCTCTTCCTTTTATATTACCGAGACCCTTACCCAAAATCCATGGTGCGGATCTATCCAAGAGTCAATCGGGCTGAGAATTCTTCAATTTTCCAATCTCTAGACAATTCCATTGATTTTAACCAATCGTGTATTCCGGAGCCTTCTTTTTTGCCACTAGCAAATCCTACAACGCTGACAAGTCATTTTACTAACCTTGTGAAAGGTAGTGCAAAATTAAATCGAGTTTACAAATCAATCACACCCCTTTCGGGGCTCAGCATCTAAGGATACAAGTGTGTTGCATGAGGTGTTACGTGTTGGGGTTTTGGCCTGCGGAATCACACAAATATGGATCTATGATAGCAATCCAAGATCACCAAGAAATCACAAAAAACACAGAGATTTAACATGGAAAACCCTTGCAGGAAAAAACCACGACACAAAGCGACAGAAAATTCCACTATGAAAGCACATCCTCAAACCTCACCTTTCCTCCACCCCTTGAAACCCTAGAGCCCCTTTAGAAACCCTAGAACCCTTTTAGAAATACTTAGAACCTCTTAGAATAGCTCTTAGTCCTGTATCCACCCCTATTTATATAAACTTAGAAACAAGTGCAAACGAAACAGGAAACAAAATTCGCAGAATCTGCGTTTTCACAAACGAATCTGCATAAACCTTCGATGTCATCAAAGAAGGACCAAAACTGTCCAACGATCAGAGCCTAAAATTACTGAAAAAATCAATTTCATCGAGCTGGCTTTGATGTCATCGAAGTTGGTTCGATGTCATTGAACGAATGATTTGCAGATTCAAGACATCTGTCAGTAAGAATACGAATGGTATAAATATAATTATTAATCTTCTCTTCTCAACCCCTCTGCGAGGTTTGGGTATAGAGGTCTTAGCTATGGGTTTCATTAGATCTGAATAGACTTCGAATCTAAGCCCTCATGCATTACTGATCGTATTAGCCAAGCACTTAAAATAATTAATATTCTTTTCTCAACCCCTCTGCGATGTTCAAGTACGGAGGTCTTAGCTATGGGTTTTATTGAATTTGGATAGACTTCAGATCTGGGCATTCACATGTTATCACCTGTATCAACTAAACATACAATATTCTAGGTTTACGAAAGACATACGCTCTATTGACTTGCCAAGTATCCGGATCCAATCCCATTAGAAATCTAAGTAAATTCTAGTTCTATATCCATTAACACACATATATCTATATTTATAGTTGGACTCATGCAACCATAGGATAGTTTGACTCGGATGCATAGTGGGGCAACTCTAAGAAAAATTTCCCGTTAGCATTCACACAAAGATTTGGATCTACCTCATTTTCGAGCTCTTCCCTTTGGAAAATAGTTGTATGGTGTGGATAGAACACATACATCATGGTGGGTCCCATGGCCCCACATCATTGCAACTAGCAATTAGTGTCCAAAGAAAACTCTCAATTTTTTGGTTCACATTTTAAACATTTAAAGAAAATTATAT
Organism: Magnolia officinalis; assembly: GCA_021015155.1. NCBI lineage: Eukaryota > Viridiplantae > Streptophyta > Magnoliopsida > Magnoliales > Magnoliaceae > Magnolia > Magnolia officinalis. Next base: position 7,087,457 of record JAJHSJ010000014.1, on the reverse strand, counting down.
TTCAAAATTGAAGGATGTTAGAGAAAACTGACGGAAGGTAATGGTTGAAAATAACTTGATTAAGGAGGGAGCTTAATGAAAACTTTATATAAAAAGAGAAAGTGGACTGCGTCCTCCCCTGCTGGACAATAATCCGTCAAGGTAGAGCTCTATGAGGCCCACCATGATGTATATATGTTATCTACGCTGTCCATTCATTTTTTCATATCATTTTAGGATTTAAACCCAAAATTGAGACAAATCCAAGGCTCAAGTGGGCCACACTGTGGGGGTTGAATTCCCACCATTAACAATCTTGTGGGTGGTAGAAGTTTTGGATCAATTTGATATTTGTGTTTTCACTTCATCCAGGTCTATATGCCCTTGTAAACGGGTTGGATGGCAAATAAACATTGCAGTGACCCTCGAGAAGGTTTCAATGGTGAGTTTCATTATCACCATATTTTTTCAGACTCATATCTATAAATATATGAAAAAATGGATGAGCAGTGTAGATAAAAAAACCATACATCATGGTCGGCTCCGCAGAGCCCTGGCTGAATGCATTAAGCATTTAATGGCCTAAGCAAGGGCATGATGCAATTAGCTTCCTTTTTTAAATATTGAGATGTAAATGCCATATTAAAATTCGGAGTTACTATTTTGTATCATCAGTAGGGCTGTCAATGGGCCGGGTAGTTGTGATGGGCCTTCATGTTGGCCCGTATTAGGTCGGGTTTGGGGTGATGTATCAAGTCTAGTGGTCAGGCTCGGGCTTAAATCAGGAGCCCAATTGTAAATCTGGCCGGATCGGGCTTAGCTCCCAAAAGCCCATAAACTCAACATAGCCCAATGGGCCTTTTCTAAACCTACTTTTCTCCATTTTCTTTGATTCTCTCCCTTTCTCACACATGAGGTACACCAAAATATCATTTATCTACACTGTTATTCGGCGGTTGGGCTAGGGTGAACTCGGGTCGGGCTGCTTTGTGTAAATGTCCCGACTGGACTTGGGCTAGACTATTTCAGCCTGTCATGGGCCTGGGCTGGATTAGGGCTTAGGTTCAGAATTTTAGGCCGGGCTGGGATAATACTCGGCCCATTGACAGCCCTAATTTTCAGGCCAAACAAGCCGGCAATCAGTTTTGTTATTACGCACTTTCCACTGTACAGTCTAAACGGGCCTAGGCGCCTAACCGTAAGAGTACGAACTCTGCTCTCGCAGCACGAGATATCCGGACCGTTCATCAAGTGCGGCCCAAGCTTTATACATCCTCCCCAAATTTTGGGTGATTGACTAATCAGGTGGGTCATACTTACACATGTGCATAAGAAATGATGGCTAGAAAGAAAGGACCAAGGATCCACATTGGGCCTTCATGTACGGATCATCTGATGGCCTGATTGGCCTGACTATCAAGCCGGGAACCGGATTGACTACTCCCCCTGCCACCAGCCAATGGCTGGTGGTCGGTGCTCTGTGGGCCCACCATGATGTATGTATTTCATCCATGACGTCCATCATTTTATAGTATGAGACCAAAATGAGATATATCCCAATCTCAAGTGGACCACATTACAGGAAACAGTGTTGAATGAACATAGGCCATTAAAGACTTTTTGGGGGCCATAAAAGTTATGATCAAGCTGATTTTTGTTTTTTTCCCTTCATCTGCCTCTGTATGACTTAATCAACAGATTGGATGTTGCATAAACAGTACAGTGGGCCTTAGGAGGATTTTAATGGTGGATATCCAATCACTATTGTTTTCCGGTGGTGTGATCCACCTGAGATTTATATCCCTCTAGCCCTAAATTGATCTTTAAAAATGGATGAAACACATACATCATGGTAGGGCCCACAGAGAACGAACACCAGCCAGGGGCCGGTGGCAGGGGAGTAGCCAATCCGTTTCCTATCAAGCCACCGCATATAGAAAAGGGCCCACCTGACGAAGGGCGTGGATGTCCCAGAAAGTAAGTGGAAAGGGGATGCGGATTGCGTCCTAGCCTCGGGGCCCTCCGTGATGTAAGTGTTTTATCCACACCGTTAATCGCTTTTCTCATATCATATTAAGATATGAAACAAACAATGAGCAAGGTACAGGGCTTAAGTGAATCACAAAGTGGGAATTTAATGTTCACCATTAAAAAATTCTTAGGAGCCGAATTAGTTTTGGATCAAGCTAATATTTATTTTTTCACTTCATCCACGTCTACATGACCTTATTAATTGGTTGGATGATAAAACAACATCACGGTGGCCCTTAGAAACCAGCTTCTTCCAGTGTGGTCCACTGGAGCTGTGGACTTGCTTCGACTTTACATACATACCTTAAAATGATTTTAGAAAAGCAATTAACGGCATGGATAAAACACTTACATCACGGAGGGCCCCACAGAGCCCGTGGAAAGGATAGGGTCTTGAGATCGGAAGCGGATTGGCTGGTGTAGGTACGTGTCGTGTCGTGGGAGAACGAGCGCCGACGCTACTCGAGCTCTGAGTTGCACGAACGGTTCAAAGGAGATCAAAGTTAAATGGCCCCACGGTGGTGTATTTATTATATCCACACCGTTCATCCACTTTTCTAAACCATTTTAGAGAACTATACACAAAATGAATTATATCTAAATATCAAGTGGACCACACAACAAATAGCAGCGGGGTAATGATTTTCACTTTTAAAAAATTCGTAGGGCCGATCATAATGTTTATTTTCCATCCAATCTGTTCATAATTTCAAAAAGATCCGGAAGAAGAGGAAAAAAAATTAATATTGATCCAAAACTTCTGTAACCCCAAAAGAGTTTCAATGGTAGAAGTTCAATCCCCTACTTCTTTTTGTAGTGGGGTCCATTGATAGTTATAGGTATCTTATTTTTTGTCTCAAGAATCACGACTAGATCAAAAGATGAATGGACAGTTTGGATATAATACCTACCTCATAATGGGATCCACAGAAAGTACTGAAGTCAATACATCAGACATATAGCTGGTGTGTGGTACACCAGCCAATCCGCTTCCAGAGATCCTTGAGATGCTTTTTTAGGGCTCTGTCAGCGGTCAAAGTCCCACCAACCACCTTTCCAGAAATAAAAAATGCCCACCAACCACGTGTGGGTATAGGTATGAGAGCCCAGCACGTGACGCCCTCATCCAACGGTCCTGAAGTGATATGACGTACGCCGATTCGTCTTTTTTCTCTTTATTTCCGCCCGGAGACGGGTCTTCTACAGCCATTTGCCGAATAAGCATATTCTACAATGCTGTGTGTGGGGCCCACCGTGATGTGTGTACCACATCCACCCGTCCATAAGGCGTGCCCCTTCAATTTGACAATATAACCCAAAAATCGTGCAGATCCAGAAGACAGGTGGGCCACACCACAGGTACAGTTGGTATGGGGACATCCACCGTCAAAACCTTCCGGATTGTGCGTAGTCCCTACAGTGCTTTGCACATGTTATCCAATCCATTCTAAGATGCAACCAAACAGAACGAATATTGACACCCTAAAAATCAGCTCATTCAAAAAGCTTATGTAGGGCCCGCCACATGATTTTAGACTTTTTAGGCATTATTTTAAATATTATGATCCACTGAGTTTTGGATTTTCCCGAATTTAAATCCAAGGAGAAAATGATAGGTCTCACATGATGGACGGAGTGGATGTCATGAATATATCCTTGTGGGTCCCACACAGAACGTTGTAGAACAAAGTTATTCCAACGGTGTAGATGAACCCGCCTCACGGACGCTGACAACGGACGCAGATTTCCTGCCAAAGCCGCCTTTCACAGGAAGTTCCTGCGCTGGAAAGTTGGGTAGGACCTACAGTGATGTTGGTGAGAAATCCACTCCGTTCATCTGTTTTTTCAGATCGTTTTAGAAATAAAGCCGACATTAAGTTGGATCCAAAACGCAAGGAGGCTATACGAATGGGAAAGCTGGGAAAGAAATGTCCACCGTTGAAATCTTTTTATGCTCCACCCTGATGTTTATATGCCATATCTAATCCGTTTATAAGGTTATTTACATTGGAATGAACTAAAAACGCATAAAAATTAGCCTGTTACAGAAGTTTTGCCACCATATATGAATGTTTCAATGGTGGTCGTTCAATCTCCACTGTTTCATTTCGTGTGGCCCACTTGAGTTTTGATCTACCTTTTTTTTTTTCTTTACCTAAATGATCTCTCAAAACGTCTGGACGGAGTGGATTGCTCACAAAAATCACGGTGGCCCCACATACCTGCGAGATTTGCAGGAAATCCCCGTCTGCTGACGACAACAACCTCAGTTCAGAAGGATAACGCCACACGCAACCGCACCGAACGTGCCAAATTCTACGAGAGCAGATTAGATGAGACGCCGCCTCACCCAAGACGGTGGGGTCCTTATCGTGGGGCCCACTTTGATGTATGTATTATGTATCCTCTCCGTCCATCCGTTTTTCCAGATCATTTCATAGCATCATACCAAAACTGAAGCAGATCAAATCATCAGGTGGACCATGCAATAATAAACAGTGATTATTGACCATTAATGGGCCACAAAAGTTTTTTTTCCCTTAATCCAGGATTATTTGACCTTATCAAAAGATTGGATGGTAAATAAACACTACAGAAACATTAATCTGCACCCTAAGAAGTTTTTAATGGTAGAACGGTCAATCAACACTCTTTCTTATGGTATGGTCCGTCTGATAATTGGATCTCCTTCATTTTTGGTCTACCATAAAATGATCTGTAGAAACGGATTGACGGCGTGGATACATAATATATACATCAAGGTGGGCCCCACGGGCTTCAGTGAGGCCGGAGTCTCACTCTAAAATTCTATCCATGACGTTCGATCTTAAGACAAAATAGCTATTTACATTCATCAGGTGGGCCACACATAATGGACTTGGAACCACTGGATCTACCTTATGAATGTCAACGATCAAATACACGTGTGCCAGCTTGGCAAGTGTGGTGCGTTTATCTTTTGCGATTGAAAATCGGGCATCTCGATTAGCATTCTTCAATTCTGACCGTGAAGATGGGGAGCGGATAAGGTGCGGCCCTGATCGTGGGGCCACCTTGATGTATCTATTTTACATCTACGCGGTCCGTCCCTTTTTTCAGATCATTTTAATGCATGGGCCCAGAAATGAAGTATATCCAAATTTCAGGTGGACCACACCATATAAAATAGTGGTGATTGAACATACACCATTAAAATCTTATTAGGGTCCATCATAATGCCCAAAGCAATGTTTATTTCTCATCCAACCCATTGATAAAGACACAAAGATCTGGATCAAGGGAAAAAACAAATATCAACTTGATCCAAAACTTTAGTGGCCCACGAAATGCTTTTAACGGTTAATCACCGTAGTTCCAGGCCATACCTATTCAGCTACTCATGTGCGGCCCCGGCCCTTCAAGGATCACGTGCCAATATCAAATTCATGTGACAAATCTGAGCCATGAATCTGATGGATCCCATCTTTCAGATCATCATAAGAATCAGATAAACTACCCACACATCAGGTGGCTTACACATTTAATTTGAATATATACCGTTCCGTACAGTTTTCTCGTTAAAATATAATCCATTGGATGAGTTGACCGTCGATGCTTCCCAATTCATGGAACCATCATCATTCACCTTAGCTAACGAATGTCCAGATCTTTCATACGTTTGCAATGATACCATGTTTACCGCGAAGTCCTCGTGCCATCATACGCGAGCGAATACGCTTCCTATCCCCAAAAGAAATCGAAGAAATCTTCGATTCTCTGGCAGTGTGTTGGATGATACTCCGCCAACTTTGAATTACTTATAAATTGCATACGTGATTTAATATAATTAAATCATATAGATGTATATATTATGGGAAAATTTTTATACGTATCTTTAATAAAACCATTACACTTATTTCTTTATCTGAGATTCTGAATATTAGATTGATAGTCATTTATTGGACAGTTACAAATGAAAATATGCAATGGTCCTTTTTTTAATTTAAAAAAGTCTCCAAGAATCAGAGGTTAGGATCCCTCAACCAATCTAACTATTAACATACTATTTAGAAATATTAAATTCCACAATTTGGTCGGTTAAATTTTATTTAATGTATTCCAGATCTACAATTTCAGAGTGCATGCGTATATAGTATCATACTAACCGAGTATTAAAAATAAGGGAGCGGATTAGGAACGGTCCCGGCCTAACCCGCCTAACTGAAGACGGTGCAGACCTTACCTTGGGGCCTATATTTCTATATTAATTCGATATCCAATCCGTCCATCCATTTTTTCAGATCATCTTAGGATATGAGCCCAAAAATGGAGAAGATCCAATCTCATATGCACCATACCATGGGAAACAGTGGTGGTTTACCATTAAAAACTTATTGTGGGCCAAAATGTTTTTGGATCAATCTGATATTGTTTATTTAGTTGATATTGTTTATTTTACTTAATCCTGGTTTTCTGACCTTATAAAAAGGTTAGATTGAAAATAAATCTTACGAAAATATTAAAGTGGGCCCTGGGAATTTTTTAATGGTGGAGCGTTCAATCAACACTGTTTCCTATAGTATAGTCCACCTGAGATTTGTATCTGCTTAAAATTTTGAATTATACAGTAAAATATCTGGAAAAACGGATGGACGGAATGGATATAGAATAGATACATCAAGGTGGGCCCCACGGTAAGCACCGTACTGTCTTGGGTGGGGCCGGTGCCGCATCTAATCCGCTCGATTAAATAACTCCCCAAAAAGATATGATATTATAATCCATAAGCCCAGTTTCGGTAGAACGCATATGCATACATTACAATAGCATACGTTGGTATTTTAGAAACTTGATCATTAGTTATAATGATCAAAACCGTTCATATAACGGGCCATACTTTGGATGGATGATAACCCAAAATATTTTCTCATAAGGATGTTATAATCCATTGATTATCTAAATATTGTTAAGTTTATATGATTTCAATGAAAAGTATTCAATGATAAAAGGGTTTAATATTCTAAAATAATATTTTTATTTTTAATATCATTTTGAAGGTGGGCCCGATCATATAAACGGTTCAGATTGTTTAAGTATGGTCACAGATCTAAAAAATATATATTCCCGACCTATTACATCGGGATGTATTATAGAAAACGTGTACATACCTTGGCAGACAGAAGAAGCAACCAAAAAAAGAGCGGCTGCACAGATTCATCGCAGATTCCTGAAAATACAAGATAGAAGAAATCTTCTGCCCTTCTTCCCTCAGAATCCGATCGAAGTCAGGTGGCACGTTCTGTAAATTCATCAAACTCCTAGGGCAAGTCCGATTCGAGATGGGCTCTCAGGAAGAGGAGAGACTGCTCGTGGAAGACGGACCTTCAGAGGTCTGTAGCTCTATCAGACCTAATCAAGATCAATGCTCCCATGCAAACGGTTGTAGGTTAGCTGCTCCCACTTTTCAGAAATCTGAGCCGTTCAAAAGGCGGTTCCCGCAGTGGAGATCGGGGAAATCAGGTCAGATCATATTTGATAGACTGGTCTGATTTATGCAGCTGCTGATGATCTTCTCGCTGGTGGATGCCTTTTTGAACGGCTCAGATTTCTTGTCACGGGTTGTATGTTATGCAGCTAACCTAGGACTGGTTGCATTGATAATTCGTCTTTGGCCGCGTTTGGATGCGTGAGTGATTGAATTGCAAACTGAGAGGATGTTTCCAGCATTATTAGTTAGGAAATCCAACTTGGAAGTTTGTCTGATTGCGGATTGGTTGAGGAATGGAAACTACGATTTCGTTTCTACACCTTATTAGACTGGCAATTTGCAATTCGATTCAGTAATGCGCCCAAACATGCCCACGTCACTGTAATTCCTCATTGATTTTCAATTCTGAATTATTGTTGAGTTGGCTGCTGATTCTGTAATTTATTGTAAATTCTAATATATTGGGAGCTGTAAATATACAAATATTTGTGTTTTTCGTGCTGGTCACCGCCAGTAGTTAGATATGCTTTTGGCTGTGTTTAGATATGTGAAGATTCTGTGCAATGGACACTGATTGTAAAAAGAAATTAAAGGGCGTTTCCAAGCAGCCTGAAGTTGAAGTTAGGAGTCCAAAAACTCAATGTGGATTAGGGCTGCAGCTTGGGTTGAGGTCCTGAAACAACCCGAGTTTGGGTCGGGTTGTCAAGGTCCTTGGATTGGGTTAGGTTGAGCAAATTAGGTTTGGGTTAGGATAATCACATGTATTCGAGTTAGGTTGTGTCTGGTCGGGTTGGATTGGGTTGGCTCCAGTATAGAGGACTTTGGGTTGGGTTCGGGTTGGAATTGGGGATGGGTCAGGTTGAGGGTCGGGTCCTCTTGAGGTCGGGTTGACCTTAGATTTTCACCCCTAATGTGAATGTTAAGAAGGAAATTATATTTTGGTTATTTCCAGATTCTTCAACTAACAAATGCAATTCACTTTCTTTCTTCTTCTTTTTTTTTTTGTTAAAAAAAAAAAAAAATTTTAAACACACACACACACACACTCGCACCCCACACACGCCCACGTACTCACACGCAGTGGATTTTTCGACACTCCTTCCAAGATGGCACTGCTTGCCTGGTTGGTCGGGACATACCGGATTCTCACTATAGATAACTTGTAGACGGATTGCTTGTAATCCTGAATGGCTAGGTTAGCATTTGGGATGAAAGAAATTGCAGATGCTTTCAAAACAAAAGCCAGTCAGAACAGTCTTGGGGGGGGGGGGGGGGGGGGATGGGTTTGATGCCGGTTATTTGGGGCCACTTGCGTCCTTGTTGTGGTCTATTGGCAGAACAGAATTAAAACATGTAAGAGTGACCATGTCGAAAGAATGGACTTGTTCACACATAAATGTTATGAGATGGTGGTATGGACTTGGATTGCTTGGTAGGCCAAGACAACAAAAAGGCCAACTTTTAGTTTTGGGCTAATAACATTTTGTATTTAAAGGGGCCATCAGCCATCATCTACTGATGAAGCAATTCTGATTGATAAATTTGAAGACGTGACTTTAACTCCCACATATTTTGGATTAGTACCAAAAAGGCACTTGGGATTGGACTTGTAGCTAATGCAACCAATCAAGGGATTAACAGTCTCAATTGGTTACAGCCTTCAAACATAGAACTACCAGATAGGCCCACTACTATTTCACCAAAAGACATGACCGTTTACAGGATTTAGTCACAACTTCCAGCTGTGAACATTTCCCAGCACAAATAATTGTCCTTGCTTGCATTACCCCGATCCCACAGTAGTGTATCTGGTACCTCATGTGTGGTACCCATATGCAATTTGGTAGGTCCTGAATCCAATTCCCTTAGTTGGGTCCAGATATGGGTACATCAGTAATTGATCTGAATCCGACCTGTTGACTACACTGCCTTCTAACCTTGAGTCATTCAATTGAAATCATGAAAGTAGGCATTATGATCCTAAACTAGACTGTATTGACTATGGTCCAGATTCCAGTTGGAATTGAACTCTTTTATACAATTGAAAAACAACTCTATACTCGAAACTCTAGAGCAAGAAACCCTTATACGATTGGGGAGGCTGATGGCATGCTTATGTCAATCCCTTATTTGTCTTTTGAGTCTCCGAACTGCTGTTTGATCCCCTCTTCAAGATTTTGGACTAATTCCCTGCTGCAACTCACGGGCTGAATGTCGGCCCCAGTTTGTGACTGCTTTTTGCCCTATTTGGGTCCCATTTTCTTTCCTGGACATTGCTTACGCAGCTCCTTTTTGAAGGCTTGAACCTAGGATTCACATTTCAATCAGCAGCTCAGTTGGACATTTCTCTTTGTTGCAACTTGCAACCACACGGTCACAGATCCAACCCAAGCTTTCCCACCACCACCATCATCATGAAAGCCTCTCTCCTAGGAACTTGGGGTTGGCCTTTAAATGGTAGATTGGCAAAAGTTACAGCTGCGCGCTAGGTAATCAACCTTCCTTCCTTCCCTGAGCTCTTGGAATCTGCCGTGGCAAAGGCTTACTTCAACATCAATCTGATGCCAACACGATCCCACCCAATATTGACTCAAAAGGCAACTATTACATGCACAACTCAAGGGTGAGCAAGCAACGTAGGGTCATGGAGATGTCAATGTCAGGCAGACCACTAAGCACAAAGCACCCAAACACATGAAAGCTCATGCTCCAGTGGTTTGGTTGCATGAAATAGCAGGGAAACCACAGGCACATGACCTTCGTAGGAGACCAAGCATGGCACCAAGGTACAGAAACATACCACCGTTGGACCAAAAGTGGAAGGGACACACTCAAGCAGTTGGCTGCAGAGAACAAAAGGGAGCTCACCAATACCACTCACGTGCCAACTCAATCATGCCCAACATTGCAACGTAACTCATCTATGGTGCACTACTTGTAAGGGGTAGTTTGCAAACAGGTAAGGTCTCTAGCATGAAATGCCAAAGAAGCTTACCAGGGATGATCCAAGATTTCCTGTAAAAGGAAAAAAGTTACTAGAAAGAGGAAACTAACTTGTTTTGCTTCTCATTCTTCTCATTTTTGTCTGGTTTCAATGTCATGTCTATCGCTCCTAGAATTCCATCCTTGGACTGACCATGACTTCTATCTACAATCCCATATCTGTGAATGTCATCAGACTATAAGCAAATTCTTCTCTTCCCACGTAGCTTCTTTCCATGTTCTCATATTCCTCTTGAGTTGCTGATAGTGACTTTGGTGCCAAAAACTGTTGTAAACTAAAATTTTATATTATTATTACTATTATTTACAAAAAAAAAAAAAAAAAAAGGATTTCTTTAGTGTTAGTTGGAATGGCTTTTTCCTAGAAAGAGGACTCTGGGCATTCTACAGTTCTATTTCCATTGGAAGTTCAGTCATATACCACATGGGGTTCTTCGGCTAGCTATAGTGTTAGGAAGTTAAGAAAGTCACCATTTGTCTAGAAGTCCTTTCTCTGATATATATGTGGCCCACCAGATAAGTGGACTGCCCTAGTTTTGGGCTAGGCCATGTTCACTGTTGGCTCCCACATGATGAATTTCCCAGACGTGTGCCTACTACCCATAGGTCCGTGTGTTTCAAATAGCCTGTTCAATCGCTTCACATGTGGATCACCTTAACACTTCTCTAGGAAATTAAGATCAAGAGATCAAAAGATTTCATATTTTGTCAATTTCTTGTAATCTTGAAGGTGCAATTCTGCTGCAAAACCATGTTTTGTAATAGCCCTTCTGCTGGAGCAATTTGAGGATTCCTACTTTATTGTAGTGGGTGCAACTCAGGTGGTTTGGGTTGGGTTGACGGTCAACCTGAGCCCGATCCGACCTGCATGCCGACCCCACCTGACCCAAGATCCAACCCGAGGTGCCCAACCCGAACCTAATACGAATTCCCTCTTTAGTCAACCCTAAACCAACCCAAATACTTCTGATTATTTCCAACCCAACCTAACATGATCCAAATCTACTCAACCTCAACCCAACTCGATTTCAAACAGGGTTGGAGTTGTCAAATCCTAACCTGACCTGAGGACCCTGACTACCCGACCCAAACTCGGGTCTGCTCAATTGGGTCCGGTAAACCCAAACCCAAGTTGCATCCCTACTTAATTGTTTCTTTTCTGTGTCCTATGCATAGAATAACTATCCACCTGTCTATTGAACGGTCTGACTAGCAAGCAATGTATTATATGTGGGTGCGACTGATACTAACTTGATAAGAAGCAGCCCAAGTGCATACACTCTATATCAGTTCTACATCTGCAGCATCAAACTTGTTCTGCATCATCTCTGGAATGATCCCATGAGATCCAACTTCCCCACATTTTCTTCAGGTCTAGATAGGATGTGCAATTATACAAGTACTCCATCTGAGAAACTGATGTGGTCTAGACACTGTTGAATAAAACTTCATACTCAGGTGTGCTATTTCCACAGTAGTCAACTCGGATATTCTTTTGATTGGTAATGAAGATATTATTAAAAGCAGAAGGAACCAAACAGTGCATGCTCATGCACACGAGCCACAATACCAAACAGCCATGAACAACTCACACCAAGCAATCTAGAAAACAGCCGCACAGGCGAGAAGCCGAAATATAAAATAGACATGCCAAAGGGCACCCAAACAAGTATTTTCTATCAACAACCAGAAGATGAGTCCTCCTTGCTTCCTCTTTGGCCAAAGAACCAGCCTCACTGTTTGCATCTCTAAGTGTAGACAACCCACTCAACAGAGTGTTAGGCTAATTATCCCATTCATCATGGTGGGGGAGCCTTGCATTGTATCAAGGTGATAGGTTTGTGGAATTCTGCAAGTGTGGAAGCCCAAGACCATTCTCAAGCACAAACTAAAGCCCAAATGCCCAAGGCCACCTACAGCCCAAAAACCTTGTCTCAGTTTTCGGAGTCTAAGAAATTAGGCTCAAAAGTGAAGCAAAATGGTGCCAAACCCTGCCTAACTCAAGGTTGGGCCCCACATCCAATATTTATTTATTTATTTATTTATTATTTTTATATAAAAAAAAAACCTCCTAGAACCGGAAATAGTTTTTCCACTTCTAAAGGACAAGACCACAAAAAATGGCCTCGGATGCAGGAGAATGTTTCCATATCTAAGGCCAGTTTCTGGGCCAACTTTGTCCCAATTCAAGGTATTCCATATCTGTTACGGTACACCCGTAAAGGTTGATAAGTATAGGTAATGACTATGACCGTTACGCGATACGGGGGTGAAACAGGGCAAGTGGTTTTTTGGGACCGTATCAGCCATCGGTGGCCATAAAGGCTGTTACAAAGCATAATGACCGCTACCCCTGTAACATTCGAAAAACAACCACCTTTTTTTTCTATTTAAATCCATTTTTCTCCTTATTTTTTTCACTTTTCTCATTCCAAAAACTCTCCTAAATCATTTTACAACAGATTTCAACCACTCTTATTATAGTTTTTAAGATTAAAACTGTAGATTGAAGTGATTTGAGCGAATAGAAGCTCCGAGGGCTTTTTTTTTTCAAAAAAAATGAAAACGTAGTATTTGTGTGTGTGTGTGTGTGTTTTTTTTTCCTGATTTCTAGTTAATTGTGATGGGTAAACATTAGAGACATGTAATCATGTTAAAAAATTCACTAGACAACCCGAAACAACACTCTCACCAAAGGGTGGACCATTGCACTGCCATAAACATGTTCAAAACAAAAAATGAGTACATATTTGGAATATTTATATTATTATGGATTTTCTAGAAAAAATTTTCAGAATTTTTCCGGTAAAAAAAATTTTCAACCTTTACAGTGGTCGTAACGATTGTTACGCCCCCATATTGGCTGTTAGGGCCGAAACCCGTATCGATAATAGTGGTGACCGTTATGGCCACCGTTACCTATATGGAATACCTTGTCCCAATTTCTCAGGTTCCTAATGTTCTAACCTTTTGATCCATAGGTCCATGTTATAGCCCATCAAATGGTCTCTCCAATGGGCCTAATTTCAGGGCAATCCAATCCATATTCACAAAATTATGATCGAAATACCAGATAGTGCACGTGAACGATTGACAATTACAAAGCATGATTTTGACCCAATTTGTGGGCCCACATCTCCTTAGCCACTAGGAATTTCTCTCAAACGAAGAACAATAGTTAGCCCAAGTCCCCCTTTACAAAAGCTATAGATCACCAAAATCTGACACCTAAGCAAGCACCCAATTACAATTGAAAAACCAAAAAGTGGGTTTGTTGGACTATGTATAGGAAACAACGTCCCTTGTCCTTGCACAAAAATCCCAAATCCAATTTCCATTTTTCTTTGACCCTTTGACCAAGTTTTAACAAAACTATACCTAGGAGGCTTAGTTTGACCCAACCTATCATATTTTTAACAAACTATGCCCGTAACTACCTTAGTGAAATCCCAAGACTACCTCTCCTACAAACCACTAGATCTCCCAAGCGTTTTAATCTCTAATATTCATTTCTAGAAGCCTCCTAGAACCTTCCCTATATCCTAACAACCCCTAGAAATTCCTCAATTTACACTCAAACCACCCAATTGGCATCTAGGATCATGCCACTTGTCAATCATCCCTAGTCTTCCAATCCTTTAACACATCCACAACTCCCCAAGTTTACAACATTGCCACCCTTGTCTTTTGCTACAAGAGCGAGGGTCTTGACTCTCCAAAATCTCTAAATCCCATAGCTAGCATCCAAGAGCCTAAAGTCCCAATACTTGGAAAGTTTCTACAAGACCTGTGGTGAAGGAGGAGAACATGAGAAGGGGATTGGGAGCTTCAGAATTTCTTCTTACCCAAGCCAAGGCTCCAACAACCGCTGGGGACAGAAGAACTCACTCGTTCTTCCTCCTCCCTCAGTTTGCTTTAAAGACTATACAAGGGAAGGTTCTCCTTCTACAGCCACCTGGAATCAATGTTTTCGGTAGCGCTCGTAGCGTAGCTAAAGCGCTATGTAGAGTAAGCTACGGGGCATGTATTGTTAGCTACAGAGCATTTAGCGTACACTACATGTAGCGTAGCATACAATGTAGTGCCGGTAGCATATGCTACATGAAATCTCCTTTTTTTAAAAGCTTTTCTTCTATGAAGGCTCAACGCCTATTTTAAAATGGCGGTGACTCAACCCATCACACATGGCACTACATTAGATCAATCTGGACCATCTAAATTGTCATCCATATCGTGGATAGAGCACATATATCAATCCAGACATTCTAAATTGTGGTCCATATTGTGAATTTGTGATGTTTCAATAAATAAAAAAAGAGGTCACACTTAGAGATATCTGAAGGCAAAGAGGCATAGAGATTTTGCATGGAAATGTGTGGTTGACAATCCAGATTCACAGTACAAAAAACTCACAGGAATTATGCTTTTTTTTTTTTTTTTTGTAAATTTTATCATATTTTCTATTATTTTAATTAAAAAATATTAAGTATCTTGTAGCTCACGCTATACGCTATAGCTTACGCTACACACTATAGAGGGCCAAATGCTAAGATATACGCTACGCGCTATTTAAAACACTGCTTGGAATTCTATCTCAAGGAGAATAGGTTCAAGCATCAAGTCCAAGAGTTTAGAAAATTGAGCTTATCCAAGCTAAGAGAAGACATGTCAAGAAATCAAATCTCTACAGCCCGCCCCCCCCCCCCTTTCGAGCTTCTTTCTCTACCCCTCCAACATTCTCCTTTTATACTTTTTCATTCACTTTTTGGTGTCTAATCATTTGTTTGTTCAAATCCCAAATTTTCCTCGAATAGAGACCGCTGTATTGAGAGTCGTGCAGGGTGTCTAACCCTCTCTTACTCTATTACCGCGGTCCTTACCCAAGTTGTGGTGAAAAGACCTTTGTGAAGTCTAATATTTAGAAATCGGGGGTTTTCTTGTTAGCACATGAGAATTATGGGTCGTATAGCTATACAGCCCACCTAACGCCTTCTCTTGTCTATTCTTTACTTAAATTGTTTTAGGAGTCTAGGTTAGGACTTAAAAGGGAATTTTTGCTTTTGTTACTCAAGGACGTTTCTATTTTTTCCACTTGCTTATTATTAATACAAAAAGGAGGAGAGTGCATGGCCATCCTCATTTATCCTCTTTCCCTTTCATTTCACAGCTATCTTTTCGCTACCCCCATTTCTTCTTTTTCTACTTATAGCATACAAACTTACATGGCATCACGATGAGGACATCCGAGCACCTTACAGAGTATCCCAGAGGAGGAGGAGATTAGTTCCAGTTTCGCTTTGGCTTGGTGACCACTACATGGGCCCAAGTGGGCCACATTGAGGACCCCAAATGTATGATCGTGCATCTTTGAAGATCCTCCACTAGGAAGCTGCATGTGGGTTGCTTATCGAGGAGTTTGGACCTTTGGATTGTGAAGACACATCAATCAAACGGTTGGATCTTAAGGATGCTTTAATCAGACGGTTGGATCATTGTAATCTTAGATTACATTGATCGTAGACTTTAAGGTGTTTAGATTTATTTCTTTTATTTAGTTAATTATTCATGTTGGATTTATTTTGATATTTAGTTGAGATTAGGGAGTTAGGAACAACGTTTATTTCATTGAGCATCTTTATGTTGAAAATTTTATCTAAGAGCATCATTTTGTAAAAGTTTTTTTTTTTTAGACTATAAAAGGGAGAGAACTGCCAGCCCTGGGAATGTTTTTTTGAATGAAATCTTATTTGCTTCCCTTGAAGCTTTATCTTCTTGTGAATGGATTCTCTTGTGAGTGGAGATTGATGGTGTGATGCTAAGGCTTCTTATCTCTATTTTACAAGGTAATTCTATTTGATCTTTCTCATCTTCTTCTTAAATCCCTTTTTCAATCTTTCAAAAAAAATAAAATAATAATAATCTCTCTTTTCTTCTATTTTTCTTCTCTAAAACTAAATCCATTTACTCTTCTCTCCCACAAAACCCAAACCCATCTTCTCTTATCCCTCCACCAAAACCCAACCCATCCCATCTCTATCAAGCCCCAGACATATAGATTGCTTGTCCGTACAAGTCAGTCCGCACAGCTGTACCAGCCACCTAACTTCCTTTTTTTTTTCCCCCCTCTTCAATTTTTCTTCTTATCCCTTAAACCCTAGTTCCCATTCACCTTTAAACCTTAGTTTCTTTTTTCTCAAGTCCTAATCCCTAATTCCCTATGAAACCCTAATCCCTTATTTCCTATAAGATCCTAGATTCCGAAATCCTTACAAAGCTCTAATTCCTTTCAAATCCCTAACCTTACATACTCAAAGCCTAACCCTAGATTCTCTATCCTTAACCCTAGAGAGACCAAATCAACCCCTTAGAATTTGGCCTAAGCCTATACTAAAGTGGAAGTTCTACCTTCCATTGATCCTTTGACATTCATGTTTTATATGGTTTAGTTTAATGTGGGATTGTGATTTAACTTAAAATCTGAATTTTATTGTTTATTTGATTTCTTAGATTTGTGGTAGGTTAGTAGATTTTATGCTTTAAAATGTGCTCTTTAATCCGTTTATAATTTTTTTGCATCATATTTAGTCTAGACCATTCTTCCTACATCATATCAAAGCATCTTTGGTCTTGGTTTAATCCACCTTCTACTCTTTTCTACATTCTCATCCTTCTTTTTCTTTGACTTTCTCATCAATCTTATGCTGAAACTTCTTTAAGAAACTTAGGGTTTCTTCATGTTCTTCTTATTTTTATTTACTAGGTCTTTCTAATGGCTAGTGGCCCATGCGTGAGTAGGTGAATGAGGTTTACATGATCATCACCTCTTGTGTGATTATTTGAAGTGTATGGCTAGTTTCTCTCGTTGGATACCGTGTTCGTGATCCCCATGGTCGGCTGAAAAGTGTGGACTTGTGGCTGATTGCTCTCTCCGAGCGTGGTGTGCGCATTGTATGAAGTGTGCGAGTGAATTGTTTGTCGATTGCGATAGCCAGCTCATGTGTGTGCAAGCCTTGTGACATTCTTCTTTCTCTTGTTTTAATGGAGATGGGAAATGATCCGAAAACTGGATTCATAAATCCATCTGATTTTTTAGGGGTCGAGATAACCTTTTTTTTTTAAAATTAAATGGAACAAACTATCTCTAGTGGTTTATGTCCATTCAAGTATTTTTAACGACAAGGGGAAAATTGAAATACTTAACTGTGGAGAAACCTGATTAGAGTTCTAAACAACGGATTCAGGATAATTCTCAAATTATGATATGGCTAGGAATAGTATAGAATTATTCATCCATGCTAACATTATTGTTTTGGATACTACAAAGGATGTGTAGGATGCATTGTAAGAAATGTATTCACCTGACAAAAACATCTCTCATACGTACCAATTGTTTGAAAGATATTTGGATTTAAACAAGGAGATAAATCCCTGGCTGAATACTATTCAAAACTTGAAGGAATGTGGGAGGAACTGAATTTGTACCAACCTCTCACTACGGATTTGGAAAACGCGCCAACATCGTGAGAAGGCATCCAGTGGTGAAATTTTTTACTCCATATGTCCGGTCTCAGGATCAACTTGTTGATATATTCACGAAGGTTCTACTTTACAGGCAGTATATACGTATATACTCCAAGCATCAACCGACAACATCTATGCTCCAGCTTAAAGGGGAATGTTAATGTACAAGAAATATGGGTTGTACAACTGGACAACCCATCCAATGGATATAGATGTGGGCTGCACAACCTTCTCTTGTCTATTCTTTATTTAAATTGTATTAGGAATCTAGCTTAGGACTTAAAAAGGAATTTTTTGCTTTTTAACACAAGGGTATTTCTGCGTTTTGCACTTCCTTATTATTAATATAAACAGGAGGAGAGAGCCCCCCCCCCCCCCTCTCACTTTTTTTCTTCTTTTCTGCTACTTCTAGTTTACAAACTTATACTTACAATTCAAGTTCCAGGCAACAGACAAGGATCCTAGTCATCCATGAATTGTTGCAACATCAACACTAGAGACTAGGGAGAAAGACACTGGTTTCATGCACACTTGCTTATCTTTAAGGCCTTGTCCAGTGATCACATTGCTGAAAATTTTGATTTTAAGAAAATCCTGATTTGGTGGTGGGCCCATTCTATCGATTCAGCACTTGCTTGTGGGCTTCCAGAGGAAAGGGTTTCCCCTGCAAACGGAAGAGTGAATGTTGACGTGGCAATGCGGGAAATCCTGATTTTTCTAAAAACTATATCTTGTCCAAATGGAGCCCAAGTTTCAAAATTCTTATCATGTTGGGGTTTTCTCCACAAATTAGAATTAGCATTTTGAAGATTCTATAAGTAGTGTTTTGGGTTCAATGATGTAGAATTTTATTATTTGAATTGAATTCAGTTCTCTGTTTACCCTAGCAGTTGAAAATTTCTCCAGCATCAGAAACCATAATATCTCCAAGCCTGTTGGTCTTCAAAAACATGCTTGTTTATTTATGTTGCTTGCCTCTTATGTTTCATAGATTTCAGTTACTCTACTTTTTGGAATCAGTCCACAAGATATCTCTATGAATATCTGCCCTTACATCCAATGCTTAGTTTCAGATTTCTTTCTTTATGCATGTAATGTCTCTTTTTCTGATTCAGAATGGAACTGTTGGTCCCTATACGGGAGATGGATCGGTTGACCTTAAAGGAAATCCTGTCTTGAGGCACAACACTGGCAATTGGCGAGCATGCCCATTCATTCTAGGTATTTTATTTCTTGGTCTCCATGCCAACTGCAATATATATAGAGGTGTGCTCCGGTAGTACTGGTAGCGGTACCCTCATAAGTTTATGGTGGCGGTATGAAGCAGATGTTGGTTCCACATGGTGTATGTACTACATCGGTGCATCCCTCAGGTTACCCACAGGTCCTGGAAATAAGCTCTATCCTAAACCCTAGTGGGCCACAACATAGGAAACAAGGTGGGAGGGGATGTCTACCCTTGATTCTCACTGGGTCCCACATGAGTTGTAGAACAGCCTGATTTCATCCTGCCTGGATTCCGTAGACACAACATGGTGGGACCTCACCTCTCAACTTGTCCCCTGTGCTGTGGCCCACCTGAGTTTCCATTCGGGTTGATTTTTTAGCCCTGGGAGTAACATGGGGCGATGCATATGATGCATGGACTGGATGTTGTGAATACATCATATGGGTTCCACTTCTGCCCAGTACAACCGTCGCTTAGAGTGGTACCGGTACCATTGAAACACACCCCATATATGTGCATGCATGTGTTTGTATGTATGTATCGGCTCGAAATTCATCTGATAAAGATTGTAATGTAAAATGCAGGGACTGAATGCTGTGAGCGTTTGGCCTACTATGGAATTGCTACAAATCTTGTCACTTACCTCACCAACACTCTACATGAAGGAAATGTTTCTGCTGCAAGGAATGTTACGACATGGTCAGGCACCTGCTACCTCATGCCCCTACTTGGCGCTGTTTTAGCAGATGCTTATTGGGGAAGATACTGGACAATTGCCGTGTTCTCCACCATTTACTTAATCGTAAGCATAAACCATCCTCAACCTTTGTTTCCACTAATGTTTTAGCAGATGCTTATTGGGGAAGATACTGGACAATTGCCATGTTCTCCACCATTTACTTAATTGTAAGCATAAACCATCCTCAACCTTTGTTTCCACTAATGTTTTGGTATCCATTCCCACGGTCCCACCATATCAGAAAAAGTTGCTAGCTGACTTGCATCTCCCTCTGCAAGAGCCAATGCTTTGAGCTGTCATGCATGTAGATGACCTGGAATAAGAATGGGGCCCAGTTAATTCGTTTGGTGGACACATGTCACATGTAGAAAAGCATTGGACAGTTGCTGAAGGTCCGTATTCAGCATGCATGTCTTTTTGGTGTGGGTTTGGGCCATAGTTAGCAAAACTCCGTTTTAAACTCGGCATCTTTTGAAGAGCTTGTCTAATTGGTTCAGCGTTTAAAACTCCATATATTTTGGAAGATGGGCAAAAAAATAAAAATTAAAATTAAATAAATCATTTTTGGGTGCAAACCAAATTAAACAAGTTTCTCTAAGTGTTCTATTTTATTTTTTAAAAAAAAAAAAAAAAAAAAAAAAAAAAAAAAAAAAAAAAAAAAAAAAAAAAAAAAAAAAAAATCTTTTTTTCATCCTAAAAGAAATCGGTCACGATTTAAAGGAGAGACTGGTGGTCACCATCCATTGATAGAATGGAGTAGAAAGTGAAAAATTTTAGTGGAGATTGATGGTTTATACGAGGATTACTTGAAAAATGAAGGATCGAGAGAGGCAAATAATGATAGCAACCACTTCGGTTTTCCCCACAACAACCACCATTCGATTACGTATGTACATTAAACATGATTACTCATGCAGATAGAAATATTTCCATTTTAAGTGAAAATTTTGTATTTTTATTTTATTTCTATATAATACACAGTGAGTGTGCATACATTACATAGCCTCTTTTTTTCTTTTTTTCTTTTTTAAAGCTGAAATGTATTAAGCCCAAACTTTTCATTTTCCAATTTTTTGTTGTTGTTTCCTCTTATTTGTTGGAATTTTGATCGTCTTTTTAATGATCAAAAGCATATTAAACATGAAGATTTCCATTACCTTTTCTTTTTTACTTTATGGTGTTTTGCTAGCTATTGTTTGGACCTAGGCATTTGACTTGGTTAACCCCCCAAATCTGAGGGTATGGGGATGCAGGGATATCTAATATTATATATTTATTCATATTCTACAACTTTTAGATAGTTATTTCATGAATAGGTATTTTTTATCCTATCTAAAATATTTCACTGTGTAATCCATATCAACACAGATCCAATATCATTTCACTTCATAATATATTGGTATGAAAGGAAGTTAAAGGATTAATACCTGATGAGTGATCACCGTGTCTTGGCCAAGTCATTTTCATGGTGGGAACCCATGATGCAGGCTCGGATGTTGCACATGTGCCAATCCACATCTGCAGCAGTGCATGTAGGCTCATCAAAACTCATAATAGGTGTTGGATCTTTTATGTCTTAATTAATTATATATTTTTCCTTTCAAAAAACAAATCATGTGTTTAAACTTGAGTAACTCGTATCGTTTTTTTTTTTTTTGGTCTTTACATAGGGTATGTGCATGTTGACACTTTCAGCATCCATTCCCGCGTTGAAGCCTCCCTCTTGCGTGGGGTCCATTTGCCCATCAGCATCTCCAGTTCAGTACGCCGTATTCTTGTTCGGCCTCTATATGATTGCTCTAGGGACAGGTGGGATCAAACCTTGCGTGTCATCATTTGGAGCTGATCAGTTCGATGACACCGACCCAACGGAGAGAGTGAAAAAGGGGTCGTTCTTCAATTGGTTTTATTTCTCTATCAACATTGGCGCTCTCATATCAAGCAGCTTAATTGTTTGGATCCAAGACAATTGTGGATGGGGATTGGGATTCGGCATTCCAACATTGTTTATGGGTCTCGCTATCGGAAGCTTTTTCTCGGGTACAATCCTTTATAGGTTTCAGAAACCTGGCGGAAGTCCCATTACAAGAATGTGCCAGGTTGTGGTTGCATCTTTGCGGAAGTGGAATGTAGAGGTTCCTCATGACAGCTCTCTGCTGTATGAAGTACAGGATAAAACCTCGGCGATTGGAGGGAGTCGGAAACTGGAGCACAGTGATGAACTCGAGTATTTATTGATCTCATCTGAACTTCTCTTCTGAATTTTAAAAAACGTTTCAATCTTCCCCAACTATTTTATTGTTCTAATCATACCATAACGTTGCACATGTTTACCAATTCTAGGCTGCTCATCAGGCAGGCCCCACTACTAATATGCCATATCCCAAAAATCAAGCCGGTTAGATGGTTATAATTGCTGAAGTTGAGCAAAAAGAATGGATGGTTAATAAAAATGTTGAAATGGTTTGCATCCAATGGTTGGGATCATCTGAATTTGCCAATATCACATCCATGATGTGGCCCTCCTGATGATTAGCATTGATCATAGTTTAAAAACTTAACTCGACCTGATTTCTGGCCAGGTCGGGTTGACTCGAAGACTCGGACAAGTGTTCACATGACTCGACTCAATATTTAATAATTAAATTAAATATTATTTATAAAAAATTTAAATAGTAATTATGATAAAATATATAGATAATGGAAGAATATGCATGCATGTATCGCTTGGCTTGTTGGCTGGAGACTTAGCCCTCTTTGCTAGATGTGTCTTTTTCAAAACCCACTTCTTATCTTCTTATATCGAACTCAGCTGACTCGCTTGAGTCACGTCTACTTGAGTCAACCGGGTCATCAAGTTAATGAGTCAAGCTGAGTCGAGACAGTCATGCTCTCAAGTGAGTTTCAGGTTGACTTGGCTCAAAATCTCATTGACTTGAGTTGACTTAGCTGAGTTTCAAGTCAAGTCACTGAGTTTTAGAACTATAGCATAGTTTGCATATGCATGCCATGTACAAGGGGGCTGTAAGTCTGCATTTCTCTTGATACGAATTGAAATGAATCTTGTTACATGCTTATGGTGTGTTAGTACTCGCCACTAAGTTGAATTGCAAGCATTCAATACAATCAAAGACAGTGACCACATCATACCCACATTTCCTAGCATTCCTAATGACATAGGAACCGCAAATCGTACTTTTGATTCCCTTACAGTCCATGCAGTAAGGTTGCTTATTCCAACCAGTGTATTGTCTTCAATCTCATATATAGAAATGAGATCCTCATTTGGCTGACACATAGCTACATGGTAGATGGATAGTAATACTTTCTTTATTTGCATTGCACAAGTCTGGAGTTTTGACAATTGCTCTGCTGCAGGTGCCTCGACAAAGCTGCAACGGTGACCAATCTTGACATGAAAACTAATGATTTTTCAAATCCGTGGCGGCTTTGCACTGTCACCCAAGTGGAGGAACTCAAGATACTGGTCCGCATGTTCCCCATATGGGCCACTGGGATCGTCTTCTCCGCTGTCTACGCACAGATGTCTACCATGTTCGTCGAGCAAGGCACAGTCCTCGACACCTCTCTTGGTTCCTTCACCATTCCACCTGCATCGCTCTCAACCTTTGACACAATCAGCGTCATCATATGGGTCCCAATCTATGATCGGATTCTCGTCCCAATAGCAAGGAAGTTTACAGGGAAGGAAAGGGGCTTCTCGGAGCTCCAACGGATGGGCATTGGCCTATTCATATCAATATTTTCCATGACAGCGGCTGCGCTGGTTGAGATCAAACGGTTGGAGATTGCAAAGGCTGAGGGCCTAACGCATGAGAAAATAGCAGTGCCCATGAGCATATTTTGGCAAATACCACAGTATTTTCTGGTGGGTGCATCTGAAATATTCACATTCATTGGGCAATACGAGTTCTTCTACGACCAATCGCCCGACGCCATGCGGAGCTTATGCAGCGCACTGTCGCTCCTCACAACCGCATTGGGGAATTACCTGAGCTCCTTCATCTTGACGATCGTCACGTCCATCACGACCAAGGGAGGGAAACCCGGGTGGATTCCGAATAATCTAAATGAGGGGCATCTCGATTACTTCTTTTGGCTTCTGGCGGGCCTCAGCTTGTTGAACTTGCTGGTGTACATGTACTGCGCTTCAAGGTATAAATGCAAGAAGGCTTCTTGAGCATCCTTCAGAATGGTGTTTGGATGTACAGATGCATGCAATTGCAGAAATTGCCCAAATTGAAAATCTGCTGGTAATTCCTTTCTGGAGACTGATATTACACTCTCCCATGTAATTTTTGGGAACTCAATTTAGGATTCATGTTGTAATAATCTGATTGTTTTTCATTAGGAAATGGCTGGTATCACATGAACTGTTCTTTTGAGGGTTTGCAACTGTGGTTCTAAAACTCACTGATTCAACTCGAAAATCAGCCGGGTCAACTCAATGAGATTTCGAGCCAAGTCTCTAAAAGAAACTCGGCAGACTTGAACTGAGTCAGTCACCTTGTCAACTGGTTTTTAGTTGTAAAATGCAAAATGGGGCCAGTGAGAATTGAACCCAGAGCTGCAAACCATGGGCCGAAGTTGCTTTTCTCTTTGGAGTCTTTGAGTTGACCTGACTCGACTGGATACTGAGTTGTGTTATCAGGTTTTTGAACTATGCTTGTACAAGTCCGAGTCAGATGCAACTCGTCCGAGTCGACTCAGACTCGGTTGAGTCACCACGAGTCAGCATCATATATATGGGGTGACTCGACTCAGAGGGCTGAACTAGTCAGTCTGAGTTGCAGAGTCTTATCCTTGCTTGCACCCATTTGTTAAAATGGTATTTTATACAAAAATGTTTGGGTTTTCTTGTCTGCATGTGTGAAGTCCATGCTCTGGTGATCCAAACCGTTGGCACCGTGGGCCTTTCGATGTTTCATGCATAAAAACGCTCCAGATTTGATGATCCTAACTGTAAAATATTTCACTTATTTTTGGTTGAATGTGAACTTGGGTATGGTTAGGATTCTTCTGATTTAGGGAATTTTTGGTGTATGGGCCATCAACTGTGGGGCCCACAATATCAACGGTTGGGATCTTTGAACCATGGGCCCTGCTTGTCCAAATTGAAAGCATGAATGCTAACTGTAGACCACAAAACCCAAACTATAGAACATTTCACTTATTTTTGGTTGAACGTGAACTTGTATGGTTAGAATTCCTCCGATTTAGGTTTTTTTTTTGGTGCATGGACCATCTACTGTGGGACCCATAATATCAACGGTTGGGATCTTTGAACCATGGGTCCTGCTTGTCCAAATTGAAAGCATGAATGCTCCTCTATAAACTTTCAGCCCAAGCATTTCAGAGTAGTGCGAATCATCCATCGTAAACATGGAATGCATGAATGTCAATCCTCAGACAACGGGCCCCACAATTCAGACAACGGTCCAAATTCAGTGGGAAGAATCACATGGTTAAGATTGTCCAATCAGGATGATTTTGGAGCTATTCTTCGTCCACAACGGGCCCACTATTTGGACGTTCTGGATTCCTTTTGATGTACCCCACGTGTATGGTGGATCATCACCACCATTTTGAAAAGAGAAATGTTCACATACAAACGTGCACGCTTAACATACAACGTTTTTTTTTCCTGCCAATGCGTCACATGTGTGTAAAATCCGAACTGTGCAAAAGGTGGGCTTGATCATTAAGATCACCTAGGATTAAAAAAATAAGATGGACCGTTCATCAGGCGGGTCACACCATTGAAATATTTGGACAGTCGATGGTCTGTCTCGATGTATTCTGTGCCCATCTGATGAGTGGATTGTTCCAATTTTCGCTGGAGATGACCTTCATGATATGGTCCACCCATTTCATGGCTTGGATGATCTACTGAAGTGGCACATCAAAGGAAAATAAAACGTTGTATGTTAAAGAATCTGCATTTCTGTTTTGAAAATTGAATCTGGTTTGGAAATTCTAACAGCATCCTACGGTCCTCAGGGTTTGGTGATTGAGGCCATTGATCTGATGATCCCCACAATCATGGACCATAAACCATTATGAAGGGTTAGGATTGTTTTATGGAGGAAATTTTTGGGGTGTGGTCCATCCACGGTGGATCATGACTAGTGGCTCTGATCACTGAAAATTGGACCCTCTCTCTCCAAACTGATAACCCACTGGGCTGGGCCATCCCAGACCAGTCCAGCCCTGCAAGCAACCGATCCGACTCAGTACCGAACGAGTTGGTCCGAGCGGCCGAGTCTTTCAACCATCACTTGTCAGTTCTCCCAGAACTGAAGCTATGGAGCTAGCTTTCTATGGTAACTTCCACGGAACGGGAATAAGCATTGCCGTCCGATCAGCTAGGTCATGAGAATTGTTGGGAACCGTGGAAGCGGATAGAGATGAATTAAGCAAAGTATTCTAATCGCGCAACCAAGTTCAAACGCAAACTAATTGAATTTTACGTGGAAAAACTCTTCCGGGAAGAAACATTAATGACACAGAGCAATAGAAATGCATTATAAAAGTACAAAATTACAAGAGAGAGATTATCGATTCAAACAAGCCTCAAATCTACTCCTCAAACACAAGTTATGCCCTTGAAACCCTTAGAAACGAATTTAGAAAACCTAGAACACCACTCTATACTCCTGAGTCCCGATTACACCCGATGTATATAGCCCCATATAGTATCACAATCGGAATAGAAAACAAATACCACACTTACGCAATTCTGCACGCGCGCTCGATGGCACCTTCAATGGAACTTCAGATCGTCAATGGCATTGAACACCTTCTATGGCATCGAGAAAAACACCATAACGTTCCAGCAATAAAACATGAAATTTTTCGATATTTCCGATAGCATCAAGCATCTGTCGATGGCATCGACAACCCTGTTGTTTATAAGTTTAAGACGTCAACAACAATTTCCACATTGTCTTCAATTTTCATTCTTCGTAACTTCATATCTTCTTCTCTAATTCCGCCTTACATCATTACTCTACAATCACTTCTCGTGCACTCTACTCCGTCCTTTTACAGCTTCGCCAAGTCTAGAGAAGTTGTACATAACTTGAAATTCTCTGTGGAAACCATCTTCATAAGCATGCTAGTCGGATTCACGCTCGTGTGAATTTTCTCTAGAGTCGCGCTTCATTCTTCAAGTACATGTCGGATAAAATGATGACGCACATCAATATGTTTAGTACGTGAGTGATGAACACTTTTTAGCCAAATTGATCGCGCTTTCGCTGTCACGATTAATCGGCATGGCCTTCTGCTAAAACTCCAACTGATTTGTCATCCCTCTCAACCAAACACCTTCCTTAAACACTTCCGTCACCGCCATGTACTTAGCTTTGGTTGTGGAAAGAGCCACCACAGACTGATCGCTCCAACTGCTAGTACAAACAAAGAATCGAAAGTCAACATTCTATTATCCACACTACCTGCGTAGTTAGAATCCACATAGCTTACTAACTTGGCCCATAATTTCTCAAAAGATAAGACAGTCCTGCGTACCTCGAATGTATCAAAATAGCTATTTTATTACTTCCTAATGTTGTTTGTCGGGGTTAGACATGTACCTATTAATAACACCCACTGCATGTGAAATATCTGGTCTTGTATAGACCATGACATACATCAAGCTTTCAACTGCGCTTGAATAAGGCTCATGAGATATATCATACTTTTCTTCATCGGTTTTAGGACATTGTTCTGAATATATCTTGAAGTGAGCCGCGTGGAGAACGCTAACCAGCTTTGCTTGTCCATCTCATACTTCATCAATGTCTTTTCAAGGTATTCCACCTAAGATAACCATAGCCTGCTCCTCTTATTATCTTTGTATATGTTAATGCCGAGAACCTTCTTTGCAACCCCCAAATATTTCATATTAAATGTTCCTGATAACTAAGTCTTCCGTAAGTCGATCTCATACATGTTATGACTGGCGACGAGCATGTCATCGATGCACAAAACTAGCATAATGAACTTTCCATCACCCAAGGTCTTGTAATAGATACAATGATCATATTCACTTCTGGTAAACATCTAACTCATCATGAAAGAGTCAAACTTTTTATACCACTGCCTAGGCGACTGTTTTAGGCTATACAATGACTTCTTTATTCTACAAACGTTGTTATATGCCTATTGTATTTCATAACATTCTGATTGTTTCATATAAATATGCTCTTCTAATTCCCTATACAGGAAAACGGTCTTCACATCCATTTGCTCCAACTTGATATTCTATTGGGCAACCAGCGCCAACACGAATTTAATAGATACTTACTTCACAACCAACACGAATATCTCGGTAAAGTCAACACATTCTCATGTTTGCTACCAACCTTGCCTTGTACCTATCATGTTTCTTCTTGAAGATTTACTTGCATTCGATCGATTTACGGCAATGTGAAGCTCCACCAGCTCTCACGTCTCGTTCTTGTACAAGAAATCCACCTCATCATCCATCGCTGCTTTCCACCTTTCGGCATCTCACTCATCAAGAGCCTCTCGAAGAGTAAACAGATGTCTTTCATGTATAATGAGGGCAATGCGATATTCGAGTCATCCCTGTATCTCGCCGGTAACCTACGATCTCACGGTAGATTCATTCTCACAGGTGGCTACTCAATCTGCTCTTATACCTCTGTCTGCATATCTATACCTTCTTGTGTATCATTTCTATCCAACCGAACGTCCATAACCAACTTCTCCGGTTCCTTGTGTTCATCCTTACGGAATAAAGATCTTTCGTCGAATTTAACGTCACGACTAAGGACGATTTTCTGTGTGACTCAGTTAACAACTTGTACCCCTTCACACCACCACCATAGTTGAGAAAGATGTACTTTTTAGACATTTAGTATAGACTATCTCTCTCAACTAATAGTACATAAGAATAAACATCGAGACCAAATACATGCAGTCCCGAGTAGTCTAACTACTGACTACTTCACACTTCCTCTGGGATTTTACATTTAATGGTCATAAAATGGGACCAATTTACCAAGTAATAAGCTGTGTTAACGGCCTCGGTCCATAGGTCCTTGCCAACTAAGCATTACTGATCACGCATCAAGCCTTTTCTAAGAGAGTCTAATTCATATGCTGATCATCCACGTCATTCTGCTCTAGTGTGTGGCACACTGTGTTGTACCTCACGATCCCTTCATTTTTGTAATATACATATTGAAATCCCCAAAAAATGAATTCCCTACTATTATTCGTCCTTAATACCTTCACCTTTTGCCGTGACTGTTTTTCCACTATAATCTTCTACTGCTTGAAGTTTGTCAAAATATCATATCATATTTATTTTCACAAAATAAATCAACACTTTTCTGAAATAGTCTTCAATGAGGGTGACAAACCATGACGACCCTCCACCAGAAACCACAGGCGTCAACCCTCATATATCAGAGTACACATAATCAAGAACATCTTTACAAACATGTTTACCAGACTTAAAAGATAACCTCGACTATTTACCATATACATACTAAAATCAATTATTTTAAAAACTGAAATTAAACAACATTTATAAATTAAAGTACATTCACCCTGCTTGCTCATGTGACTCAAACGCGTATGCCACGCACATATGTGCAAATGTATAATCCGCTACAGATAACATGACTCTACCTGATGAAGTGTTCTCGATCAACTTGTAAAGGTTTCCGTTCCTCTATGCCTTCATCACTATGAGTGCCCCCTTTGAAATTTAAGAACACAATTGAATCCGGTAAATTTGCACCAAGCCCCTTGAGTGCTCCGAGAGATATCAAACTCTTCCTCAGCTCAAGAACGTGTTTCACTTCGGTTAAGATACGCTTCATGCCATCAAACATCTTGATGCGCACTGATCCAACACCAACTACTTTACACGCATTATCATTGCCCATAAAGACCTAACTACCATCGCACTCACTATAACTAGTGAACCAATTCCGACGAGAGGTCATGTGGTACGAAGCCTCCATATTCAAAATCTATTCTTCGTTGAAGTACCCGAATCTTGATGCGGTCAAGACGTCACTACCATTTGTCTCATCACTAGATTCTGCTGTGTTGGCCTCCCCATAAGAACTTTTTTAATTCTCTTTTCTTGCTTTAGGATTCTAACAATAATTCTCCATGTGCCCGGACATCCCACAATTCCATTACTTCAACTTGCCTTTACCATTACCCTTAGATTTAGACCTTGATCGAGAAGATCTACTGTCATGTTCAAAATTCTACGCTCTCGTAACTAGTGCATCTGTAGAGGCACTCACGTCACCGCCTTTCTTTCTCATCGCCTTCGATCGAAGGATTGAGATAACGATTTCGACGCTAATGATCGATCTATCGATGCACAACGAGTTCTTGAACGACTCATGCAAAGCTGAGAGAGAATTCAATAGGATGCATGCCTGATCCTCGTGTGCGAGTCACGGAATACTCATCTGTAAGTAACGAAACACACAACCACCGCCTCTCATAAGAGCTTAGGCCATCGCCAACACAAATCAATTAATCTCTTGTCAGCTCTACATTACTTATCCATTTCATCTTATATTAACAATTATTAATTTAGCTTCTTAATTTAATTTGTCCACTTTTGTCTAGTAATGTTGTAGTAAGTTCGGAGCCATAAAATCTTAGTTTAATTTTGCCATTGTCCAAAGTGTAAGTGCTAAAATGTTTGAGCACACTTTTGTTGTCAAATTTTCTATAGCCAAAACAGCTTGACAGTAGATCTTCAAAACTAGTCCATAATCAAGAAAAAGATCAAGCTCAAGATTAAGAAAAGATCAAGCTCAAGATCAAGAGAAAATCAAGCTCAAGACTTGTCCACAATCAAGAGAAAATCAAGCTAAAGATCGACTAAAGTTTAAGACAAGATCAAGCTCAAAAGTCAAGATATAGTTTAAGACTTACTTCAAGACAAAGAAGAACAGATATTTGATATATCTCAGGTAGTATAAAACCTTAGAAAGACCTTACGACTAGGTACTTTAAAAAACATTTAAAAATTGAATTTTTATGCTTATTTTACTTGGAATTCAGTCAACCCAACTTTTGGTTCGATTAGCCTAAGCTTTCTTGGTCAGCCCAAACTTCAAGCTGAAGCAACAGCTAATTTTAGTTGCAAATTCAGTTAGCCTGAGCTTGAAATTTGGCTAGCCTGAAAATCTTCGAGTCAAATTCCAACAACTTCAACATTTCAAATTCGCAGGAATTCGGTCAACCGAAGGTCAAATTTAGCTAGCCGAACTGGGCTATCCGGCCAGCTGAAGATGACCTCGGGCCAGTCGAATTTTGGATAAATCTTATCCCGTGCCAACTGAAGTCCGTTGAACTGAATCTGGTTTGCTCGGGCTAATCGAAGACTGCCTCGAGCTAGCCGAATATTCAACTTCTTTGCCTATAAATTGAATTTCTCTCTCAATCTGAAATTTCTAAGTTAATTATCAAAAATCATTATGCAAGAGAGAGAGAGAAGCTCAAATTATTAGCAAGCTATTTGAACGGTATTTATAAATTTAATTTATATAGTTTTTTGTTCAATTTCCTTAATTTCAAATCTTTTTAGTTTGATTCTAAATAGAGTAGACTATACTCTTCTTTTGAGATTTAAGAGAATTGATTCAAGTATCTATCGGTTTGATCTTAATTAAAATCAATAGAACGCTAGACCCTTTCTATCTAATTGAACAAAGAACAATTTACATTCAAAAAAGCAGTTCTTCGGCTACAAAATTTTGATACGTCTTCTACGGTGAAGATAAGTATACATTCTAAACTTTATTTGGTTTTTCTAAGATAGCCCGAAAATCTCAGTATAGGTTTTGTCTGAGATAGCCTAAAAATCTCAGTGAGGGGTTTGATTGTGATAGCCCGTGAAAATCAAAGAATTGTATTGGGTTTTAAGGTAACCATGGGAAAACCTTTTTCATAGTGAAAGCCAAAATTACGTAGAAAGTAATTTTGGGAGTGAAGTAGGTGTGACTGTTTTTAAAGTACTGAACCACTATAATCCTTTGTGTTATGTGGTGAATGCATTTACTTTTTATGTGGTGAATGATTGTATTTAATTTCGAGTTGAGTGGCGAATGCTGTAATATTTTATTTTTATTTACTCTTGTAAGTTTGAAGTATTAATTTTAAAGAAATTCATGAAATAATGTTGTCCTGCCTAAAACTTTAAATGAATTTTATCTTACGAATTATTTAGAATCAACGTTTCAATACTTAAGCAACTGAGATATCTGATTTATTTACATATTCAACACTTATTTCGATTATTTAGCATAATCCGATTCACCTCCCTCTAGGATATCTTAAACTCTCATTTTCATAAAGCATCACTGCAGTATGCATGTAGGAGTAGTTTAAATATTCACGACTTAATCGTCGAATCCCTAAACTATATTCTTACTTGATACATCTCTAATCATGTCCTGCGAACTTTACACCATGACTATCTTACGATGGTCTCTGGTCTTTTTCATGATTGCTTTGCCAGCATGAATCAACATTAATATTTTTCTTCCACTCATTTCCTTTTGTTTTGTTGATTATACTTATATGATACTTCAATCAATATATAAAGCGGATGATCTAACCTTTACTTTTAAATTTATATATTTTTATCATTTATCGTGAAACACGATCCAGGTTTTTACGGTTGGAAAGAATATTATTGTCTTCAAAGCAAAAAAATAAATAAATCTTATTTAAAAAAATTAATTACCCTCTTCTAAAATCACCTAATTGCTACAGTAATTAATGGTGCCTAAACAGTCAAGAAAATCTTGATAGATTTAGTCCTAATATAACGGAATCAGGCGTCTGAAGTTACTAGCGTTCAGTTTTATTTAGTTGATTAGAACTTGGCATGCCCGGCCTCTATTCTAACCGCACACATTTAGTAGCTAAAATCGAGTCATTTGTTTCATGTGTGGCCACATATCCGAATTTAAAGACAACCCTAGTATGCCATTTCATCACACTTTTTTTTTTATATAAAAAACATGAACGGCCACCAAAAACCCTTGCATGGTGGAAGGGTTCAACATTTAATACAATTGATTTTCTGGGCATCCTC
Organism: Magnolia officinalis; assembly: GCA_021015155.1. Taxonomy (NCBI): domain Eukaryota; kingdom Viridiplantae; phylum Streptophyta; class Magnoliopsida; order Magnoliales; family Magnoliaceae; genus Magnolia; species Magnolia officinalis. The sequence goes on along the minus strand of JAJHSJ010000014.1, from coordinate 7,054,357 downwards.
CATCCAAACGAATCTCTATGAAATTAACGGTTTGGATTTACTGAGAAATATCCCAAATCCAACGGTTACAGAACTCGATGTATTGTATTTCAATACATCCGGATGTATCGATCAGACCTCGTCTACGAAGCCTCATCTTCATTCCGTCTCCCTCGTTCTTTCTCTACCAACCATCACGTCTTTCCCGCCAAACTCTCTCTCAACCATGAAAGGCGTTAGCCAACGGTTTTTCAAACTTCCCGCCAAGTCGAAGAGGCCTCTCTACCTCATCACGGCCACTGCTGCTGTCGCTGCTCTGGCCCACCAATCAAACCCTAATCTCGCCACCCCCTTCCTCGACGACCTGCCTCTCCCTTCTTCCATTGCCGTCGGATTCCATGCCATTGCCCGCTCGTCTCGAGCTCTCTACACTGTAAGAGGGGAAAAAAACCCGCCTCTCTGTCTCTCTAATACAGCAACGGTCCACATTCAACAAGAAAAATGCGAAAGATTTGATGGCCAGGATCTTCCGATCTAAGGGTTCTTTGGCATATGGGCTATCCATGGTGGGTCCCATTATACCAACAGATTAGATCCCTGAAACATGCGATTCCCGACTGGATTATATGGGTAGCGTGCTCCGGTTTTCAGTTTATAAAAGTGGGCCCAAAGGTTATAGTGATCTAGACCGTTGTCTGTTCCGTCCTGATTTGTGGATGAGCAATCCTTTTTAGATGAATGGTGGTTCTCTTTGTAACCATCTACTTACGGGCCACAATTTGAAAGGATAAGATGCTCCAATTGAAAAGGTGTTTTGAGCATGGGCCATCCACAGTGGTGCCCAATAGATCAATGGTCTGGATGTCTGAACCATGGACCAGAGTATATTGTACATTGCCTTGGATCGACGATCCTGTAATTTCTTTTGTATTGTAAATACCTTGTTCTGTTCTGCTTTTAGAATGTGCTTTCTTCATCTACTTCTCCCTCTTCCTAATATCTGCACATTGAAAAAAAAAAAATTTCTGAAATTTGCAGATCGCTTCCAATGTTATTGACTACAAGTATTCTTTGCATGGCTTATCGCTGGATTCCGATGAATATCACAGTAAAATGTCGGAGGTATGTTTTTCTTTCTGTGAAGATCAAAGTTCTAGGCTGATGAGTGCATGTTTGTCCTTGTCCCGGTAAGGATTACAGTCTGAATATAGGTCCCAGGAACGATTACGGTCCGATTATAGGTCCCAAGAATGATTATGGTTTGATTATAGGTCCCAGGAATGATAACGGTGTGATTACAAGTCCCAGGGACAATTACGGTCTAATTAGAGCTCCCGGGAATAATTGCAGTCCGATTATAAGTCCCAGGAACAATTATGGTCCGGTTATAGGTACTGGGAACGATTACGGTGTGATTAGAAGTCCCGGGAACGATTACCGTCCGATTAGAGCTAGTGCAAGTATATTCAAAGTTTATTCATATAATTTATAAACGTAAGAAGTCATGTATGGAAATACAAGCAATACATTCAAAAGCAAAAGCAAAAGTAGAAAACTAGATATATATACCCGTGAATAATGTGTGTGGTTGTGGCTCAAACCCACATAGAGCTACGCAACGGTTCAAAATCATCATTTGTATCTCAATGGGGCTGGGCATAGTATTATTGCTCCACAAACCAATAATATCATCCCCAGGTCATAGTAGAATGATACCAGTGAAGATACTCTCTAGCATAATGTTGGTATTCATCCTCTCCGAGTTGAGAAAATTTACAAAAATTTTAAAATTTTTCCAATTTTCTGTAAATTGGCCAATCTTCCCCCAAATCCCAAAATTAGAGTGTATGTGACGATGATTTCATCTAACACTCTTGAATACTCTGAAATGGGGGCCAATTGATTGTTGATCGAAGTGGAATTTCGAACAAAATATTTTTTAACATTTTTAATTAAAAATATTTTTTTTTCAAAAAATCTCCAAATTACCAAGAATCATTAGATCAAGTTACGTACACATCTAATTTTGTATTTGGACACAAAGATTGCAACCAATTTGCAAGAAATTGAGAAATTTTGATATTTCCCAAATTTCTGTAACTCGGCTCATTTCCTTCAAATCTCAAAATAAAAGCTCAAAATTCATTAATTTCCATGCAAAACATGAAGAATCATGGATTTGCAACTATTTGACACCGATTTAACATGATTTAGAGCAAAAATAAAAATAAAAATAAAAAAGGATTGAAAATTGAAAATGCTCACCAGATCAAACAGGTGGAATATATCGGCGCTACGTGTGCGTTTCATATCCCATAGGTGGGATACAAGATATATTGCGCTACATATTAGTCGATATTGTCGATACTGAAAACATTGCCATGTATATTGTGCTAGAACAAAACATACAAAAATCGATTCGTAGAAGGTTTACTAGAAAGCAATTTAGGGCTCAGTACATCTCTATGCTCTCTCCACCAAGGATATTCTCATAGGGTTTGTCTAGACTCTGGAGATTGATGCGAATGTATCACAAGCCATCTTGATGTTCTTACATGTTCAACTTCCTGCATCAGAAATGAGTGATGTGATTAATATTGCATTAATCAGTATTTGCTAAGTAGCTTTGTGTTAATGGCAGTAATGGGGTTTATTTGACTTCTTTGTGCGTATATTACTAAAGAGAAGATCTCAAGTCTAACCAGTTGGACAACAAGTTAGGTCCGCCCAGCGGATAACTTCCAAGATCTAACCTTTTAAGTGAATGTGACATCCAACCTGACCAATAGGGTGGCCTCACCATGAGAATCACCTACTGCAAAAATCTGCTCCATGTACTCATCAGGTGGGCCACACCATAGAAACAATGTCTAGCCATTTATAACTAGCAAAATACATGTGTGGTCCACTTAGTGAGTGGATATGGCTGATTTTTTGCATAAGGTAATCCTCATGGTGAGGCCAACCTATTGGATGGGTTGTGTCACACGCACTTAGTAGGTTGGTAGTTATCCTCTGGGTAGACAGTAACTTTTGGTTCAACCAATTGGACTTAATGGCTTCATTACTAAATATCATTTAATCAAGTATATAATATTTTAGTGAGAGTGTGGATTTGCTACCTTCGGAGAAACTTTGAAATATTCATGCATTACTTTCATGTATTGAACTGCTTACAAAGAGTATTGGGGCCTTTTGAGAACTACTCTTGCGAAAATTACAAAGTCACCAGTGTGCTCTCACTGTATTTTTTTATTTTTATTTTTTTTAAAGACAGTTAAAAAAAATACAATAATGGAAAATTTATGCTTGTATTTCCCACAGTTTTTGGTTTCTGCTGGGTTTTAGGTTCATCTTCGCTCAGCCAAGAGGATTTTGAAGTTATGTGAAGCCAATAAAGGTTTTTATGTGAAAGCGGGTCAGTTCGTTGCATCCTTGCGACCAGTCCCTACAGAATACTCTTCAATTCTTTCCTCCTTGCAAGACCAGGTATTTAATAACTGCGCATGTTTTGTGAGTGGATTTTGGATCCACTGGCAGTTGAATATCTTGTTAACTTTCTTATCTCTATGCCTTAGGCAGTTCCTTGTCACTTCAAAGCTATTAAAGAAGTATTAATTAACAATCTGGGCAAGGATTTACCTGATATGTAAGTTGCTTATCCACAAGATTGTTTTTTAAAACATTACGTTTCTGTTAAATTCTCCCATTGACATTTCTTTCACACGGACTGTCTTTTTTTTAAAAAATAAAATTTAGAATTAACAAGTTCCCAAATGGCACATATGTATGAGATCATGACTGTTCATTTGTGAGTGGCTGAGTGCCATCATGGATAGGCCATGGCAAAAAAGAAATGCAGTTATAGGACAATCCTAATTGCGCCATCACAAGACTTTTGCCCATTGAATGTGAACTGTTGGTCCTTTTTTAACCATCCATTTCAGTTCTCAATTGTCCTCCATTAGGACAATTAGGATTATCTGATTGGTGCAAATTTGGGGCTGTGGCTTATCCACAGTGGATGCTCTGGACGGGCAGTCCAGATCTCATTCTATGTGCCGAATTAATGGTATTAGATTGATTTATAGAGAGAAGAAAATGGTTTCATGCAGGATCATCTCCCTCGATAAACAGACCTTGTTTTCTTAGTTCTCAAGGTGTTGTCGTGCAGAGTATTAATTTTCCTTTAGGGCTGTTTGGTAGTAGCAAGACTTTGGTCTTGGACAGCCTGCCTAAGTCGGGATCATGCCAGTTAAACATCCAGAATAAGGACTAATTTAGCACATGCGCCACATGTGCACATTGAAAACATGGTATGTGGCATATTTGTGGTGTTTGTGGCATTGGCATACATGCAGGGTGCTTGCAGATGTTACACATGTAGGTGCATGTTCATGTATGGTGGCACATTTGGTACATGCACGTGCTTTGCATGTACAAGTTGCACATCTCAAATGCAACACATGAAGCGCATGAAAGGATTGTGTATACTTCTGACACTTGAAGCTTGAAGGTGGCACTTGTGGCACATAAGCACGTGTGGCATACAGGCACACATGGCATGTGTGAATGGTACGCCCTGTACCATGACAGGGACAAAGTGGTCTCTAGGTTTTTTTTTTTTTTTTTTTTTTTTTTTTTTTTTTTTTTATTTTTTTTATATATATATAGTAACAAGAGAAACCTTTCCATGGTAAAAATAGTAATTTAGAAGCTTGTTTATTTTTATTGGGTTATGTGTTGACAAGTATTAGAAAATCCATAGACAGGGGCTTCCCCTTGACTAACTAGTCAGGGACTGAACTTTTGCTGATACCAAATGGACCCTTGGATGTTATGGTCAAGCGCTTATGATGGGGACATCTTGCGCGCACACACGCCCCCCCAACGCACGTACGTAAGGAGGAGGAGGGCCCCACCATCAATCTGGATTGATGACGACGTCCAGGGAGGGCCTCTTAGTTAGAGGACTATGTTTTGGTTCCATGGAGTGGACCCGATCGTCATGTGAATCCCACCATTGGATCTCATGATCGTGGCCCATTACTCTAGATGATCTAGTACTTTGAGTTTTGCTTATTATTATTATTAGGAATATCATGAACGGTTTAGATTGCTTTGATTAGTTGTTATTTTTGTTATTTCGTCTCTACGTAATAGGATACGCACATGGCGGGGCTTTTGAGGTATAGGTTTTTCTTATAAATAGGCGACTCCTTGTGAGGTTTTTGGCATTGAATATTATGAATAAAATTCTACGTTTTCCTGCTTCTCTAATTCTCTGAGTTGTGGATATCCAATTAGGTGCGAAACCCTCCCTTCTTCGAAGGGCTAACTACCGTGGTGCGAAGCCACACCCATCTCAAATCGCCCCCATCTCCTACCATCTATAATCATCATCTCTCACAGCCATCCACTCTTCAAATCCACTTTTATTTTGCAGTCAATCCTTCTCTACAACAGATTTCCAAAATCAGGCCCCGCAGGAGGGCTGAAACTTCAGCGGAGCACCGTGCTGAAACCAGTCATCCGTTCGATCTGAAAATTGGTGTGTGGGTGACCCACCCCTGGCCGACCAACCCCTTGCTAACCCTTTTTGGGTTCGTGGGCCCCACACACGTGCGGGCCACAATCCACGCACGTGCGTCAGGCCCGCTTACTGCCCACACGCGTGGACTGATCCCAAGTTCTCTCTTTCCTCTCTTTCACTCCTCTCTCACTACATTTCCCTAGCCCTAACCCTAGATTATCCTAAATCCCAATTTCTATTCCCCTTTTTCAACCCTAGGGTTTCCCGAATTGAAACATATGAATCCCTTTGATTGGGGAAATAATCTTTTGCATGTGTGGATGAATCTACTCTCCTTTGATCATTGTTTGGTCTATAATTTTAATTGATCCAGCCCTAGCATGTGTAGGCTTGGACCCTTGTAGATTCCCCTTAATTGAATGCTTGACTTTATGTGGGATGTGGAAGTTTTGTGAATGTTTCTAAATTAGTATGATCTAAAGTCTAAAATCTTACATATCATGTTTAATTTCCATGTCCTGCATCAGCTTAATTTTATCATGTAAGAAGTGGGGTGGAGTTTCTAAAAAAAACATTTTAGATGCATTAACTTGAACCAGATTTATAGAAAAGCTCAGGCACATTATGAGCATCTCTAATCACAACTACATGTATAAACACATGAATGTGGGTCATGACAAGGCTTGTGCAAAGATAGGTTGAACGGGAGTAGGACTTGGCACCCAGTATTTTGAACAACACATTGCTTCACTTGATAATCGGAGCCTTTGCCATTGGCATGAGACCATGAGGAGAAAATGCAGTATGCACTTTGTATTTGGAATCTTTTGACCCTCCATCCATGATTCATATATACATATGAAGACATGGATACAAAGAGCAGGAACTTGACTCTGTATCTTTTGAAATTCAAGAGAGGGATACAGCTACAGGTGTCCCATATAACACATTGATACCATGAGAAACTCATTAGAAGTTAGAGACGTCAAGCCAAATGCAAGAGGATTTTGTTAAACCATATCTGACAAACATCCATAAAATATTTGGTACTAATATTGTTATTACATTGTGTCTATACAGTCGTGCTGAGCATATATGCTAGGTATCTTAGGCCTCTGTTGTAGTTGTTTTTTGCATTTTAGTTAAATAATATCATCTTTCTGGTAAATAGTAGCAATAGATTCTTCCATTAATTATTTAATATTGACTATCATTGTTGAATGAATTCCTTAAATCCTTATAAAACGAGAAAGTTTTGTGGAGAAAAATGGTTCTAGTTTCTACGTACTTGATGCTTCAAGGCTAGTATCCATTTTTTATTTGACCAAAATATCAGATTTTTGTTATTTGATGAACAACCAATAGCTGCGGCATCAATTGCTCAAGTACACCGTGCATTGTTGAAAGATCATCAAGAAGTAGCAATTAAGGTATCAATTAACAATGGTATACATATTTTTCTTTTGTTTTATACTGCATTGCTTATCTTGCATATATCTAGCCTTGTCTTTACAGCTTAGTAACTTCATTTCATTGACTATATGGCTAGGTAACTTCTTAATGATTGATGCCTGATTACTCCCATCCTTAGAAGAGCTTTGATAAGCGCACATGCGTGTGCAATAAAGCTCATGTACACACCACACATGTACCAGCATGGCACGATAGGTCTGAGATATAACCCGTCCATAAAAAAGGAACCACTTGATTTATGCCCTAGCCCAAGAATCAGGTGGATCCACTGGTCAGTTTGCCTACAGTTTGCAAAGCAAATTTATGGCTCAGAGAAATTTGACTGAAGTTTTTTAACCCATTCATCTGTTTCTAACATTGAGGCCCACATGTTGAATGGACCATATTTTCTTTTGGGGAGACATGTGGAAGGTCAAGCCAAACTGATGGATGGCTTGGATCTTGCACCTATGTGCCATGTTAGCACATGTGTGGCGTGTGCATGAGCTTTATTGCACACTTGGTGTACTTAGAATAGCTCTCCTTATCATATGCAATTGTTTCATATTCCTTTGTCATTTTGCTATGGATATTAAAGTGTTAGAGCAGGAGCTATTGACTTATCATAGCTATGATTTGGTGTTCTTGATGAACACTTTAGCTAATATGACTTGTGGATTTGGCATGTGCAATGCATGTGGAATAAAGTGGTTTGCAGGATGTGGGAGAGGGGTGGAGAAGCGGTTAAAGAGAGTTATGTGATATTCATGCAGATGGTTGATACTTAGGCACTTCGAAATTGTACAGTTGGAAAACATGAACTCTATCAAACTGTCCAAGCTGTAGGACCAATATTAGATAGGTTTAGTGTTCCTAATCCAAGCATTTATTTGTTGCATTTGGACCATTGACTGTTTTCATTTGTCTGTCTACTAAAGATCCACCAATCTGCCAATTAGGACATATAATCAATAGATTCTGTTTAGGATTCATCTGAATCGAAGCCCATGACTTGTACAGTTTAGTTTGAGTCCATGGTGTTCCACTGGTACAATTTCTTAGTGCCTGCGTATCAACAATTTTACTATTCAATCAGAGTATCAAAGCAAAAGGCAGGAGAGCTTCATACAACAGACAGTTGGGCACACCTAATTAAATCTCCTAAATTCCCTTTCTTTTGGCTAAAAACCCTTTCGATGTCCATTAATAAGGCAAAGTTTTAAAGTCTTCCAAAAACTAATTGCGTGGGAATTTTGCCCCTGGCTATTTGCATTATATATAATAGAGATTACGTAAAGAAGCACACATCTGTTTTCATAATAATAGCAATAATGTATAGTTATATTGTCCGCTTCACAGTTCAATAGATCTGTAACTGGAGATGAAGCATTGTATCCTTTGGTTCGATAGTCATTAACGTCTGTGTTGAAGGGAGGTGTTCTGCGCTTTTTATTTTTAGAACTGAACCTATTTTTACCATTGATCATTCGCACTGCCGCAACATAATTATTGTCAAAGGTGCTGTTTGTATATTAGGGATCGAACCCTAGTAAAGTTTGCAAAGTAAGACAGCCAGGGATCGAACCCTGGATAATGGACGCACACTACTCAGTCTCTACCAGTTCAACTAACAAGCTAGAGACCCTTTCTGCTACTAGTAAGGTTTGCAAAGTAAGACAGCCAGGGATCGAACCCTGGATAATGGACACACACTACTCCGTCTCTACCAGTTCAACTAACAAGCTAGAGACCCATTTGCAATTACATGGGTGATGCCGAGTTCCATTCAAGAGTTTGGGGATTGGCAGGGTATCCTTTCCATAGAAGAGGCAGGTGGTTTTGAGGCTTTGTTGCCATTCTATGGGCCCTTTGGAAGGAATGGAATGATCGATCTTTTAATGGCTTGTCAGCGGGGTCTTCTATGATCACATCCCAAGTCAAACTTCTTGTTTGCTCCTGGTTGGAGTCGCCGGGTACCCCATTTATAGCTTAAGGGCCCATCAAGTTGAGATGGGCACCCCTAAACCTCCATTAACATTTGCATTGTATGAAGTGTGTTCAATTCAACAAAAATATGATGTATTCTGTTTCATTATTCACAGCCGGCATTTGATAGCTGTGTAAATAAGTATCTCTTATTTCTCCCTATGTGTGTGTGTGTGTGTGTTTTGAAAGGAAACAAAATATGGTGTCTGCTGTTTTGTTAATTCAAAGCTTGCATTTGATAGCCCTATTAATTCAATTAATCTATAACTGTAGATGAAAATCAATTACAATGGCCAGTGGTGCAATGGTGGCCCCTTAGGAGTCTCTTGTATTTGTAGGTTTGATAATCATTAATAACTTGTTTGAAGGGAGGTGTTCCACACTGAACTTTTTTTTTTTTTCATAACTGAATGTAGAGTTGCTCCATGATACTTGAACCTCCGTTTTTCTATCACATGATTCAATTCAAAGCTAGCATTTTATAGCCAATTTTCAATACTCTAAAAGTCAAGTGTAAATGAGCTTTATAATGATGCATTAATTAATAATGTATATTGCTTCTTTGTGGAATCTAGGTGCAGTACCCGAGCTTAGAGAGCCAAATGAAAATAGACATTACAACCATGGCTATCCTCTCAAATGTTGTTGCTAGGGTATGAGAGCACATTTTCATTTGTTACCATTTTAATGGTTTTAGTTGGTGACATGTTATTCTTCATAAGAACCTCTTTCTGTGTGTGTTTGGATGTACTATCAAATTGAATTGCATTTATTAGTCTACTAAGGTGGAAATAACCAATTTGGAACATCATTACTTACCATTCATAGTGAGGATCTGGTCTCCAACTACAATTATGTTACTTCCAATCCTTGTTCAAAATATCCCCAATAACCGTCGCGTCGACTAGACGGCGAGGTAATGAAATTGAGTAAGATTGACTGGGGAGGAGATCTCCCGCCGTACGCCCTTTCCGCTATCCAGAAACAAAGATTGACTTTACCACCTTTAGAGCTTATTGACGACTTCCACCTGGAACTGAAAGGATTTAGAAAAAGATCTTCCCACCTGCCGGCTTACCACATCAGAAAGAAAGAAGGGAGTTATAACTTAAATGGAAAGTATGTCCTAAGGCAATCCAGACTTTCGCAGCAGACAACCTGGAACAACTCAATCACTACTCCGAACAGTCTGGACCCCCTTAGGCAAGCAACGACCGCGCATACGTTTTGAAGCTGGCTTTGAAGCCGCTAGCGCGCTCAGTAGTTTTGAAGCATGGCGTGCGGGGGTAGGGGCGGATGTAGCCAAGTGGATCAAGGCAGTGTGATGCGGACACAAGCGCATTCAAGGTGTACCAACGAAGAAAGCGCCAATCACAAGTGTCGTCCTTGTGGATAGGCGACTATTGAGGAGCTGAAGACCTTTCACATGTGATTGGACATATAGAAGACCCCACTCAGGGAAGACACATGTGAAGGAAGATTGGAGAAAGAAGACCGAGCGCCCGAACTTTCCCGCACTTATGTTATTTGCGCGTTTTTGCTTAAGTTAGGGGTCTATTTGTGTGTTTTTGCTTAAGTTAGGGGTCTTTTAGTAATTTTATATCTTTATTTGCTTATTCTAGGGGTATTTTAGTAATTTTATGTCTTTATTTGCTTATTTAAGTGGGCTAAAGCCCTAAATCCGAATTTGAACTATTGATGAATGAAAAGCAAACCCTTTGGTTGCCCTCTTCTTTTCTTCTCTCTAATGGTGCTTCTTCTCTTCCCTTGATCTTCTTCTTCTAATTTCTTCTTGTGCCCCTCCAACTTCCTCAAGGTAATTATTTCCTTCTTTCTCTTTTCTAGTTTTGGCTAATCCTTCTTCGATCAAAACTTTGAGAATCGATCTAAACCCTAAACCCTCAAATTCTCAAATCCCTAATCCGAGAAACTTCTTGGTTCTTCGGACTAGTGATCTTCATTGATCGATTGGGTGTGACCATGCAAGATCGGGAGGTCTCATCCCTCGCCGGATCCAACCTAAGTAATAATTGAATTCCATACTCCATGGTTGTGATGATGGCCCGCTCCATTGCATGTTTCCTTTATGATTTTCTCAGTTATGATGATTACTGCTAGAATTTTAGATCATTTATTCCTTTTATTTCCGCTGTTTAATTATGTTCATGAGCATGCATCAGAATTAGGGCTGTCCTGCGTCAAATTTGGTATCAGAGAATAGGTTTGCATGGTTTTTGTCTAGATTGAGTTATCATATTAGGGTTTCCGGTTTGCAGCAGATTTCCAGATTTGCAGATTTGCAGATTTGCAGATTTCCAGATTTGAGATTTCCAGATTTGCAGATTTCCAGATTTGCAGATTTGCAGATTTGCAGATTTGCAGATTTCCAGATTTGCAGATTTCAGATTTGCAGATTTGCAGATTTGCAGATTTGAGATTTCCAGATTTCCAGATTTCCAGATTTTCAGATTTAGAAAGTTCCAGATTTAGAAACTTTCCAATTTAGAAAGTTTTCAGATTTAGAAAATTTCTAGATTTAGAAAGTTCCAGATTTAGAAACTTTCCAATTTAGAAAATTTCCAGATTTAGAAAGTTCTAGATTTAGAAACTTTCCAAATTTAGAAAATTTCCAGATTTAGAAAATTTCCAGATTTAGAAAGTTCCAGATTTAGAAACTTTCCAATTTAGAAAATTTCCAAATTTGAGTTGTTTCCTGTGTCAACTTAATTGTGTCAGTTCATAGTAGGTTTGCATTCATCACATTCATCTTGAAAGTCATAACACCTAGTAGTCTAGTTGGGTAGGGTTTGGTTCAAGTCTTCATTGTATGCCCACGAGAAGAGGTAGAGGTTTCGGACTTCAACCTACCATGAATAACGAGCAGTTATCTGAGCAACTTGCTCAATTGATACAAAAGATAACCGCCCTAGAAGCGGGTCAGAAGTGCGAGTTTGCCCGCTTTGAGAACCAAATTACCACTACCATGACTAAGGTCGAGCAACTAGAGGCTTCCCAAAAGGAAAATCCCACTGTAGGGGATGATGCATACTCCCAAGCGGGAGGAATCATTGAAGAACGCGCTGCCACACGTGGTGGTAATGAAGATAGAGATCGTGGTAACGGTCGTGGTGTGGTGCGAGAGGCACGAGCCACATGTGATCATCAAGACCGTTATGATCCAGATGAGTGTGCGATGAAAAGTGTGAGAGTTGAGGCCCCGAGTTTTGATGGGCGCTTGGATCCCAAGGCATTCCTTGACTGGGTTGCTGACATGGACCACTACTTTGAGTGGTATGGCATGTCGGAAAACCGTCAAATGCGGTTTGCTAAGATGAAACTTGTGGGTCAAGCCAAGCTCTTTTGGACCAACACCGAGCATAGGATAGAGAGAGTTGGTAGAGCCCCTATCATGCATTGGTATGAGATGAAAGAGAAGTTGAAGGAGAAGTACCTTCCTCTCTCATACCGCCAGAAGCTCCTTGACCAATGGCAATCCTTACGCCAAGGGTCAATGTCTGCCGCTGACTACATCGCTAAATTTGAAGAATATGTGACGCAATGTGATATCCGAGAAGACCCTCTAGTAACGCTCTCGCGTTTTAAGACGGGCCTTCGTGCGGATCTTCAGCGCGAGCTTATGACTCGGCCCTTAACGGACTTGGATGAAGCATATCAAGTCGTGCAAGAGTTAGAGCAATATCTGAAGGCTCCTGTCGTTCGTTGTTTTGAGTCCCGAGACTCCAGTGCTAGATCTAGTTCCCAGGGAACTAGACCTAATATTGGTAGTCAACCTAGGGCACAGGCGACCATTTCGCCTAGGCCTAGGGAGGACAAGAGTAAAGGGGTTCTTGGTGCCGGTCCTAGTAACATGAACCAAGTGAGGTGCTATGAGTGTGGCAATCTTGGCCACATGTCTAATCAGTGTCCTACGAAGAGCCGTGGGAGAGCCTTAGTTATAGGCGAGTCCTACGAGGGTGGAGATGACCAGGGTGATTATGAAGTCGAAGAGTATCACCCTGAAGGAGGACTTACTGATGAAGAAGAAGTGGATGGAGAAGCAACGCTTGCAGTAGTCAGGCGTGTGCTAGCTCAGTCTAGAAGTAGTGCTGACTGGCATCGAAGCACTATCTTCTACACTATTGCCAAGTGTGGTGAAAAGAATTGTAAGGTGATAGTGGACAGTGGAAGTTGTCAGAATGTGATTTCCACTAGCACCTTAGATCGCTTAAAACTGAAATCCATACCTCATCCAGACCCGTATAAAGTTTCTTGGGTTGACAAGACATCCCTACCTGTCACCCAGCAATGTCTAGTCCCCATCGAGTTTGGGTCATACAAAGAGTCCCTGTGGTGTGATGTTTTACCTATGGATGTGGGACATGTTATCTTAGGTAGACCGTGGTTATTCGATAATGATGCCACGATCTTTGGCCGTTCGAATGCGTGTACTTTTATGTATAACGGTAAAAAGATCAAACTTAATCCCATGCCACCTGAGAATACACTAGGGAAGAAGAAGGATGAGAAGGCAAGTGAGCCTAGAGGAATGGGGAAATTCAAACCTAAGTCTCTACATATAATCAGCGCAAGAGAGTTTGAAAAAGAGGCTAAGGAGGATTCTATGGTGTATGCCCTTGTGGCTAGAGAGATTACACCTGAGGTTCCATCAGAGTTGCCCCGTGAGGTGACCTCGGTCCTGAAGGAATACAGTGATGTATTTCCTGAAGACTTACCGAATGAGTTGCCACCTATGAGAGACATACAACATGCCATTGATCTTGTCCCAAGGTCTACTCTACCGAACCTTCCTCACTACAGGATGAACCCTGCAGAGCATGCAGAGTTGAAGAAGCAAGTTGATGAGCTTCTGCAAAAGGGTTTCATCCAAGAGAGTATGAGCCCGTGTGCCGTGCCTGCATTGTTGACGCCAAAGAAAGATGGCACGTGGCGCATGTGTGTGGACAGTCGTGCCATAAACAAAATTACTGTCAAGTATAGGTTCCCTATACCTAGACTTGATGATATGCTTGACATGATGGCCAGGTCCACTATATTCTCTAAGATAGACCTCAAAAGTGGATATCACCAAATCCGTATACGCCCAGGAGATGAGTGGAAGACGGCGTTTAAGACGAAAGATGGGTTGTATGAGTGGTTGGTCATGCCCTTCGGCTTGACTAACGCACCTAGTACTTTCATGCGGGTGATGACACAAGCTTTGAGGCCGTTCATGGAAAAATTCCTAGTGGTGTACTTTGACGATATTCTTATTATAGTACCACTAAGGAATCACACCTTGAACATTTAAAGAAGGTCTGTAGTGTCCTTAGGAAGGAAAAGTTGTACGCTAATCTTAAGAAATGTGCATTCATGTCTAGCCAAGTTGTGTTCTTAGGATTTATAGTGTCATCTGAAGGGATGCGCGCAGACCCTGAAAAAGTCAGGGCCATAGTTGAGTGGCCAGAACCAAGGAACATTCATGAGGTGCGAAGCTTTCACGGCCTAGCAACTTTTTATCGTCGGTTCATTAGGGGTTTTAGCACGATCATGGCTCACATTACCGAGTGCATGAAAAAGGGAGAGTTCGTGTGGTCTAAAGCCGCAGTCAAGGCTTTTAAGGAAATTAAGGGCAAGATGGTAGAAGCTCCTGTCATGCGTCTACCTGACTTTTCTAAAGTCTTTGAAGTAGCGTGTGATGCGTCTGGTGTCGGTATAGGTGGAGTGTTGAGTCAAGAAGGACACCCAGTGGCCTATTTCAGTGAGAAACTGAATGAGGCAAAACAAAAATACTCCACTTACGACAAAGAATTTTATGCGGTAGTGCAATCCCTGAGACATTGGCGACACTATCTCCTACCGCAAGAATTCGTTTTGTTTTCTGACCATGAGGCTTTGAGATATTTGTATTCTCAGAAGAAACTCAACCCAAGGCATGCCAAGTGGGTAGCGTTTTTTCAGGAATATTCGTTTGTTTTGAAACACAAGGCCGGGGTTGAAAACAAACCAGCAGATGCCCTTAGTAGGAGAGTGGCGTTGCTCAACTCCTTGAGTGTAGAGGTAGTCGGATTTGAGCAACTGAAAGATGAATACCCCATATGTTCTGATTTTGGGGGTACTTACGCGTCGCTCTCTAGTGACCAGCATATTATGGGTGAATATGTTCTTAAAGATGGCTTCCTTTTCAAGGGAGACAGACTTTGTATTCCCCGTATGTCCCTTCGTGAATTCCTCATCTGGGAGCTTCATTCAGGAGGGATAGCTGGCCATTTTGGTCGTGATAAGACCATTGCCCTCGTGGAAGATCGTTTTTATTGGCCAAGTCTCAAGCGAGATGTAGCCAAAGTTTTAGGGCAGTGTCGAACATGTCAGCTGGCAAAGCAAAGAAAACAAAATACCGGGCTGTACACGCCATTGCCAGTGCCACATGCTCCGTGGCAGGACATTAGTATGGACTTCGTGCTTGGGCTTCCCAAGACTATAAAAAAGCACGATTCCGTTTTTGTCGTTGTGGACCGTTTTTCTAAAATAGCGCATTTTCTCCCATGTTCGAAGACGTCGGATGCGTCTCATGTTGCTCGTCTCTTTTTTGATGGTGTGGTGCGTCTCCATGGGTTACCTAAAACCATAGTGTCTGATCGTGATGTTCGATTTACTAGCTATTTTTGGAAGACACTGTGGCACATTATGGGAACTCGTTTGCAATTTTCTACTGCTTACCACCCACAAACAGATGGTCAAACTGAAGTGGTAAACCGTAGCCTTGAAAATCTTCTACGTTGTCTAGTGGGTGAACATGTTAAGACTTGGGACCTAATTTTACCAACTGCTGAACTTGCTTATAATGGGTCAGTTAATAGATTTACAGGGTTGAGTCCTTTTGAGATTGTAAGTGGTTATAAACCTAGAATGCCCATAGATCTCTTACCTATGTCTGTTACCCAAAGGTCTTCTGAGTCAGCCGATGCATTTGCACGCCATATTCATGATTTGCATACACATATTAGACAGCGGTTAAATAAGAGCAATGATGATTATAAAGTTTCAGCTGATTCTCATCGTAGAGTGCAAGAATTTCAAGAAGGAGACTGTAATGGTGCGAATAAGGCCAGAGCAATTCTCTCAAGGATCTGCTAAAAAATTACAAGCGCGTAGTGCTGGACCATTTAAGATATTACAAAAGGTTGGGTCCAACGCGTATCGGATTGACCTTCCACCCGAAATGGGCATTAATTCAACTTTTAATGTGGAAGATCTAGTCCGTGCCCATACTCCCATTGTTGATACATTGTCCCTTTCATGATCTTTTTCTGAGTTTGCTACCCAACCCCTTCCACCCCCTCCTCCACCCATTACCCATAAAGAAGAAATTGAGGAAATCTTGGATGATGAGATAGTATCCATGAGAGATGGAGGTTTCCAAAGGTATCTTGTCAAGTGGAAGAACATACCGTCGTCTGAATCTACGTGGCTGTCGGGCGACGCATTGCAGGGTATTGATCCAGATCTGCTAGAGTGCTACAAAAGTTTCAACTCGTCGGAGTCGAGTTTTTCTCACCCGAGGGAAATTGATGCGGACACAAGCGCATTCAAGGTGTACCAACGAAGAAAGCGCCAATCACAAGTGTCATCCTTGTGGATAGGCGACTATTGAGGAGCTGAAGACCTTTCACATGTGATTGGACATATAGAAGACCCCACTCAGGGAAGACACATGTGAAGGAAGATTGGAGAAAGAAGACCGAGCGCCCGAACTTTCCCGCACTTATGTTATTTGCGCGTTTTTGCTTAAGTTAGGGGTCTATTTGCGTGTTTTTGCTTAAGTTAGGGGTCTTTTAGTAATTTTATATCTTTATTTGCTTATTCTAGGGGTATTTTAGTAATTTTATGTCTTTATTTGCTTATTTAAGTGGGCTAAAGCCCTAAATCCGAATTTGAACTATTGATGAATGAAAAGCAAACCCTTTGGTTGCCCTCTTCTTCTCTTCTCTCTAATGGTGCTTCTTCTCTTCCCTTGATCTTCTTCTTCTAATTTCTTCTTGTGCCCCTCCAACTTCCTCAAGGTAATTATTTCCTTCTTTCTCTTTTCTAGTTTTGGCTAATCCTTCTTCGATCAAAACTTTGAGAATCGATCTAAACCCTAAACCCTCAAATTCTCAAATCCCTAATCCGAGAAACTTCTTGGTTCTTCGGACTAGTGATCTTCATTGATCGATTGGGTGTGACCATGCAAGATCGGGAGGTCTCATCCCTCGCCGGATCCAACCTAAGTAATAATTGAATTCCATACTCCATGGTTGTGATGATGGCCCGCTCCATTGCATGTTTCCTTTATGATTTTCTCAGTTATGATGATTACTGCTAGAATTTTAGATCATTTATTCCTTTTATTTCCGCTGTTTAATTATGTTCATGAGCATGCATCATAATTAGGGCTGTCCTGCGTCACAGTGGATTGTGAATCCACCACGCGCGGGTTCAATCCCCATCGTTCGCCCATCAATAAATGGACCATTTGTTACGGAGACACAAGACAAACCTTTCCCCGGTCAGATATCTATTATCCCCCTATCAGGACGTGCAGCCAAGTGGTGACCTCGCTTGTCCGAATTCGATATTGTCTGCACTCCTCCCAAAGCTATTAAAGGTCAAGCTATCTGGGGTTAAGATGGCATAGAACGTCTGAATTCAATGATAAAGAAAAGGGTTGAGTTCCCCGCCTCATTACTGTCAATTGAGTGGAATTCTTATAATCATCGGGATTGAAAGTTGGAGTATCTGCACTGAGAAAGCAAGTGTTGAACGCAACATATAGACTAAGGTTGCCCATCACTCCCTCGCTCCTTTTTGAAGGCCCACCGCTTTCGTTCCTCTCCCGGTGGTCGAGTGACTTCGTTCCTCCATAAGAACACTGAACGCCCAGCTTCGCAGAGCAGCTCTCTCCCCAACATCGAAATATCCCCGATATTTTCCGTATCTCCAAATTGGAGCTACTAATAACACTGGCAATGATACCGATAACATTGGTAGTATTAGAAATTCCAGGTATCGGCAATGTATTGCTAAGTACTGCCGATGTATCGATATCGCCAATGTATCGCCAATATTTTTTTACTATGTAAATGTTAGGTGTCGCTTGTATTGCCAATGTATCAATATCGCCAATGCATACCCAATATTTTCAACTATGTAAATTCTAGGTGTTGCTGGTATCGCTAGTGTATCGGTGATATTTCGATAATATTGCCAATGTATCGATATCACCAAAAATCTATTTATTAAAAAATTTTCATTTCAAAATTTTTTATGAGCGTATGGTTGTATCATATCACTCTATAACCTAATAGTGTTGCTTTGTGGTCTTTACAAAAAAAAAAAAACTTAAAAGATCTTGTTTTGCTTCTTTTGTCTAGATTTTTCCTGAATACAGGTTTACGTGGATGGTATCAGAATTTGAGAAGACAATTACTTTGGAACTTGGTGAGTCAGAGAGTACAGTAGGATATTCTTTATAATGATTATTAGAAAATTCCTTCAACATTTTGCAGTCTTTTGATTTTTCTTTCTTTCTTTCTTTTTTCTCGAATCTGCTTTCTTTCTTCTTCATTTAAAGCTGTTTTTTCTTTTTCTTTTTTATAGCTGCTGTTTGTTGAGGTTGTTAGAAAAAGATCTAGTAGTGGACCAGTGGCATACTTTTTGCTGTTATCCTGTTTTCAGCAGTTCTGTTATGATAACTTGAAACAACAGAAGATTGGATAACAACATAAATTTAGTTCTAGATTATTTTTCCTACAAGAGGAATTATATGCAGCTTGGTCTAGATCAGTGCTTGAAGTATCAGTGTCGCTACAAGTTTAGCTGGTTGGGGATACGGAAATAATATCGATATCATTGATAATATCGTCGATAACCAGAATTGCAGGGATCCATGGGGGAAAACGGTGGATTTTTTCAATGAAACTTTAGGAGAGGCTAAAATATACATATTTGCATATTTAGGAATTAAAAATTTTCAAAAAAGAATGCATACATAATAAGTTTCCATTTAATGGGGGCTTAAAAGCATGTGTTGTCATAAGAAACCAGTCCAACCATCCATTCCATCCCATCTATCCAGTCTTCCAGCCAAATACCTATCGATATTTCACAATATCAATAACACATGATATTTCATTGAGAAATTGTCGACAACTGGAAAGGAAATGAAAGATTGTGGTCTCAACATTGCGCATGTTATGACAACGATAATATTGCGATACGATCGATATTATCGTTGAAAATTTGAGCGCTGCATATAATCATGCGCCCACAAAAAAATGAAATGGAAAGTTTTTTAATAAACATATTTTTGGCGATATCAATACAATGGTGATACTTAGTGATACATTGTCAATACTTGGAATTTCTGGGACTACTGCTGTTATCGGTATCGCTACCAGTGTTATCGGTGTCGCCGAGCTGGAGATAGGGATAATATCGGGGATACTCTAAACAATGGTCTAGATTACTGTGTTTTTCACCTAGGTCAGCACTTCACGTCCATACCATTCGTCTTGTACAGCCCATCATGGATGGATGATACTGCAAAAGGCTTTCCCCATTAGACAATCCCTGCCACTGGTAATTGGTGTGAAAGTAGAAGTTTATCAAGAAACAAGGCCAACAGTACGTATGCAATTAAAAAATGTACAAATGCATGATGTGTGTGTTTGTTCAATGGAGGAGATTCTTAGTCCATTGCCCATCCACAGTGCACCTCACCAGATGAACAACCTGGATCACTGAAAGATGGACCCCACCTGTAAGGAATGCTTAGCCCAAGTGAAAACATTGGGAGTTGAGGATGAGAATTGTATAATACCTCTTTTAACAAATCTTCTGTTTGCTATGATATAGAAGTGCTGCTGAGTGATGAACTGAGAATTCTGACATGGTTGCTCTACAGATTTTGTTCAGGAAGCAAAGAACTCTGAGAGAACTGCCAGAAACTTTAAAAACAACAGTGTGGTCACAGTCCCTCGTGTATTTTGGGTATGTTCTTTAACAATAAGGTCTGCAGTATGTTGAGTCACATCTGGCCTATCTGAAATTTGGTTGATTCAGTGTGGATTGTGTAGTTTTTTGTCTAAATTTGGAAGGTTGGTCAATATAGTGAGTGGAATGGGGTGCTCTCCAGTCGTACCGGCAATATGTGGGCCCCACATGATTTATTCACACCATCCAACCCGTCCATTATATGCATCACCTCAGAAAACCACAAGAGTCCAAAAATCATCCCAACCAAAGCTCATGTGGGCCACAACACAGGAAAAATATTGAGAGGGAATGTCACCGCTGATTAGCATGGGGGATCCACTGTGTTGTGTATATATAATCAAATCTGTTCAACCATTCCTCTAGTCAAGATGAATGGTGAGGCCAAAACTCAGGCTGTTTTTACAATTCATGTGGGGCCCTGTGAAATTCAAGGGTGGGCATTCCCTCACAGATTGATCCCTTTCCTGTGGCCCACCTTAGTGTTGTATTGGGCAGAGTTTTTTTTTTTTTTTTCCTCACCATAGTGGTTTTCAGATGTGAGAACTGGTAGACAGGTTGGATGGCGTGAATACATCATGTGAGTCCCGCATTTGACGGGTACACCACCGTAAGCTTATGGTGGTACTGGTGCCGCTGGATTGTGCCCCTATATGAAATTCTGTAGCAAAAACTGATTATTATAAAATGCTTTCTCCAGGATTTGACAACAAGGCAGGTTTTGACAATGCAGTTTTGCGATGGACACAAGGTATGTCTGGTCAAATTTGTGCAACTCGTTGTACCTTGCTGTGAGGGAGATTGACTTTAGAAGTAACCATTTCCAATTTAAAAAATAAATAAATAAAGGAAGCAACCTTTTGCATCTTTGTTTAGATTCTATAATTTGTTCTCTAGGCCATAGTTCTAAAACCCCGACTCAAACCCAGATCCTGGCTGGTTCAGGAACTATTTCAGGCAGATTCAGTGGGTTGATCAAGTTGGATCCACTCAGCAAGCCTTCTTACTTGGGTCCCCTTGGCTTTTTCAATTATGCTATATATAGACTATAGACATACTGCACACACAAGTTACAGTCCAACTAGCCAGTAACTTCCAACCTGTTAAGTGCATGTAACATCTAAACCTTCCAACAGGTTGGCTCCACCAATGTTTTAAATATGGACGATATCGGCCGATATGTCCCACGATATATCTTGTATCCTACCCGTGCGACACAAAATGCACAGGTAGTGCCGATATATCCCACATGTTCGATCCAGTGAGCATTTTCAAATTCCAATCCCCTTTTTTTGTTGAAATCATGTTAAATCAGTGTCAAATGGTTATAAATCCATGCTCTTCATGTTTTGCATGAAAAATAATGAAGTTGGAGCTTTGATTTCGATATCCACTGGTCTTTCATGTTCTCCATGTTTTTTTTTTTTTCAAAATTTTCCTTTAACCAGCTGTCAATTGAGACTAATTTCGAAGTATTTAGGAGTATTTGATGAAATGATCATCACATACACTTTAATTTTGAAATTTGAGTGTAGGTGGTCCAATTTGGGGAAATTTGGGAAAATTTCAAAAAAAAATCAATTTCTTCCAAACTACTAGCAATATTGCACTCCAAATATGAAATCAAGCATGTATGAGGGCTGATTTACTGATTTGTTAAGTCCTTGTTAATTTTCGGAAAATAAAAATCATTTTTAATTAATAATTAATAAAAAAAAATATTGAAATATTGTTTTTTTTTCAAAATTTCCCTTCAACCAGCTATCAATTGAGGCTAATTTCGAAGTATTTAGGAGTGTTTGAACTTTGATGAAATAATCATCACATACACTTTAAATGTTATGCATTCAATTTTAATATAGTTGCATTAGTTCAGTTAGATAGCGCATAGCTTAGGAACCTATACAAAGGAAACTTATTATATGCACTTTTTTTTTGAGATGTTATAATTTAAAAGTATGTATTAAGGTCGTTTTTAACAATCTCTGAAGTTCCATTGAAAAATTCAACCATTTCCCCAATGTTTCCCCATGTTTCCCAAAAAGTACGATAAATTACCCGATACAAACGATATGTCCCGTGCAATAACCAATACATATTCGTATCCCAAGGATGCGATACGTAACGAGATTCCGATGTTTTGAACACTGGGCTCCACCATGAGGTTCACCCTCTTGAAAAATTTAGCCTTACTACTCATAAAGTGGACCACTGTGTGTGCGTGACTTTCTCCAAACGATTGCGGTAATTTTAAGCAATCTCCAGAAGTGACATAATTCGCCATTTACAGAATCGGCTTGATTTTCTGATTCTAGTTTTGAATTTTCTCGTTCATTTTCATTTCTCAAGAATATTTTGGGAGTAACTGCTTATTTTTATTTGTTGGCTTCTAAGAAGAGACGAGTTTTCATTTCTTTACAAGGTCACATCTATAACATGGTGCTTTTCTCTTCCTGTTCATGATTAAGCTGACTAACCATCTTCCCGATTGGGTGTATTATGTGATCATGCACACAGCTTGTGTGAGGGTTGAACTCTCAGACTTGGCTAATGATTAATCCCTTTCAGGCAAGCCAAGTCAGCTTGATGAATAGACTCAATGAAGTCAGAAAATGAACTACATACATACGTACATATGTATGGATATTAATCAGTTAGTGTTCACTGTGCAGTATACTCAACTTGCCGTGGGGCTTGCTGTGATGTTTATGTTGAATCTGAGCCATTCATCAGGTGCAGATCGCCATGAGAATGAAACCCCCAAAGATTAACAGGATCCAAAACTCAGATGGACCACACTGCCCGGAACAGTTCCAAATTACGTGTAAACCAAAACCACTAAAGTCACCGTGTAACGCCCACCTGAGTTTTGGAATGGCCCGAATTTTGCTTGGTCCCTTCCTCCAAGTGGGGTGCATAGAATGAACAGCTTGGACCACACATTAACATTATGGTGGGCCCCACACAGGAACCAACAGTCGGCTTTCACCCTTCACTATTTCTTGTGCTTGTGGCTCACATGGATCAAGCTGATATTTGGGCTTTGGACCTTAAAGGGGGGATGCAACTGATGGACAGGTTGGGTGTATGCGAAGCATCATGGTGAGGCCCACACTTCTTGACTCACTGGGGCCAAATCATGTTGCAAGCTCTCTACATGATTGGCGTATATGCTAATAACACCTGTCTTTAGCTTATTTCAATTGTAGTCTTAATACTTCTGATTATCCGATGGCGTGCCATTAACAAACAGTTGCTCAAGCATACAGGTAGATGACTTGGAATTCTTGGAAACGACAGGAATAAATCCAGTAAAGGTTGGTTCTATCTTTATAAATGGCGATGCTTCTCTCACATCTTAACATGTTCTAAGTTTGAATTGCAAAGGTCAACCTTGTTTTGCATTTGTTTGCTAAATGATTGTTTTTATTTTTCTTTGGAATTGAACAAAAATAGCAATTGATTAAGAAAATAGTTATATTTTACCATCTGCTATTATTTCAAAATATTTTCTGTTGGATTGGTTTTGTAGGTCGCAAAAGCATTGATGGAAATATTTGCTGAAATGATATGTGTATATGGTTTTCTGCATGGAGATCCACATCCCGGCAATATATTAGTTTCTCCAAAAGGTCGTGGAGGCTTCTCCCTGGGTATGCATTGAACATTGATTTCGCCACTATACTGAATTCTGAACTAAATTCAAATGATTTTCCATCTGCAGTTTTCTATGCAAGATTTTTGTTCTCCTCCCAATGGGGTGTGCTTCAGTGGTACCAGGGAAATGTGCGTCCGACGTAATGTATTTTCACCGTCAAAGCCATCTATCAGATGTGTTGCCTCCAAAAACCCTTAACACCCAATACTCAGCCCGATCCAAAGCTAATGTGGGCCACAGCCAAGGGAATGAGCTTTGAGGGAATGGCCACCCTAGCATCCAACAGGGGCCCACATGAGTCACAAAACATCCTGAATTTTGGCATGACCCTTCTGAGCCAGATGAAGAGTCTGAATGGCCTTGATTATATATGCACAACAAGGTGGTCCCCCATGCTAATCAACAGTGGGTGTTTCCTCTCAATATGTTTCCTGTGTTGTGGGCCATATGAGTTTTGGATCAGTCTGATCTTTTGGCTCTAAAGGTTTTCCGAGGTGATCATCTTATGGACGGGTTGGATTTTGTGAACACATCACTGGACCCCACATCTGCCTGGTGCCATTGGAGCACGCCCCATTTAAAAATAACCCTCCGAACTTAGATAGAGTTGGAATGCAGTTCTTTTGGATCATGGCATCTATAAGGAGTTGGATGAAGGATTCAGATTGAAATATTGTCAACTGTGGAAGGCTCTTATTCTTCAGGACTCGTGCAAAATACAGCAACTAGGTGAACAATTTGGTGTTGGAAAGTATGCAAGATACTTTCCAGTTATTTTCACTGGGAGAACTATTGACAGGTAACTGATGCTTATCGTAATCTAGAACATTTCCATTTTATTTCTTTGATATTGGCAATGTGAACTATGTGCACACAGAGGTTTGCTAGCCCCACACGAGCATTTACGCACAACATACAGGTGTTGCACATGAGACATCTGAGTCAGGCATAAGATGGACACAATCTTGTTTGATGAGATACGTGAGGGATGTCTTTTGTTTTATGCGTATGTGTACATTCTCTTGTGAACATGTGGAGTATGTATCATACTCCCCTTTTCTATTCTATTTATAAAGATGTGTTAGCCCTAGTGTTTAACATGACACATGAGAAACATTTCCCTAAATCCTCCCTCCCTCTCTCTCTCTACATCTTGTAGATGAAGACAATAGATAGTTTGAAGAGAACTTGCTGCAACCTAGGTACATGTGGTCTGCCTGGTAAGTCAATCAGCATGATTTCTGTGCCATGTAATCTTCATGGTGGTGCCCGCTGCCCACCATGTGCACATGCCAGGTTGGTATGTGTGTGGCATGTAAAGGTACATGTGGTGTAACTTCGGAGTATCGCCGATATTATCGAAATATCCCCGATATTATCCGTATCTCCAGCTCGGTGATATCGATAACACAGGTAGCGATACCAATAACACTGGTAATATAAAAAATTCCAAGTACCAGTGATGTATCGTCAAGTACTGCCAATAATTTCAACTGTGTAAATTCCAAGTGTGGCTTGTATCACTAGTGTAGCGGTGATATTTTGATAATATTGCCAATGTATTGATATCGTTAAAAATTATTTATTAAAAAATTTTCATTTTAAATTTTTTTATGGGCGCATGGCTGTATGCAATGTTCAAATTGTTAACAATAATATTGATAATATCGTGATATTGTCATTATCGCAACATTGGCGATCTCGAGAGCACAATCTTTCGTTTCTTTTCCAGTAGTCAACAATTTCTCGGCTAAGATGTGTGTTGTCAATATTCTGAAATATCAATGGATGTTTGGATGAAAGGTTGGATGGTTGGATAGATAGATGGGATTGTTGGACTGATTTCTTACGACTGCCTAACAACGCATGCTTTTAGGCCCCCCCCCATTAAATGGAAACTTATTATGTATGCATTTAAAAAATAAATAAATTCCTAAGCATACAAATATGTATATTTTAGTATCTCCTAAAGTTTCACTGAAAAATTCCACTGTTTTCGCCATGTTTCCTAATGTTTCTCTGCATTTCCGGTTATCAGCGATATTATCGACGATATCGATATTGTTTCCATATCCCCGGCCAGCGAAACTTGTAGGGATACCAATACTTTCAACAATATGCAAGCAGACCTCTTTGTTCACGTTACTTCCTAATCATTTTGAGCACTCCTTGCACAAGAAAATTGAAACTCTCCATATGCCTTTTTAAATAATCACTTCTCTTATGTTAATCAGAATGTCAATTACCATCAGCATAGAAATTTGTCAGGTTGTTATCATTATTGACCAGGGACATAGGCCTTCAATGTTAAGCAATCATTCCTGTTCACTGCTTTATTCCCTGGGGCACGCTAAAGTGGTACCGGTGCCACCATAGCCTTACGGTAGTACCAGCTAGATATGGGGCCCATGTGATGTATCCATAGCATTGAACCCATTTATCAGATGTATCACCTCAAGAAACAATAGCTCCCATTACCCATCCCGATTCAAAACTGACGTGAAACAAGCTGGGGGAGAACGCCCACCCTTGAATTTAACAGCCTGATTTTTTTGCCCGCCCCTTCATCTGGTCTGGATTAAGGGCCTGGCGGACTGGATTCTATGTATACAACACAGTGGGCCCTCCATTCTAATCCACAGTGGGCATTCCCTCTCAACATGTTCAATATGCTATGGCTGGTCCACCTTAGTTTTGGATCAGGCTGAATTTTGGGTCACAGGGGTTTTCTGAGGTGAAGCATCTGGTGGATGTGTTGAATTCGGTGAACGCATCAGTGGGCCCTACATCGGGCTGGCACCACCATAAGGCTATGGTGGTACTGGTACCCCTAGAGTGAGCCCCTTATTCCTCATGACAGTTGAAGTAATTAACCCAAAAAGACTTACACGGCAGCTTCTTCTTCTTCTTTTTTCATTGATCAGTAAATCAGCACTAGGGAGAGGAATGTCAATTGAGGAGAAAAGGAATCTGAAGCAGGAACTGAATTCTTTAAATATGGGTGATGTTTCTTCATTTATGGAATCACTGCCGCCTGACTTTCTTACAATATTACGGACAGAGTAAGAAATCATTCCACCAAAAGCCTGCAAATGTCAAAATTGGAACTTGATTCACATCCTTTCTGTTTTTGTAAATGCTTCCTTGTTTCAGTGGATTACTGAGGTCAATAGTTCGCAAGCTGGGTGCATCATCTCGTGTTCGGCTACTAGCTTATGCAAAATATGCAGTGTACGGTCTTGCAACCAAGTCCAACACAGATGCTGGTAAAATCCAACAGAAATACCAATTGATATTAATGAACCTCAGAAAAATGAGGTCACATTTGGATACTAAATTGAGTTGAATTGAAATAATTCAATTCAACGAGGTGGAAATGGACAGAGCGAAGCTATACTCAATTCCATTCATGATGATGGAATATTCACCACTTTGAAGCGCAACTGCTCCAGGATTGCAATTAGAGGTGCCATCATTGTGGATTAGAATGGTGCCACATCCACTTTGGCTCTTTCTTCTTTACAAAATTTGGATTAATGCAATTCAGCTCACTTCTATCCACTCACAGCCAATATAGCTCACTCGATTGTCCAAACACAGCCTAAATAACATGTCTTGCTATCATGTATTCAGGTTCTGCAGTTGATTATTTTCTCTCAAGATTCAGAACAAGAGTGAGTTATGTTCAACTGAGGGCACTTGTTGGTAAGTCTATGCTGTTTCTTTTATGCATCCATGCATATCCTATGGACTGAGGGGACATCTGAGTTGTATCAAGAATGAGTGTGGCTGTGCATGTGCATGTGCATGATGTAGAACAACCAAGGGAAAAGATGCAATAAGAGAGAATGGACCCAAGTGGTAATGTTCAAGTGAAATAATCTGGGGGAAATTCTCCAATAGACTCCAAAGTGGGTTACAAGTCTGTTAAAAAAGAAGAATTAGAACTAACATGAGCTACCCTAAATGCCATTCTCAAGCTCTTTATACTCAACCTTAAGCAACATTGAATCCTAGCTCTCCATTTAATCTCTTTCTTGATCTGAAACATTTAATTCCTGAAACGTACTTCAAAATAACACCATAAATCAAGAAACCCAAGATACAATAATGTAACAAAGTCCCAAAAAAGCCTCCCCAAAAAATCATCAATATCCGCTCTAAAATTCATCATCTTCCTTTCACCCATATCTTGAGGCCCAAAACAGCTTAATACCTAATAATGGGTAGAAATAGCAAATGGTAGTATTCAAAAAGATCTTCACGACAGGCCGAAGACCACCCCAAATGCATGCTTGACCAAACACTATGGATGCATTAGAGAGACCATGACCAAAAGGTGAGGAATGGGAAAATGGTACTTAACCATTCCCTTGCTGACGGCCCTACTATAAACATACATCCTTCACGTTCCATTCTTTGGAGTGAGGCCAGAACCACACAATGGTTCATTGTATCTCTAATCGGCCCCTTTTTTCAACAAATCAGTCACTTTTCAATGCTATTCTTCATGCTCTTTAAGGTTTATATGGCAATGCAGCAGGTTTGGCAAATTAGATCTAGGCACTAGATTAACGTGATGTTGTGTTTCTCATGGGTGGCAAGCCACTAAACTCTTCCCAAAAAATTCATTCAGGGAAGGTGCTACATCTTCCAGTATTATAGGCATAGGAGCCACATGCTTTCATCACAAGCATATACACAACCCCTTCTTCCTTGCCTCTCCCTAAATTGACTCACGAAAGGAAGTTTCTCACCCTCCAACTTCTTAGGCTTAGATGGTTCTTTTAACGGCCAAAGAATAATTCTTGTTCCATTCTTCAAAAAGTATAGGTACTTTTCTTGCCATCGTGCACGACTTCTCGATCATATTGCTAAGATCAACCAAGAAGAATATGTAATGCATCCATTTGGAGCACATCACACCCCATTGATTTCTCATATGTTTTCCCAATGGTAAAAGCAGTGTTTCAAATAGCGCCCGTAGCGTAGCGGTAGCGTACGCTACGTAGCGTAGCGTGGCTGTAGCGCTACGTAGCGTCCCAAATAGCGTAAATCCCCTGTAGCGTACACTACAGGGGTCGTAGCGTACGCTACAGCTACGTAGCGCGTAGCGTCCGTAGCGTAAGATACAATGTATTTTACTATTTTATTTTTTTTAATTTTTTTTTCACATTTTCTTTGTTTTTAATGTTGAGGAATGTGACACTTATATTATACTTGATACTTTTTACATATGGGATTTTTATTTCTTTTCATAATTGTGACTTGTGGTTTCAATTAGACATTATTAATTAAAGTGGCTTGCTTAGAAAGTTGTTGATGTGATAATTATTTGATTTGGCTTATATATGTGGATTGGCTTTTGATAAATGATAACTAATAACTTTTTTGAACATGCTTAGAATTGATAAAATGAATCATCTTTTAGGCATTTTTATAAAAATTTTTTTTTTTTTTCACTATTTATTATATTTATCCTACTTTTAAATTAAAAAAAATAGAAGTATCGTGTAGCTTACGCTACACGCTGCGTATTTACGCTACACGCTATAGAGGGCTGAGCGCTACGCATCACGCTACCGCTATTTAAAACACTGGGTAAAAGTAACTAGACAATAAGAGTTTACCTAGCTAGAAACATGAGATATGGTAAGGCTTTGAATGCTCCTCAAGCTTCAAATTGATCTTGTCCACCATTTCCTTTGACATTATATTGCCACCACTTCCACTATCAATAATGATGGTGCAAACCTCTCCCTTGGATGTGCATCTAGTTCCAAAGATGTACATATCTTCGGTGATGTTAAAAGCCATTGAATAACTAAGCTTTCTCCTTAGCCTGGACATAAATCCTCACCATCACGTGGGTCTTCTTCCTGTTCCTCATCATAGTTCGAGTCTTCTTCACACCTCATCAATAGGATCCATGAGATGATCTTTGGCTTTCCATTCCAGCATTCATAAGAGCAATGCCCACTCTTCCCGCACTTAAAACATTTTTGAGAACTGATCTCAAACATTTGATGGTCGGTTTGATACAACTCTTTCTTTGAACCTTGCAATGGATGAAGCTTTCCACCATGGTCCAGGACTCATATTGTCCATTAAACCCTAATCCTACCTTCATGGATGTATTGGTTAGATACCTTTTTCTCTTTTTTTTCACTTGAACCTTCAAAGCCAGTTGATATGCCTCCTCAAGGTTGAATATATGCCACAACATCGATTCATTTTAAATTTGTGCCTTCAACCCACTAACATAACAGAAATCAATTGATCATTGGTTTTTTTAAGCTCAATCTGACTCATCGAATGTGAAACTTATCCATATACTCTTGAATTCTCACGTCTTTTATTTATTTATTTATTTATGAAGATGATGAAGCCGTTTGTATGCATAATCAATTCGACAACGATTCCCCGCAAACAATATTTCATATTTCATTTTGCATCAGATGCAATTCTTGCCTTCCCCTTCCTTTCCCTATATGCTTGAACTTGTTGCAACCAAATTAGAGCGCGAACCTTCAATCTTGTGGCCACAAATTTTACTCATTTAGGGTTTTTCAAATTTTTCCATTTAAAGAAAGCTTCTATATTAGCTAGCCAATCAAGAAATTCTTTATGACATGTCATAATGACATCAACTCTAATTCAGGGGCTTAAACCTAGGTGATTGGCTGATGGTAAGCTTTCCTCTCCTTCCCACCAATTTTGGAAGGGATTCTCACTCAAAGTGTTGGAATCGCTGCTTCCATCAGTAACCAATTAACACTTTTCGCAAGTTTGATGCATTTCCTGTGCCGTTTCCTCTTCAATTTGAACTCTTCTAGCATCAAGTTGTTGTTTCAGTATCACTTCAAGCCCCATGGCCTCTTCTTGCTGAACAGCGGTCTCTTCCTCTCTCATACTTCCACTGGATGTTTTTTTTTTTTTTTTTTTTTTTTTTTTTTTTTTTTTTATAAAAAAAAAATTTAAAGAAGCTGAATGATGGGATGCAAACCATGTCACTTTTCTATTGAACAAAATCACGGTTTGACTCATGACATGGATGGTGATCTTGTTGATTCTCAGCAGAACAAGGGCAAAGATACCTGCTCTAATATTGTTTGATGTAGAGCAACCAACAGAAAAGATAAAAAAAGATTGTACCCACGATTCAGTTGGAATACCATGGAAAAGACTCTCCAATGGCCTCCAAAGAGCGTTGCGAGTCTGTAAAGTAGCAGCAGAATAAAAGAAGAACTAAAATATGAACTACCCTACACTCCTTTCTCAGACTATTTATACTCAACCCTAAGCAACATTTACCCTTATCTCTTTCTTGATTGCAAACATTAAATTCCCAAAACACCCTTCAAAAATATAACACCATAAAACAAGAAACCTCAAAATATACTCACAAAAATTCATCCTCTCCCTTTGACTTAAATATTGAGGCCCGAAGTAGTTGAATCTCAAAAAATGGGTTGAAAAATATAGTAATATTTGAAAAGATCATTGCAACAAGCCAAAGACCATCCAAACGGATGCTTAAGCAAAAAGAAGTTACTCCTTGAAGTTTCTGCATCACTGCATCTCGCATCTGCATTTGGGGTGGCTGACCATCTGTCCTGTTCCTCAAAATACAGAACAGGATGTGTGAATTATCTCCACACGCAAAATGTGGGTATATGATGAAATTGCTCTTGCCCATTTTCACCGCATCCTCATATTGGGTGGTGCATGTGCTGTCCCATCTGTGAAAATGGACAAACATCCAAACTAGCCCTTGTGATGGGTAACCGTTGTAAGACAGTTGCCAACTTATGTACGTGTCATGTTTCAGAAATCCTGGAGTTTCTTTCATTGGTGGAAGCATACAGACATTCACTCATGGATACATTGAAGAGGATGCTGTTCAAAGCTGTTCATTTCTTTAATAGAGGTTTCTTCAAGTTGAAGCCGTAAACTGTTACTGGCTGTGCTGTTTTTTCAAAGATTATTGGGTATTATGACAGCCCACAGGGAAAGATATGAAAAGAGAAGGCAAGAAATGCAAATGTCACTTCGAAAATGCTCTTGTTTTGATTATGCAGATGGGCAATGTTGTACATGCAGTTTATATTCTTTGTACCAGTAATTTTCTAATCATTGCCACAATATATGGCATCTCGTCCAATTGATGTTGTGTTTTTTGGTTCTTTATGGAGTGTTTTATGAATACTACATGTCAATTGAGGGATCTCGATTGTTGGGATCAGTTCAGGAACAGATCTACCTTGGTATTTGGTAATTAATAAGCTGTTAACATCTAGTTGCCAAACTTTAAGGATGAATTCTAAGATCCTCTCTGCCCAAGGTTGGGCCCACTTTTTACAGTCTCTGGAATCTTTATGCCCGAAACCCGATTCCGCGTGTGGAACTCTGGCTCCGGAACCGGTGGTTGAGCATTTGGTTAGAGATGACGACGATTGCTGATTCGCCAGAGGAGATGGTGTTGCCTGCATAATTGCAAAGCCGTCCTGGCTGCTGACTTGCTGGCCATGTTACCCTACCTGTTGTCAATCGACCGCGGAAGAAGCAGCTGGGACCGTCGATTGGGAATTCAGTGCCGAACCCATTCCACCTGTGTGAAGGGAAGAAGCAGCTGGGACCGTCGATTGGGAATTCAGTACTGAACCCATTCCACCTGTGTGAAGGGAGGAACCTCCTGCCTTGGTTTATATATGTTCGTTACCCAGGTCTGAAAACAAAGATCGGGGTGATCATCACCATCTGCACCTCACATCCAACAATATTCTATGGTTTTCGGTTTGGACGTGGGGCCTGTGGTTCAGTGATCCAGAGTTGTTGATGAACTGTTTTCCTAAATTCTCCTTGGTTGGACAATCATGGCCCTTGTGTTGCCCACAAACATACAGTTAGGAAGAAGTACGGAAACTGTCCACATTCAATGGAAAAAAATGGCTGGAGAGGTGTGGCCAGCATCCTCCAATCTGGAGGAGTTTTGAGGCATGGGCCATCCAAGGTGGGCCAACACACCAATGGTGTGGATCATTTATGCAACCGGTGGTCAGTGGGCAATTCTGATTTACGTTTGTGTATATCGAAATCTGTTGTGTTATAGAATCATCACAGGAATTGACCTAATCATCCTTGAACCCCATCTCAGCTATAATAAACTGATTAGAACTCACTCAAACAGCATCTTGAAAGCTAACTCGACTGGCTTTGAAAAGTGACCAATTTAGTGTCATTCTAACATTGTTGGATACCCAAAAGGTGGCCCACCAAAGAGTGAAATAAAAATAAAAATAAAGAAACAGGTGACAAATTCCTAACAGCTAATTGCAATAAAGAAACCCTATGCATTTGATGAGCCCCATAACGTAATTTGACCGATCAAATCATTGGGTTTGCCATCAAGCCAAACATAGACACAGCACTCTTCTAACAGTATTCATTTGCTTGTGAGTACTTGTAATGCTGAATTTCTGGCAAACAACGCAAACAGATCTGTTTTCAAAGATAAATGCCCATTTTATTTTATCAAGACACCAACACAATTCAGGAATTTGATTTTGAACCCATTTCTGGTTGTTGCTTTTCTTCAAGAATTTCCTTTTGTTTAGAGATAAATATGTAGAAATATTTTCGTACTAATACAAAAATCAATCCTCAATGAGTAATACAATAAGCTGAATCCATGTTCAGCATGGTGCCTGCAGCAATCACTGATGAAAGCCTCCATGTTTGCATTCCACCGCTCCCGCCCTTGGTCAGATGATCCATCTTCAAGCCTGCATTCTGGACCCTGGCCATGGCATGTGTGGATCTGAAATTTCTAATCTCATGTTCATGGATTGCATTCACCAGGAGGGTGAGATTGGCTAAGAGTTGCATTTCACCATTCGAATCCCAATGGGGATCGATGAATGCTCAGAACTGCTAAATTTTAGAGGGCTGACAACTCGACTTCTTGGGTGCAAGGACGGTATGCCACGAATGTGCTGTCATTAGAAAAGGAACCTGGGTTGAAACAGGTGACACCAGTGTACTTGAACGCCTTCTGTTCACTCCGGTCCCCCAATACTATCTGCATCAGAGATGGGAGAAATGTGAGAAACCTTTTATAGCCTGTAATACAGGGCATGCATAGTCTTGATAGGAATAACCACCTGTAGGCACCCACGCACTTGCCTAGGTGGCATGTACAAGCACTATCCATGCCATTCATCATATGGGCAACATCATTTAACTTCTCTAGCCCAAACATCAGGCAGGTCCACTCATCAGGTGCGCCACATATACAGAAAAAGCAATAACCAATTGTCCCCATTCAACATTAATGTGCAGCACAGCTGATGAGTGGGATGGCCTAGTTTTGGGTTAGGGCACACATTCACCATCAGCCCTGCCTGATTAAAGGCCAGGATTCCACACATGGGTCACTTTGGCACATATGTGGCACTCATTCGGTGCTAGATTGAAAGAGATGTAGAGAAGATACCGTGTGTGGCGTCGGGTACAATCGCAGGCAGTGATCATAGTTCCAAATAATGGGTTGTACGGTAAGAGGAAGAGGGCAAAGATGACTTTGATGAGTAATGGTAGCTACAAGCTGCAATTAGCGAAATTCACAAACTTCAAAACCCATGTTCAGCATAGGTGGAAGATATATATTTAAGGAAAAAGGAATCAACTTACATGCTCGAAAGGATCGCTGGTTTCTTCCTTCGAAGGGGGTATCAAACAAGAGCGGCGCATTCTATAAAGAAGATCTTGCCGGAAAAATATAATTTCTTGGGTATAGAACTTGATTCTGAATCCATCCCAAAAAAAATTCTAGCCCAGTTAATTTCAAGCACTGGTCTTAGTGTCAGGAAAAGCTCCAACATAAAAGAAATTAACAAGACAAAACAAAAGCCAAGCCAAAGGCCCAAAACAGAGGTTTAGCTGGCAAAACTATGATCTATATAAATACCAACATGTCCATATCGGAATATAACTCCCTCCCTCCCTCAGGATGAGATGCTATGATTGCCCAACAAAAGTGATTCCTTAGAATCATAAGCAGTCCATGATGGGCCCCACAAACAGATGGATTAAATTGTTGATTGGACCTATTTATGTGTAAATGATCTTGACCGTCCAAATTAAAGGCCATTGATCAAATGGTTAAATTTTGTCAAATTAGTGTGATGTTTGCATGGTAGCCCCTGAAATATGCATTGGACCTAATGAACAATCTAGATCCATGGATAAGACTAAGTATCCAAAAGCATCTAGGAGCATTATATCTCATACTATAAGCACTGGATTATTTCTCATGTGTGTGTACATACCTATATGGGAAAAGGTTATATGAGATCGACCTCATGGGAGCTTCCCATGAGGTCAAGCTCTACGGGCCCCACTCTAATATGTATCGGACATCCACACCATCAATTAGATGCACCCTTCCATGGTGGGCCACAGGCCTAAAAATCAGGCCAATCCATGAATTAAGTGGGCCACACTGTAGACAAAAGTTGAGAGTGGATGCCCGCCCATTGAAACATTTCTAATTGCTTATAGAACCCACCGAGATGTGGTTCAAACATATAACCCATCCATTGTGCATGTACCACTTAGACGAGGGGTCACACCAAATTTCAGGCCATTGCAAAACTCAAGTGGGCCCCACCAACTGCTTTTGGATGTTTTAGGCATGATTTTAATGTGGCCCACCTGAGTTTTGGGACATCCGGTAACCTAGAGGGGACCCACCAAATGCACAGCGTGGATGTCCAAAACACATCATGGTGGGGCCCACAGAGCTTGACCTCATGGGAAGTTCCCATAAGGTCAACCTCATAGAACCTTTTCCCTACATATATACATGTATATATAGTCGCCACCCCTTTTTCAAAGCTATGTTAAATGTCTCTTCTATCCAGACATTAACATTAATTACTCAAATCAGGAGAACTAGTTGGATGTACACCTAGTTGTGTGAGCATTTCTATATATGTGATGTGCATGTGTGCGTGTGTGGTTGGGTGGGGAAATTCTAGTGCAAGCATTTTCACCACAACATGGTGCAAACAGTTGTCGTGGGCCCCATCATCATGTGTTGATGAAATCAACTTCAATCATCATGTGCACCTTCCCTTGCTTGGTCATGGGCCCCAAAATTAGGCCAATCAATGACTCAGGTGGGCCACACAAATAGGAACAATTAGGAGGGTATGCCACCCTTGATTCTTGTTGGGCCCCACCCAATTCTCGAAATGGCCTGATGTTTTAGGTGTGCCATCATCTGGGGCAGATGTTTATGGCATACACACAACATGAGTGTAGGGAAATTCTAGTGTAAACGTTTTCGGCACAACATGGTGCAAATGGTTGTCATGGGTCCCATCATCATGTATTAAATCAATTTCAACCATCATGCACGCCTTCCCCTGTTTGGCCATGGGCCAAAAATTAGGCCAATCAATGACTCAGGTGGGTCACACGAGTAGGAACAATTAGGAGGGTATGCCACCCTTGACTCTTGTTGAGGCCCATCCAAGCCTAGAAATGGCCTAATTTTTTTAGGTGTGCCATCATCTGGGGCAGATGTTTCAAATCAATGGAATGGATGGCATATAGACAACATGGTGGGCGATCTACGAGAATAAAGGCTGGGCATCCACTCTTGTCAAATGGCATAAGCTATACCGTGCAACCCAAGGGGGTTGTGCACATATGCGATCGCATAATCACATATGCAGTTGCCCACAAATTCAACACATGTTGGACCTCATGGTGGGCTTTGGGCATGCATCGTAAAGAGATAAAGTGCTCAATAACTTATCAACTCTTAGTAGATCTCTTATCAATCGAAGAAAGCAAAATAGCAACAAATGAATCTAGAACGATTCTCCGAAAATGTAATGGCCTAAAAATAGCTTATGCAAATCCAGAAAATCATCTCCTAAGATCTTCAAAAAATCAGCAAAATCTTCAACTAGAATCCTCCAAAAATAGCAACCATAAACCCTGATTCTTTTAGGCCCAGAAGTTGACAACAAGCAGCCCACAAATTCAACCCATGTTGGGCATCATGATGCACCTTGGGTATGCATCATATGGAGATTGAGTGCCTGATAACTAACTTTAGTATCAACTCTCAGCAGAAGATCCTTTACCATTTCATTTTTCAGCTTATTTCCATGTTATTATTGTGTACTTTATGACAATCATGAGAAGCGAGCAGCTTGTTGATTGAATAAAAAGAGTAAGGAGTAGGTGTTTAACCTGCAAGGATTACTTGAGAAGATGGCAGTGGGAACGTGCTTTTGTAGCTCTTCTGTTAGATATTTTGGTAAGGCACACCTTGGAAGAACAGTTGATGGGCCTGCACATGCCAAAAGACAAGCTTAAAATTTTCACAAATTCCAGCAAGAATTTGAGTCAGAATGCGATGTCTTTGATTTAAAATGCTAGATGAGATTATGAGAACTTTATTAAGAAAAGCACCAAAAAGCACACGAAGCTACAACGTGATCAAAGGAGAAAAATTACATCCACCAAGGGCCTTAGAACAAGACACCTTATCTCACCACATTTAATTTTGCCCAACTGAAGACACGTTGCTCCGAGGCACTTATTTTGAAAGTACCACCTACTCCTCTCCCCACACTGCCCACAAGACTGCCAACAAAATCATCTCCCACACCGCCTTATGATCTTTCCTGGTCCCTCCACCGTGCCAAGCCAAAAACAAGTCATCAATAGTGCTCCGCATTGCTCATGAGACATTGAAGATGTCAAGGAACCGACCCCAAACTTTATGCGAAAAGGATAAT
The DNA here is from genome assembly GCA_021015155.1 of Magnolia officinalis. Classification (NCBI taxonomy): domain Eukaryota; kingdom Viridiplantae; phylum Streptophyta; class Magnoliopsida; order Magnoliales; family Magnoliaceae; genus Magnolia; species Magnolia officinalis. Next base: position 7,016,898 of record JAJHSJ010000014.1, on the reverse strand, counting down.
GAATAAAGAGATGATCTATCGATTCCGCATTTCTTCCTCCCAACTAATCATGCAAAAGCCACAACCCTGGGAGGAACACTATAGAACCAAATCTTGGACATGCAAAGTTTATACTCTCCTACCTTGGTGGGACAAAAAGCAACTTGCGGAAGGATTTGATAGAAAAATAACCTCTTTCCTTCCTCCAAACCACCATGTCCCTTTTCCCTAACGATGAGGCACATTCTTGAAGCCTTCTCTGAAGCCTAACAAACTCGTCAACTTCCTCATCCAACAAGTTCCTACAGCAAGCGGGAGTCCAAACAACATCTCCACAGAGAAAGGCAACGATCAACCAGAATGTCTATCTGGGGAAATGCAAACTAAACATAGAAACTTGTTGCTGAGCGAAATTAACCCCAACCACAAATCCTCCCAAAAGCGAACTTTCTCCCCATTGCCAATAGAAAAGCTTATCCCTTCCCTAAAAGTGCACTCCAATCTGGACATTGCTTTCTACATTCCTAACACCCTATATAAGGACCACCTAACCCACGATCCCCTTTCCTGACATCCATACTTGCAAGCAATAACCTCCCCCCACAATTTTCTTCTTCCATCCCAAACCTCCACAACCACTTACCAAGAAGTGCTAGATTCATCATTCCAAGATCTTGCACCTCTTCCCATTTTAAAAGATGGAATTTGTTCTTCGCTTTCGAGCCACGCCACAAGAATTCCCACCTCAAACATCAAGTCTATCCAAAACATTTGTAGGAAATCTAAAGGACATTAAGCACACCGGCATATTAAACATTGTTGCAGCTTTACTTAGCATAAGTCAGCTACCCAAGGATAAGTACTGACTCATCCACCCTAAAAGCTTCCTTTAAACTCTTTCCACTACCTTGTCCCAAAGGCGGGTCAAGGTAGGTCAAAGGACCCAGCCCTACACTCGAAAACCTCCACTAGTCTCCCCAACTTGTCATTGGACAAGTGAATACCCAAAAGTTCACATTTCATAATGTTGAGCTTCAACCATGAAACCACTTCAAAGCACCTGAAGATGAGAGAGTGGCGTTGCCCGCAAACTGAAGATGAGAGATTTGAAAATAGACAGTTTCTAGCCTAAACCCTTGAATAAGGCCAACTTCTTGCCCTCCCAGTAACATTTTGCTCAACGCCTCTGCCGCCACCATAAAGAGAAATAGGGAAAACAAATCTCCTTGTTGGATGCCTCTTGAGGATCTTAAAAAGCCTTTAAAGGACCCATTGACAAGAATAGGAAACTAGGCCAACTGAAGGCAATCTTGGACACACCCTCTCCACTTTCGCTTGCACCCCAACGACCCAACATATGATCAAGAAACACCCAACTGACATGATCATAGGCCTTCTTGATATCCAGCTTGCAAACAATGCCCTTCTTTCCTATGCCGGGAGTCTACACACTCCGGTCGTAATGCATCAGGATGTGGATAACATCCTGATGCTGAAATTGTGGTTAGACCACTACACTTGAAGTATGGATGTATGACCAAGTGTCCTAGAGGGGGGTGAATAGGACTTTAAAAAACTATAATCCTACTAACCATAAATTCTACCAATTCAAGTCTAGCTAAGCAGGATTATCAAGAAATCATCTATATTCATGTTCTAAGATAGTGAGAGATCAAGGTGTTGCATTTCATCAAACATATATTGTGCATAAGTAAACATTTCAGCAATCAATCCATATGAACAAGAATAATCAATCACAAACACAACAATATATAGTGATTCAGCTATGTGCCTACTCCACTCCCAACTGACGCACTCCCCCTTAGAGTATACCGGATTTTCACTATCAAATGGTTTTAAATCAGGTTAACCATTAACCTTCACAACCTACACAATGTTAGCTAAGGAGTCTACACAAGAAAACCTTAGAAGCCTACACAAGGCAAACAGGTCCTACACAAGGACAAAACCAGGAGCCTACGCAAGGCGACCTATGCCTACACAAGGCAACAAATCCTACACAAGGACTCAACGTATTCTCCCGTCGGAGGCCTATGAAGGTCTTAGTAAGTTTGTGAGATAACCTCTGAATCTCAGTCCTACACAAGGAAAGGTTTTCAGGATCTCTGGACTCTAATGACTTACTTGTAAGTAGGTGAGCCCCATTTTTAGCACATGCTGAAGATGACCATCCTTGTTGATCAAGTGTCTTCAACTCCCTTGATCGGCAACAACTGTAGATGCTCTAATACAAGTCGCTGGAGTTGGGTCAAGCTATTCTACGGAATCTTCTCTATTAAATGTTGGTCATTAAGTGAATGAGAGATTCCAGAATATTAATCATTCAAAGGATTCCAGCTTAATAATTTGCCATTAAAAGTATTGCTGAAAGGATAGTATCTTCAAATAGGCAATGAAGTTCAAACGGTAAGAAAACGGGCATAAGTCTATTAGGTTTCAATGTCATCGAAGTTTCCTTTGATGACTCGAACGGACTTCGATGTCATCGAGATTTTCTACCGAAAGTACTTGAGGCTTGCTTGGAGAGTTTTTGGGATTCAAAATTCGATGTCACCGAGCCTACTTCGATGTCATCGAAGTTTGAATTTCGATGGCATCGAATGGAGTTCAATTGCATTGAATAATTCATGATTTTCTTCACAAACTCTCTGGACAGATTGGTCCCAATTTCGATGTCATCGAAGTTTGAACTTCGAGGTCATCGAATGCAATTCGATTACATCGAGTAATTCGTGATTTTCCTATTGAGCTTGTTTGACATTTGGTGCCTATTTTTCGATGTCATCAAAATTTGAATTTCGATGACATCGAGAAATTCTCCAGACATGTGGTTTGGTTGCTGGACATATTTGGCCACTTTTTCGATGTCATCGAACAGAGTTTGATGTTATCGAAAGTTTCGATGTCATCGTCAGTTGTAGAAAACTTGTGAATTTTTCGTATGCTCTTGTAACTTGATTTTCTATTTTCTAATCTTCCAAGGATGTTTTCCTAGTTGATTTTAGGACAGATTAAAACATTTTTTAAGGGTATTATTACCTGAGGTGTTTTGGTCATGGGATGTGAGGTTTAGTTTTCCTTTGGAGATCATTGAACACGTCCATTTTGTTGAGTCCTCAGCTTGTAGTCTTCACGTGGGGCTCACTGGACTCTATGACACAACCATCACGTTAATTGACAAGCAAGGGCACTTTCAGATGCGTCCAGCATGGACATGTTGGTTCTATGTTTCAGCGATCCCAACCATTGATGGACCCCATCATGGATGCAAAATACCCGAATTGGAAGCTTCCAACCCTTCAATCGCTGATTAACAAATGGATGATTAAGAAAATAAAGTAATGATCAAGAGAAAAGGCTAAAGATTGGACGGCTAGTATCTTTCAGTTTGGAAGAGTTTTAGGTCATCCCCCGTCAATTGTGGTGCCCATTAGACCAATGGTCTGGAGCAATGTTCGAAATATTGGTATCACATTACGTATTGCATCCTTGGGATACAAACACATATCGGTTATTCCACAGGATATATCGTTTATATCGGGTAATTTATCGCACTTTTTGGGAAACATGGAAAAACATTGGGAAAATTGTTGAATTTTTCAATGAAACTTTAGGGATTGTTAAAAAAAGCCTTAATACACACTTTTAAATCATAACATCTCAAAAAAGAACTCCACATAATAGGTTTCGTTTGTATAGGGTCCTAAGCTATGCGTTGTCTAACTGAACTAATGCAACTATATTCAAATTGAATGAATAACACTTACAGTGTATGTTTCATCGAACACTCCAAAATACTTCAAACTCATTCTCAATTGACAGCTGGTTTAAGGGAAATTTCGAGAAAAAAAAATTATTAATTTTTAAATTAAAAAACAAATTTTATTCATTTTTTAATTTTAAAAAATGAAAAATCATGGTGATTGCGTTTGCGTGCATCCTCAGGGAAGAGTCTCGCCTCAAATATGGGGCGAGGAAACCCTGTGTTATATATATAAAAAAATGCATTTTATTTTCAAAAAATTGACGAGGACTTAACAAATCAGTAGATCAACCCTCATATATATGCTTGATTTAATTTTTGGAGTGCAACATTGAAAGCAATTTGGGAGAAATTGGAGAATTTCGAATTTTTCCCAAATCGGACAGCCTACACTCAAATTTCAAAATTAGAGTGTATGTGATGATCATTTCATCAAATACTCCTAAATATTTCAAAATTAGTCGCAATTGATAGCTGGTTGAAGGAAAATTTTGAAAAAAAAAAAACATGAGGAACATGAAAAACCAATGGATATCAAAATCAAAGCTCCAACTTCATGATTTTTCATGCAAAACATGAAGAACCAATGGATTTATAACCATTTGACACTGATTTTAACATAATTTTGACAAAAAAAAAAAGGGGGATCAAAAATTGAAAATGCTCACCAGATCGAACATGTGGAATATACTGGCATTACCTGTGCGTTTCGTATCGCACAAGTGGGATACAAGATATATCGTGGGGTATATTAGCCGATATCGTCGATAATTAAAACATTGGTTGGGAGTACTAAACCATAGCCTTGTTGTATCCACTATCCACTAGGTGCGTAAGGACATTATTCATATCCTCACGCATCAGGACCTAACAATTCCTAGAAAAATATGCATTCGACTGAAACCATTGGGGATTTCAGCCCATGCACTCAAAATTATATAAGGCCATCAGATGAGATAAGGGGACTGCTCTTTTCAGAAGATGAATCAATATGTTTGACTAGTTATCAAGCGAAGAGGAAATTTCAAGCCTCCACAGCTTTAATATAAGAACACTTGGCTAATACCTGCATCATCAGGACCTGGAATAAACAGAAATCGGCTTTGCTCTTTCAACCGCGGATGGGCTCCTATCATTTCCCCGAGCTTTCCAAACTGCAATCTGCATGTCATGAGTGTTAATCTTTTATAAAAACCAACACATCACATATCGAACTTTTGAGTAGCAAAAAGAGGTTTTCTAATTCCTCACCAGTTTATAGTACAGGCACAATGTGTGGCTGCACGTACCACATGGCACATCCAAGCTGTCCATCTGTCCATTGGGCCCCATCATTTTGATTTCCCCATCCCAAAAATAAGGTCAGTCCACCCAGCAGGCGGGGCAGTCTTACAGTAAGAATGGACCATGAAAAATCTTGGCCAAGTTTTTCTACCCACTACCCACTTGATTCGCACATTGCATGGCCCACATAATGGACAGTTTGGGAATCGCACATGTGCCGGCCTCTAGAGGCACTTAGTATACGCATGTGGATTTAGCAAATCTCTAGGATAAATCTGAGTCTCACATTAGGATCTTACATAAGAGGGCTCTCACCTGAGACTTGAGAAATAGTTGAAGGCCAGGTTACAGGGGCGAGAGCAGAAATTTCCCATCAAAACAAACAGAGAAGGCACAACCTCCACGGTCTCATAACCATCCAAGACAGCAGCTAGCTTTGCCATGGTCTTCTCTACGAATAAAACAGTGTCAGTAAATTGCGGCTATGCAAACAAAAATCACACGTCAAGAAATAGAAATTAGGAAATTATACCTCTTCATTGTCTAGCCAAACATCAGAGAGAATGACAAACATGTCATTGATTGCCTTCTTTTCCAATCCTGCAAGTCTGAGCTATTTGGAAGTTAAAATGGAAAATCACCACCATCAATTTTCAGTTACTCCAAGCCTTTGATGATTGAACTAACAAATGATTGATTGACTGTGTTTTATAAATAAGGTTGTGCTTGAGGATACAGTTTCTTCTGATGACAGAGAACCGCCACCAAAGAAGTCAAGTCCAACAAGGAGTGCCAGAGAGGAATCCCTATCCTCCAATGGGGGAAACCCACATGTATTTACCTACACGGTAATCAGAAGATAGTTTTATTCCTTCAGTTTGAATAAGTGAAGGCAAAGAGGCAATGCCAGCACATAAAATGATTCACCATACTTATCTACAAAACCAATTTGATACTCTCTTCAAAAGCTCTAAACTAGAACTGGAACCCAAGTTGCCGCTCCAACTCTAACAGTCCTACTTCCCCAACGAACTCCCAAGAGACTATTCAGATTCCTCATTGGTTTACTTTTTTCTCCATTAGATTTCCCATCGAAATGGAAGTGTAGCCTCTGTTTCTGTTCCATGTATATCCCTAGATATGTGCCAATCTATTGCAGAAAATGTAAAGGATAGCCATGATGCACATGTTATCTTATGTAAGTGTGCATGTGTCATTTTTTATGAAATTTGGCTGATCAGTTGTAGATAACACGTGGTATGCACAGGAGCAGCCAGTGGTCCATGGTTATGAAGTACAGGAATGTCATTATGCTGGTTTTCAATGCAAAGCACATCAAGACTAAGTCATCACATTTAAAAGAACTTTTCAGCATGAATATAAGGATTAAGTTCCTTGGATGCTTCACATATTCTCTGAGAAACCAAAAGATAAGAATGTGAATAGAAATATAAAGAACCTGACCTGGAAAATGCCATTGGGGAGCAGCTCGCCTTCTGCCACAATTACGGTGTTCTCCACAAAGAATCCCGAAGTGATCTTGTGTTAAGTGTCAAAGATGACAATTATATCAATTATTTTCTAACAACCTAGCTACCAGATTTGGCATTTAATGTAAGCGAAGGAAATGTTGGAGTCCAGATAACTTGTTTCCAACAACCATGATTCCCTGTAGTCACCTTAGGTAATAACCTATGTGTTATAGATTATTCAACAGACATGTTTGTTAGTTAAGCTGAACCAAAAGGAAACATGACAATATAAGTCAAAATGAATATTATATAAATAAAATAACCATGTTTAAGAGCCGCATTTTTTTCTTTGGCACACAATGTACTGAATTAGATAGACATGGGGGGGTTGGCGATTTAGGTGACATTGGTTTAATTGCCTTTATTCACACCTTCAACATTCGAGCCTGCTACTGTCACTTGTTTCTTACTATGCCATATTTCCTTGACAAATGATTCTAAAGAATATGAACCAATAGCGGGCCACCATGATCATGGCCTCTGCTCAGCAGCATAGAACCAGTCCATTACACATAGTTTTGCACTAAGGGTTGCTATAATTTATCTTTGAAATGATGAATATTACTGTAAATATTGCATGTGTAGAATCGTATTAAAAAATTAGGCCATCATATTGAAGTATAAATTTCAGATTCTAAATTTAAACTAAAAAAACTTAATCAACAATAAATATTAGGCCATAATTTTAGGTTGCCAAAATAGTTATCCAATCACAAATGACCCATGATCTGACAAAAAACATAGGGGTTAAGTGATACAAGTAACTTTGATACAGATCATATACCAAATTCCAATAGTGGGATAAATATTCTAAAAGACCATGAGAAGACAGAATGGTCCTATGGCATGACACCTGCCAGTAAAAGAAATAATATATATATATATATATATATATATATATATATAGAGAGAGAGAGAGAGAGAGAGAGAGAGAGAGACAATTACCCAATAGGAAAGATGACATGCCATTGCACTGAATAAAATAATATAAATGGTTGCTTTTTTCCAGAAGGAAAGCAAGACCACATACATAAGAAAGAACGAATTCAGTTGAGTTGGGTGGTGGTGTAAACTGATTTAAATAAGAATATCATACAAGACACACCAGAAGTCAACTTTGTGCCTGTAGATACAGCTGTGAGGAAAACTCTAAAAACTCATCACAAGAGTTCGGAATATTTCCAACTAAACAAACAAATTTTCAAGAGGCCAGATCCAATACGAAGCTTTGGACATTAGCTTAATCTAAAAAAGTGTGCCAAAGTGCATCTAAGTGCATCCAAATACAGTTTGCAAGTATGTCTAAGCTCATCTAAGTGCAATGCACAGAAATGCACTTAGACGCGCTCAAACACACTTTGACCCACATTGTTCATTAAGCTTAACGTACAAAGCTTTGTATTGGAACCAGCTGAAAATTCAAATTGCATAGTTCATTATACTTTTTTAAAATGTATGCCATTCCACAGGTCCTTACTCATGCCTCAGTGGTAGACTCACAAGATTTTCAGCACGAGGTCATGGGTTCAAGTACCCATTGTGGTGAAATCCCACTGAGGTGTAACGTGTGACTGCGTGGATGTGTGTGGGGCGTGAGCGCATGTGAAGAAAAAAAAAATGTATGCCGTTCCACATACCATGGAATTTTCATCATATATGAGAGTGCTTTTTTTTTCTGAAGAACCATGTAGGAGAATGTTCGAGCAAATTCATAAATAACCAATCATTCACATGAAAAACAGGAACCCAAACAGCATCGAGGATATTGCATTGGACAAATTGACTGGTACTGCTGCAGTTAGATCCTCTAAGAAGAAATGACCGTCTTCCAATTGAGATATCACCCCCATGATCCATCTCCTCCCTGTGCATCCGATCAGAGATTGAATGGGAGTTATCTGCAGCCAAAAAAGAAAAAAAAAATTGGCAACATTACCTATACCACTAAAATAATTTCAAAGATCATCGCTTCCATGGCTTTATTATTTCAGATAAGATGCAGATGATCATTCAGGAAAGAAAAAAAAAAAAAAAACTTGAACAGAAATATACAGCCATGTAGACATGGCAAATATTGAATAAGATGCAAACTCATGTGTACAATGGGAGAAGAAAACAGAATGCAACAATATTAAATTTAGCATTTTAAAAAGAGGAAACATGTGTCTTACAGTGTTCCATGAATTGTGCACCAGAAAATTTCTACTATACAATTGGTACTTGTGTACAGTGAAGGCAGTTGAGTTGATGGGGCATTGTGTAGATGGGCCAAAGCCCAAAAGGCCAGACAATTGGACCATGGTATCCACCTGTTCATTATCCTGAAAAGGGGCAATGAACTCCAAAAATGTGCAATTGTCCATAATCAACAGGCAAACCTCGGATAAACTGGATGGTCATAGTTGTCCAACTGCCACTGTTTTTGTCCTATGGTTCATCCACATGAGGGTCTAGCATATGAACAGTTCTGATCTCCTCATGAGCATACATGTTCATTGCATGTGACATGGAACATCACCTCATAGAGCCACGAAGCCCACGCATCATTGATAGCCTTTTAAAATAAGGGTATAGCCAGCAGTGTAAATACGACTAAGGTGCAGTAAAACGGTAAAGAAACCAGAAGGGCATTTGAGACTAACCTCACAGTTTCCAGAATGAGTCATTTCAGCATCAAATGCAGGTTTAGAAAAATGACGATCACGAGATAGCCTCTGAAGCAACAACTGAAATCTGTCCCGGTACAAAGCAGCTTTTGCGCTTGCTTCACCATGAATCGGTAGCTTCCCTGTGTGCCTAAAGTTAAGCATCATGATGGTTGTTTAAGACATACAAGCAAGACTTAGTAGACTCATTTAGAAGTGTTTGACCTAAATCTAATATAGAAAGCTGATAATGTTATCGGTCAGCAACATAAACATGTGATAATGCTGATAGTGCCCACAAGGCACTCTACTTTTAACTACACTTTTAGAAGATTCTGAGGCACACCCATCTAGAGTGGGGCCCATCAGATCATCAGTCTGAATCATCAAGCCATTCTCACAAAACCAACAGCTAGACTGTGTTTGTAGTTCACCACCGTTTTAAAATGGTGGCAACTCATCCACCCTACATGTGGCATACATGTAGGAAGATCCTGATTGTCCAAATTGTGGGCCTCATTGTTGATAGGCTACAACCCAAATACCACAGTACCACTCTAATTGGACATTCTCTTTTATCCTTCTATTTGGACAAAGTTTGTTGTTATCCTTCTAATTGAATACTCTAACCATCTAATTAGTCACCTTGAATTTGAATTGTCCAATTGATAACCACGTATTGGATGATTAGGATTTACTAGACTGTAATTTCGAGATAGAGCCCTAATCCAATACAAAGCTTTGGACATTAAGCTTCACATACAACATGCATCTAAGTATGCTTAAGCACATCTAAGTGAATTTTAAGTGTCAAAGTGCATCTACGTCCATCTAAATCTATACACTTACATGTACTCAGATGCACTTACGAATTGTATTGAAATATAGATCCACTTGGACACACTTTTGCACATTAAGCTTACCTTGCAAAGCTTTGTATTGGATCCAGCCTCTACAACATATGCTCCATCTGGAATCCACCACTGACCACTTTCTTTTCAACTGATGGCCATAAATTGGATGGTACGATTGTTTGGACGGTGTGATTTTCAAGATATGCTCTAGGATGCCAGCAAAAAAGGGAGAAGATTAAAGACGTCTGTTAGAGATGGAAGGTTCAAGTAGTGACACTCCAAGAGATGAAGATGCAAGCAATTGATAGGAAGCTGATGGGTTTTTGGTTGGGTGATTATGGTGGCCTGGGATACAAGAGTTTGGTTGAAAGAGGATTCGCGGGGGTTCACTCTTTTTCCGTCTCGGTGGTCCTGCGAGGTGTCGTGAATTGGTTCCATTGGTGCTTTTCGCTGGTCTATGGTCTGAATCTGGCTGCAAGAAGACAAGATTTCCAGTTTGAGTTCACTTCAGTTCCTAGTAGGTTTGACCTACCTTCGTGAATAGGTGGAGATTTCAATGAGAAATCTAGTGGAGGGGGAATCACTCAAAGCATGTGGGACTTCTTCGATTGGGTTAAGCCTGCAGGAGCTGATTGATCTAACAATGATCAACAGTAAATGTCCGTGGTCGAATGTTTAGGATTGTCTAATCATGCCCTAATTAGATCGTTTCTTGGTATCGTCTGACTGGGAGGAGAAATTTCCGTTGGCTTCTTTGAGAGGGCTTTCGAGAAAAACTTTTGATCACTACCCTATCATGTTGGATGGTGTGGTGGAGAGACCCGAAACCTTTATTTGAGCTTACGTAACTGGAAATGGAGGGTTTCTCAGATCAAATTAAGGATTGGTGGAGGTCCTTTGAAGTGGAAGGCTATGCTAGTTTCAAATTGAGTCGGAAGTTAACGCTTTGAAAAGCCACAATCCTAACACGGAAAAGGAAGGTGTTGGGAAGTCGGGAGAATGAGTTAGGTGGGATTCTAACAAGGATTAGTCGCTGAACTCAAAGGCGGGAGCTTTCAGAGGATGAAAAAAATCCTTAGGCAGAAATATCGCAAGACTACTCAAATTAGCTAGAAGAAGAGATGAAATGGAGGTGAAGGTTGAGGCAACCTGGCTTAAAGAAGGGGGCAAAAATATGAATTTTTTTCCACTGCAATGCGAGTGCGCAGGCAAGAAGCAACAAGTTTGGAAGTGTGGCGGTGGATGGTAGAAGAGTTGAAGAGAAGAAACAGGTGTGCGACGAGGTGGTCAACTACTACAAATCCCTTCTCACTAATGATGGGTAGGAGAGACCCACTATCGATGACTTGAGGGCCTTTCCGACATCGAGGCTACCTCTTTGGAGAAACCAGTTTGAGAAGATGAAATCAAGGCAGCTGACTCAATGGGGTGAGAAAACGGATCGGGTCCAAACGGCTTCCCACCGGCCTTCTTCCAAGATTTTGAGAGGTGATGAAGAGCGATGTCATGGGCTTTATGGCAAAGTTTCACGAGAGGAGTCATCTAACAACAGAGTTGGGAGCTTCCTTCATTGCTATTATCCCAAAGGTGTCCGAGGCAAATAGCTTGAAGGACATTAGATTTAAGGCACGTTCATTGGAGGCAAGCAGCTTTTGGATAGTGCGTTGATAGCTGACAAGTGCATTGACTCCCGATACAAGAAGGGTGTGAAAGGATTAGTGTGCAAATTGGGTATGGAGTCGAGAAGGCGTACGATCATGTCAATTGAAAATTCTTGAACCATTTGTTGAGTCGAATGGGATGTGGGTTGAAGCGGAGGGGTTAGATGAGGGACTGTATCTGGTCATACAAATTTTCAATGTTAATTAATGGTTCCCCTAAAGGGTTCTTCAATTCATCGAGGGGTGTTCGGTAAGGGGATCCCCCTCCCCTTTTTTATTTGTTGTGGTGGCAGAAGCTCTAAGCAAAATGTTAGCCACAGATCAAGATGCAAACATCATTTGTGGTTTCAGGCCCAGCAAGGCAAGCGCTCCAATCTCCCATCTCCAGTTCACCAATGATACTATGCTTTTTTTGTGAAGCAAGTGAAACTATGGTGGACAAGTTAAGAATTATTATTTTATGCTTTGAAGTGGTCACATGTTTGAAGATAAATATTGCAAAAAAAGTGAAATGTTGGGGATGCATATGACCAACGAGGAAGTCGAACAGATGGCAACGATCCTCTGATGTCGAGTGGGGGCTTTTCCTTCTGCTTATCTTGGGCTCCACCTTTGTATTGGAAAGCTAGCAAAAACTTATGGGATGCGATGGTGGAGAGGTTTTCAAGGAAGCTCTCTAACTGGAAATCTCGATACCTCTTGTTTGGTGGTCGAATCACCCTTACTAAAGCATCATTGTCAAATCTTCTAGTTTCACGTCCCTATTCAACTACCCAAAATAGGTTTTAACAAGCTTGAAAAGGCTAAGACACATTTTTTTATGGCATGAAACACACGATGGGAAAAGGTTTCACCTTGTAGGGTGGAAAAATGAGTGTAGACCTTATGAGGAGGGAGGGGTTGGCAGAAGGGATTTGGAAAAGATGAACTTAGCTCTTCTGGCAATAATAATTTAATCATTTCCTATATGAGAACTGATCACTTACGGACACCAATGTTGTGAGTAGCGTGCGTAGCGTAGCAAAATCGCTACGTAGCACAGCAAATAGCGTATATGGTCGTAGCGTACGCTACAGACTTGTAGCGTGTAGCGCAGGTAGCGCGCACTACCTGTTCTGTTTTTTTTTTCACTGTATTAAATAGTGGTGAACTCACACCAAAAGCAAGCACTTATGTTTTTTTTTTTTGAATTAAAAATAAAAAAAAAAAAAAAAAAAAAAAAAACCTATTCAAAAGGGCTTCCAGACACAAACCGACGCTGCTCCTCTCCCCGCTCTTCAATCTTGCGATCAAAAAGCCTTTCGAAGGGGCTTCTTTGGCCGATTGTTGGAGACTACAAAGTACAAGGAGCTCCATTTGGTGCAGTTTCATCAACAATGGAGAAGAAATGACGGAGAAATCAGATTTCCCCTATTCCGGTTGCGATAGGCTGTGGAGCTTCAACTTTTGCAGTTTTCATTGATTCAATCTCATCTTGAGACAAAAATAGGTACGCTCATTCCTTTTTTTAAAATTTTTTTCAATGTACAATGAAAATAACTTGGTATTTTGAGTTTTTTTTCTCATTTTTTTCCTTTTAAAATGCCGGTTACTGTCTTTTTTTGTTCTTTATACTTTTTTTCATTTCTTTTTCTGTGGTATGGCCCACGTGGGGCCCACTGAGGTGTGTGAAGGGGTGGAAGTGCATTATTTTCTATGTTGTGGCCCACGTGGGGCCCACTGAAGTGCGTGAAGGGGCCCACGTGATCTATTAGATGTAGATGACCTTTAGAGTTTAAACACTAGAGTCTAGAGACTAATTACTGAGAATTTGAGATATTAAGTTTGAGGAATGTGACATTTGTATTGTACTCAATGCTCTTAACTTTGGGATTTTTATTTTGAAGAATGTGACATTATATATTTTGTTTTTTTCTTACTATTTTATATATATATATATATATATATATATATATATATATATATATATATATATATAAAAAAAGTATTGTGTAGCTTACGCTACACGGTACGGAGGGTTGAACGCTACGCAACACGCTACCGCTATTTAAAACATTGACGGACACCTGTACCACTATTTGTGGTACCAGACTTTTCTAGCCACAAGATACATTAAGGGTGGAGAGAAAAATTAATAGTTCTGTTAATGCATCTTGTGGCTAGAAAAAACCCTGAATGGCATATAGCAGTGCAAGCACCTATAGGTGATCAATTCTCTTCCTATATATCGAAATAATTATTGCAATTCAATTCAATGGTGAAATGCAAACATAAACGCAGCCTTAATTCCCAATCCAAATGTTAAAACCTCAAATAGGCTATCAAAATGAATAAACTAAGTTCCGAACTCCGCACTACTGGTAACAACTAGCTGAAAACAAATCGTGGGTGGAAACTTACTCGTAAAAGACCTTCTTGATAGGATCATAGCAATATTTAGGAATTAGAAAGGAGTCTATTATGCGAAGTGCAGACCGGTTGCTGGAGCAGGTGCTTGTCTCTACTGCAGCTTCAGCTTCGAGTAGAAGGCTGACAACGCGGTGGATGGATTCCTTGTCCAAGATAGAAGATTTAACTGCCATTCAGAAGTCGGAAGATGGATGAAAACCCAAAGCCAAATCAAATGAAAAAGAGGAGAGTTATGCAATATAAAATGACAGTGGTGGTGATATTATCTATTTGGTGCAAGGCATTGATGCTTATCGGGTGCTACCACAAAAATAAAATTGAACATGCAATAGGAACAGCCAATGATCCAGATGGTTTAATTTGTGGGTCCCGCCTGTGGATTGGCTGCGGTAGAGAAGCATCACTAGCGAAGCATCTTAATGGTCTTTTACTGGAAAAGAATATTGGCCAGCGATCACCATCGGAACGAGAAAAGGTCTGCCAATGGATTGGGCCGCATTGTTCAATCTGTGAAAAGACCATGCCTCCAAAATCTACCAAATGGGTCAATCCTGACCATTCGATCATTGGCCTGCAAATAGACACTTGTGATAAAATGCATCAACTGAAAGAAGGCCAAGTTTTTAAATGGCAAGGATCAATCAATCTGGGAAATATTCACAAATTTATGGTCCATCCAAGATAAAGCCCATGCTCCATACGGTTCAATGCGTGGGTCCCGCTGATAGATCAGCTGCAATAGAGAAATATCACCAGCAAAGCATCTCAACGGTCTGATGGTGACCAATGAATGGATGATAGAAAAGAATATCGGCAATGATCACCATCAGAATGAGAAAAGGTCCACCAATTAGATTGGGTTGGATTGGCCAATCTGTGAAAAATCCCATCCCTCCAAAACCTACCAGATGGGACAATCTCGAACATTCAATACTTGACCTACAAATAGATACTTGAGAAAAAAAAATGCATCTACAGAAAGACGGCCAAAACTTTGAATGGCTGGGATCAGCCAATCTGGGAAATTCACAGATATGCGTCTCCTAAGGACTGGCATCTATATACTGTGATGGAGAAATGATAAGGCGATCTGTGCAGTGCAAGTACGAGATCCGTGCCACTCATCGGACGGACCCTGCCATGAGCATCAGTGGTCCGAAAATCAGGCCCGACCAGTCATCATGTAGGGGCCACACATGCGTGACAAAAATGGACGGTCATGAAGAATAAAGATGATCACCAGTCCTTATACGTGCGTGGCCCACCTGACAAGTCGGCGGACGTGATTTCCAGGCTAGGGCAGGTGGATCGCTACACCATTTCTCGATATGATGTGTGAATGAATGTATGGATGGATGGATGTATGCATGTAATGTGTATGATGAAATTACGGGATTCCTTTTCGATCTCGTCGAGGAGGAGATCGAGGGCTTCGTCTTCAGCGTCTTCGAATCGGGTGAGGAATGAGAGAATCTCTTCCAAAGCTTCTACTTTCAGTGCGTATCCCCTTATCTTGAACTTCCGTTGCACCTTCTTCCTTGTTCCCGCACCCATCTCTCTCTCTCTCTCTCTCTCTCTCTCTCTCTCAGTTTTCCCGCTTTCTCTCTTGTGGAAATGGCGGGAAAGAAGTAGGGAGAAGAACGTTTTTTATTTCAGACGCACCTATAATTACTCGCGTGAGATAGACTAGGTCTTCGAGGAACACGTGCAAAACTTTTATGCGTGTGAAATATCCTTTCCGTTTATCTGGTAGGGTTCGCTGTAAGCATTCTCTGAATAGAAAAATCAGGACGGTTCATTCCTTATATAGGCCACACATATGTTCTGAATACGGACCGTTGCAGTTCCTCGCGGTGCATTTTAGATAGGAGCTGATCAAATGCATCGTTACTTGATGAATGTACTGGATCTTTCCCAGGTGATTCATGTTCTTCTTGGGGACACAAAGGTTTTGGATCAAGCTGATCATTGTGCTTTCACTTCATCCAGGTTTGTGTAACCTAATCAACCGGTTGGATGGTAAAAAAAAATTTACAGTGGGCCCTAGGAAGGCTTTAATGGTGACCATTCAATCATCATTGTTTTCCTGTGGTGTGGTCCACCTTAGATTTAGATCTGTCTCATTTCATTCAATCATGCGCTAAAATGAGATGCTAGAATGGATGGACGGAGTGGATTAAACACATACAACATGGTGGAGCCCACAGCACCGACAGGTCACTACCAGAATGAGTCCCCGTATCCAGGCCCACCACAGCAGGACACTGGTTTAGGTATACTAGGCCTTTAATCCATGGGCCCGTGTAGGAGCTGACGTAGGGTCGTTTGGCACCATGGATTTGAGGGGATTTCAAATCCCCTTGTTTCTTGGTGGCATAAAACAACTAGGGTTTCAAATCCCCTCGAAGAAGGGTTTAAAATCCAGTTAGAACTTAGATTACATCTAAAGTCCTTCCAAGAGGTGCATGAGTAACATGTGTGTCACCAAACTATTATTCTAATGGGCACATGGCCCACTAATGATATACTAGAACAATTAGATTATCAATTGCATCACTGTAATTACTTTAATATGATGATCAGCACCGTCCAAACATTGTTCATGTAAATCAATTGTTAAAAATTGTTAATTAGTTACTCAGACATGATCTTGTGCTTGTGACCCATCTAAGAGTTGGAATCTCATCATTTTCATGGCAAAAGCATATATTTCAGTGGGCTTATTGAGTCCATTGTGCCAAACATTACAAACATCATTGATTAGAGATATCAAAGTAGCATGCATAGCTACTCTTGGATTAAAGTTGATTTCCAATATAGGATGCTAAACACAGCAGGAGAATTTCAAATACTGGGGGTTTCAAATCTACGGGATTCCGAATCCAGGGGGTTCCAAATCCAGGCTCCCAAAGATGCCCTTAGGCTTGATCCAGGCAGGAAGCCTATATATGGCCCTGATCAACCCAAAGTGGATTGGACCAGGGCCGAGCCCAGCCTATTTGCAGCCGTCCTTTGTTGAGTGCTTTATGGTTCCATTTGATTCCATCTATATAATGGTCCCACATCGAACATAGCTTTACATCAATTCAGACTGGCCAAATAGCTGGGCCCATTACAGTGTCGATAGACCAAACTGACACTGATTGGATGATCCTAACCATCCAATCAGTGGCCATTAAATGGGTAGTTAAACAAAATGGTCAGTAATACAAATTCGAGAGGGGAGTTCCGATCTCACCATTTATCTAGGGAAGACATCACGGACCCTTATTTAGGAAAATGGACCCATCAAAGGAAAGGATCACGTCTTGGGCCCAGCAGAATTACAAGGCCCATATCCCTCCGGGCTGGGTCAGACCTCCAACCTTTGACATGTTAGTACTGAACCCGTAGGGCCCACCATAATGTATATATTTTATATCCATGTTGTCCATTCGTTTTGTCATCATTTTATAGCATGAACCGAAAACCAAAAAGATCCAAATCTCAAGTGGATCATACTTTAATAAACGGTGTTGATTTGATACCCTATCATTAAAAATTTCATAGGGTCCACTGTAATGCCTCCACAATATTTATTTTTCATCTAACATGTTGATAAGATCACATAAGCCA
Organism: Magnolia officinalis; assembly: GCA_021015155.1. Lineage (NCBI taxonomy): Eukaryota > Viridiplantae > Streptophyta > Magnoliopsida > Magnoliales > Magnoliaceae > Magnolia > Magnolia officinalis. The sequence continues at coordinate 6,999,135 of JAJHSJ010000014.1, read as the reverse complement.
AGTACATATATATATAAGGACATGCAAGTTGGGGTTAGCTAACACCACTTGCATGTCCTAAGAGAGCTATGGGCTCAAGGCAATGGCTCACACTGGCGCCACGACGATAATATGCCATCCGAGGCTAATCCCAGCCACCCATGACAACAAAATGCTTGGGATTTAAGTTGTTCGATAGGCATGTTACATCACATATACTACATGAAAAAATGTTTATAAAATAGTTGAGCTTAACATATCTGCTTTAATACCATGATAAGTCGGGAGATTGATAGCCCATAGTCTAATGTAACTTATCCAAGTTGACTATGATTTAGTCTGAGTTAGGTATGTGCGCAACTCAGACAGGATGCCACTTGATTTGGCTCAGTCCCAACTGGAGGAAGGACTCAATGACACTGACCACGTCGCCGGTTCAGAAAACCGTGATCCTGACTACATCCAACTTGACATATTCAACACTGCTGGGCCGCTGGACCTGACTTGATACCTCATTTCAGGTATGGCCTTGGGCTTTAGGAGCTGAGTTGCAAGGTTAAGGGTCGTTTGGATGGGAGAGTAAATGAAGATAAATGGCATTTGAGGTATTTTTGATGAAGGTAAATGCGTGGAAATAAAATAAGATGGGTAAATAAGCCTGTAAATAAAGATCTATCTGTGAGGAAGGATTTGGAAGTAAATAGAAACGGAGGACGCAACCTGCATTCACACATTAGTAGGTGTTACCCTTGCAGTAGGCCCAAGTTAATGATGTGTTGTATATCCATCCTGTCCATCCATTTTTCCATTTTTGCAAAAAACTAAGCATATCCAAATATTAGGTGGACCTCACTAAAGGAAACAGTCATTAAAAATATCATAGAGCCATGATAAGGCCCACCATATTGTTTCATTTCCATCCAACCCATTGATAAGCTCAACTAGACCCGGGTGAAGGAAAAATATAAAGATCAACTTGATCCAAAACATGTGGCCCACAAAAAGCTTTTAATGGTCATTCACCGCTGTTTTCAATGTAATCCACCTGAGATTTGGACCTATTTAATTTTTTAGGCTCGCGTCCTAAAATGATATAAGAAAATGGATGAACAACATGGATGTGCAAAAGATTTCCCAAGGTAGCCCCACACTGTAAGGGCAACACCCACGGGTTTTATTAACTCATTTAAGGGCATGGTCCAAAACCATAGGGCTGATTCAAGGCTCAGGCAGGTCAGACGACAGAAAACCATGAAATTGAACAGCATTGTTAAAATATTCTAGGTCCACTTTGGGGCTATCTTTGAGCATTGTATCTACCTTATTTTTTAGGCACAGAAAACAGATGGATGAGGTGGATTTCTTATAAACATTAATGTAGGCCCTGTGATCAAAATTAGGACCAACATCAATTCATTGTAGTCTTCGGTGGCGATTGAGTAGTTGCAATTAATCTCCAGCGGTTATAGAACTCCAAGGTAATAACTAGGGTCCACCTTGATGTCTGTGAGAAATTTACTACATCTATCACATGAGCCACATGACATGATACAGTGACATTGAATGGCCCACTTTGAGCCTTTTGGGATGGTCATGCACTAAAATGAGCTACGAAAATCGACACCCTGATCCATAGCTTAAGTGGTAGACCGAGTGAAAGATACCTCGTTTCAACACTTGAGGGGGTGCTTGGAGCATGGGATTAGATGGGTTTAAGTAGGATGGAATTACCAAAATGTAATGATTACGCTGTGTCAGGGATTGTCTTCTAATCTCATGGCTTAGAGGCCATCCCACTTCATGTTTGGGAAACGGATTGGGTACTCATCTTGCCACTACCGGTCGGTGCTCTGTGGGCCCCACCATGATGTATGTGTTTCTTCCATACCGTCCACCCATTCTTCCATGTCATTTTTATGGTATGATCCCAAAAATGAGTTTGATCCAAATCTCAAGTGGACCGCACCGTTGGCATTAGGAGGTTTTTAATGGTGTAATTCAATCGCTATTGTTTTCCCATGGTGTGGTCCACCTGAGATTTATATCTACCTCATTTTTAGGATCAAACCCTAAAATTATATTTCAAAATGGATGGACGGCATAGATAAAACACATACATCATGGTGGGGTCCACATAGCACCGACCACTAGCTACACGAAAACCGAAATAGGATTGCAGAAACCCTTGCCCCAATGTTGATTCCAAGAAGGGACTTCACAGTCCATACCTTATGTGAGTCCTAAACAGACATTGGGATGATCCATGGGATCTTAAAATCCACTCCCACCAAATCCCATCTAAACCTCATGCGCCAATCGCCTCCTTAGGTCTTGGTATTGATTCCCCAGTGGGGGTGGCTAATAGTGAAGTGTGACTGACAGTGGTGGGTCTACTAACAAGCTAACAAAAAAAAAAGAATAAGACTACAAAAATATATAGATGGTGGATTTCTCATAAATATCAAGGTGGACCCTATATATGTTTGGGAGTCGGTCATATGTTGTTTGGCCTCAAATCTAGCAAGGTTGAATGGCTGTTTAGCAAAGTCAGGTCACACTACACCAAAAATTGTCATTTAGGAACGGTTTTAATAAAACCGTTCCTAAATGCTTTAAGAATGTTAATTAAATGCAAAAAATAAAACAAGCCAACTGCAGGCAGCTTAACACCTAAGTAGAAAAACTATGGTTGCATTTTGAAAATTAATTTAAAAGTAATAAGTTTTTGGACTATAACTCAAAAGGCAGGATGTCATGTGAAAAAATCCCAAAGAAGATCATATAACCTTTGACATTTAATTTTCAACGGCTGTCATAATCCCAATTGATAGCTTTCTTGTTTTATTTTCCACCACGCAAAATGATAATCATGGTACTAACAGATTAGATCATTGAAAGAGGGCCACATATAATAATCATCGTACTAACAGTTTAGATCGTTGAAAGATGGCCCACATTCAATAATCATGATACGAAGGGCCTGTTTGGCTGGACCGATCCCACGGTATTAAGAGGGATGGGATCGTGATATCGCGGGATATGCATGACGAGCCAAATAGACCCAGTGAATTTGTCCCGGGATATAAGCAATCCATTGGATCTTAAAACATTCCATTGACATCACCATCATTACCTTAAAATTGATCTCATCCCTTGGTTGGACCGATTGGAAGGTAAAATCATCATTACCTTAAAATTGATCTCATCCCTTGGTTGGACCGATTGGAAGGTAAAATCCCGAGATATGCCGGGCATGCCAAACAGACCCAGTGAACTTGTCCCTGGATGTAGCAATCCCATGGGATTTAAAACTATCCACTGACACTACCATCATTACCTTAAAATTCATCCCATCCCTCTTAATCCCATGGGATTCGCCCGGACAAACAGGCCCTAACGGTTTAGATCATTGAAAGATGGCCCACATACAAAGGCTAAAGTCCTGACTTAATGTATTTCCACTAGAATGTATTCGGGCAAATCATCTTTCTCTTGAAAGGTCTACAAGTGCCACGTGTATGGTCGGTGCTCTGTGGGCCCACCATGATGTATGTGTTTTATTCATTCCGTTAACTCATTTTTAAAGATAATTTTAGGGTTTGATCCCAAAAATGAGAGGGATATAAATCTCAGATGGACCACACTACAGGAAAACAATAGTAATTGAATATCTACCATTAAAATCCTCCTAAGGCCAACTATACTGTTTATTTGACATCAAATCTGTTGGTTAGGTCATACAGACCAAGATGAAGGGAAAAAACAAAGATCAACTTGATCCAAAACTTTTATACCGCCCAGATTGTTTTTATGGTCGACGTTCATTTAAAACTATTTCCTGTAATGTGGTCCACCTGAGACTTATATCCCTCTCATTTTGGGGTTCAGACCCTAAAACAATCTTTAAAAATGGATGAACTGAATGGATGAAACACCTACATTATGGTGGGGCCCACATCGCACCGACCAATAGCCACTGGCTCGTGGCAGGGGGAGTAGCCATTCAGTTTCTCAAGCGTCACATGTCATCACATGTGCAAGATTAACAACTGTCACCGATATTGATGGATGCCTGCGGTGGGCCCGCGTAAAGATTGAATTGTGCAAAACTTCAGGATTGTCCGTTCATTAAGAAGGTCACGCGTGTACGGCTGGCAAGTGGTGTCTCATCTCATGATTGCCAAGTCAGCACGTTACGTTTCGGACGCGTATTAGACACTGGCAGGTTGAGTAGCGTGTCGGCTACTGAAGTGACGTCACCAAGTCCCGTTGCCCCACTATAATGTATGTGTTATATTCACACTGTGCATTGATTTTGAGATATCATTTCAAGTCACGAGCCAGACTGAGGTAGATAAAAATTTGTAATGGACCCCTCAGTAGAAAACAGTGAGAAGAATGATTATTACCATTGAAATTATTCTAACGCCCACTCGTAATGTTTATTTGAAATCTAACTTATACAGGAGTTAAAAAGCATAAAATAAGAAAAAGCACAAATGTCAATTTAATCTAAAACTTTTGTGGCTTTTACTATTTTTAACAGTGGACGTCATGATCCCTATTATTTTTTATGCTGGTAGACAGGAACTTTGGATTTAACTCGATCTTTAGATATTGTCCTAAAATGATCTCTCCAAATACATCATGGTGAGAACACCGAACTTGGTTATGCTGACTTCAGTAGTGAGTCTTGCTACTTAACCTGTCAGGGATTAGCTACTGACAGGTTGAGTAACGAGACTTGCTGCTGAAGTTACGTCGCCTTGTTATATGGTTTCACCATGATATATTTTTTTGTATCCACACCATTCATCCATTTTGAGAGATCATTTTAAGGCATGAGACAAAAAATAAATCAGATTGAAATATTGAGTGGACCCTACCACAGAAAACTGTGAAGAGAGACCCACCTAATACTATTAAAAACTATTAAGGACCACAAAAGCTTTCGATCAAGCTAATATTTGTGTTTTCTTTTAACTTATAAATAAGTTGGATCTCGATTAGACATCACGGTAGACCTTAGGAAGGTTTCAACGGTGGGCGTCACTCTCCCCACTGATTTCTGTGGTGGGGTCCACTCAAGCTTTGGATCTGCCTCATTCTTTTAATCATGCCCTAAAATATTCTCTTCAAATGGATGGACAATGTGGATATAACAGATACATCAAGGTAGGCCCCACATAACTTGGTGACAAGTCTCGCTACTCAATCCGTCGGTAGCTAATCCGCGTCCCAACCGTGTCCATCGCGTAGGAAGCAGATTGGCTGGTGTACCATACACCAGCTATATAGCTGGTGTATTGAGGTATGTGCTATATCCAAACTATCCATCCATTTGGCGAGCTCGTCTTAAGGTTTGATCCGAAAAATAAAACATATCTAAAGGTCAAGTCGACTACACTGCAAAAAAAAAAAAGAGAAGGGGATTGGACGTCTACCATTGAAACCCTTTTGGGGTCTTGGAAGTTTCGGATCAATATGAAATTTATTTTCCTCTTTATCTAGGCATTTTTAACCTTATTAGCATATTGGATGGAAAATAAATGTTATAGTGGCCTATCAATTTTTTAACAATGAAAATCATTATCCTCGTTGCTATTTTTGATTACCATTTTTGGTGTGGTCCATTTGAGCTTTGAATATAATTCATTTTTTGTCTGATAATCTAAAATGATCTTGAAAAATGGATGAGCAGTATGGATATAATAAATACATCATTTTGGGGACATATAACTCTGACCTCATTTGAACCGCTGGTACAACTCGAGGCACGTTGGCGCTTGTCTCGGCACGACACGTATCTACACAAGGTATATAGCTGGTGTGCGGTACATCGGCCAATCCGCTTCCCCCTCAGGTAAGGTATTGCCAAGTTATGTCAGAATTCAATGAGGCTGAGATGGGGCGTTGTTTTATTGATCTGTGGGGCCCACCAACTTTAGGAAAAGGTTGTCAGCCATATTATCAATTATTGTCTTGACAGGCCAATAAAATGACACCTAATGATGCCTTGATCGAATCTGCTGTCCCATATCCATTGAAGGTGCATTTAGGGTTTGACCTAACTTGAAGTATGTGTGTGGCATATCCATGCCATTCATTTATTTTGTCAGCTCATTTTACGACGTAGGTCAAAAAATCATGCAGATTCAAATCTTTAGTAAACTACACTATAAGAAACGATGGTGATTAAATGATTATCATTAATATTTCACGTGGACCACAAAAGTTTTGAATTAAGTTGATATTTGGGTGTTTTTTTATCAACAGGTTTGTTAAAGTCTCTTGATATATATTAATATACCATCATCCGACAATTCTAACTTTTAGAAGAAGTGGGTGTTTTACATGATATCGAAGCTAAAGGTAAAGTATTCAAATTCCGAGATGACTGACTTGTGGTTGGACCATGTTCATCATTAAATGTCCATCATTAACAACGGCTGTATGCCACAAAACTTTTAGATCAAGCTGTTATTTGTGTCATCAAGCAATTTGTGTCCGTGAGTAGCGTTGGTGGATCCCTGAATGTGGGGCCCACCTTGATGTATGTGAATTACACATGTCGTGCAACCATTTAAATGGCTAAAATTAGGGTATGATCCAAAAATTGAAGCACAACTATATCTTAAGCGGACCACATCACGAGAAATAACAGTGATTGAATACCCAGTATTAAAACTTTTTAGGAATCATTGGAATATTTATTTTTCATCCAACCTTTTATTGATAAAGTCCAATGTCTAGACCATAGAAATATAAGCTTCATCAATCATTGAGAAGTTTTTAGGACCTCTTTAGTTGGTGCGGGGAATTAAATGGTATATAATTGCATTAGATCGAATTAACACCATCGTTGTACAAAAATTACATCTCTAGAAATACCATGCTATTTTGACATAAGGTCTGCGTACCATGGATCATAGAATAATAATCAACCAACCATACTGTACAACTGATCCCAATCACCTATACACATTTTGGAAAAATGTGTCGAAAATACCGTTTCACTAGGCTAAATCAGGTAAAATAGGCGAATTGTTTCAAAGATAAGAAAAGTCTGTGCGGATCACAATCGCACCGTATGCTATGACACGATGCGCGCGTGCGAAGTGCGCCAACTAGCGCCACACTGCCTACATTGAGCCCGAGCGTGCATTCCAGTGCGTGATACTAGAACACGTAACCTGAGTGTCTTAATCTCCGAAGCTCTAAGTAAGAATACTACACACACCTCCATATATAAACAACGATTTTCCTATTTTCATTTCCGATGTGGGATAAAAGCACACGCCGCATTTTTTCAATTCGAATATTCAAAAAAGTATTTTGACGTCAAAATGAAAATTCTAAAAATTATCGTATATTTTGGGTTTTCAAAAGCTACAAATTTCAACAACACATATAAATGTCACATGTAAAGGACACACATAAATGAACAATATAGATAAAAACACGTGCATCAATGTGGGGCCCACAAATGTGGTGGATTTCAAAATTCACCATAAAATCCAATAGTAGTTACTATTGACACTAGGTGATATGATATTAGGATTGGTCCAATCTTTCCTATCATTTCCACGCTAGATAACATTTGCATGGACCACCAATCCGCGTGATACTATACACACCACTGTTTTCTGTGGTACGGTCCATATGAGATTTGTTGTCCATCTGGGATTTAGCTCTGCTTCATTTTTATAATAATACTCTAAAATTAGCTACGAAAATGGATGAGCATGGGATGTAAGGCGTATGCATCATGGGTCTCATGGATCCACTGAAGCCGCGCCCGTCCCCGCGTCGCACTCATGTGTCGTGTTGCCTTACATATCTGCACCACTCTACGGACAAATGCAGCGCCTGACAGATTTCCTGGGAAACCCTTTTGGCAGGAAGTACCTGCACTGGAAACCTAGGTGGAGCCCACCGTGATGTTTGTGAGACATCTACCCCGTCCATCCGTTTTTTGAGATCAGTTTAAGACTTCGGATAAAAAATTAGAAAGATCGAAGACTCAAATGGGCCTCACTAAAGAAAAAGGTGAGTAGAGAAATTCTTACCATTGAAACATACCTGGGTCGACAGTGATGTTTACAAGGGAAACGGATTGGCTACTCTCCCTGACACCAGCCAATGGCTGCTGGTCGGTGCTCCGTGGGCCCACCATGATGTATGTGTTTCATCCATTCCGTCCATCTATTTTAACAGATCATTTTACAATATGAGACTAAAAATGAGATATATTCCAATCTTAAATGGACCACATTATAGGAAACAGTGTTGAATGAGCATCGACCATTAAAAGACACTTTGGGGCTATAAAAGTTTTGGATCAAGCTGATTTTTGTTTTTTCTCTTTATCTGGGCCTGTATGACCTAATCAACCTATTGGATGTCAAATAAACAGTACAGTGGGCCTTAGGAGGATTTTAATGATGGATATCCAATCACTATTGTTTTCATGTGGTGTGGTCCACCTGAGATTTATACACCTCTCATTTTTGGCATAAATTCATAAAATGATCTGTAAAAATGTATGAACCAAAAGGATGAAATACATACATAATGGTGGGGCCTACAGAGCACCGACCACCAGCCACGGGGCTGGTGTCGGGGGAGTAGCCAATCCGTTTCCGTTTACAAGCATACCAGTCTTGCCAAGAGTCTTCCAAAAGAGGTAAGGACTGGTAAGCAGGAAGTGTAAGGGAGCGGAGCAACCGATTGATTAAGAATAGAATCTGTTGAGTTCCTTAGATCAGCTCTTTAGGTAGGCTTAGCCAAGCCATCCATATCGTTAATAACATCATTCCTAATTCAAAGCTTACATGGCCACTAATATTTAAACTGTGAACGTTCAATTCTCAAGTTTTCGGCTCACTTTAGTATTGGATCCGGTTCATTTTTTCTCTATTTATTAAAATGATCTAAAAAACCGTATGAACAGGGTGAATTTCTCACTACAGTCGCACTACCTAGGTTTGCAGGCGCAGGAACTTCGTGTGGAAGGCTTCCGCGCATACGACAACCCCAACCCCCATTCTTGAAAGCGGATTAGCTGGTGTACCGCACATCAGCTAAATGGTTGGTGCGCGTACGTGTCATGTGAAGATGAGCGCTGCAGCTCCTCGAGCTCCAGTTGTACAAATGATTTAAATGAGACCAAAGTTATATGGGAAACGAATTGGCTACTCCCCAAACACCGGGCACTGGCTGGTGGTCAGTGCGTTGTGGGCACCACCATGATGTATGTGTTTCATCCATGTCGTTCATTTATTTTTACAGATCATTTTACAGCATGAGACTAAAAATGAGATATATCCCAATCTCAAGTGGACCACATTACAGGAAACAGTGTTGAATGAGCCTCGACCATTAAAAACATTTTGAGGGCCATAAAAGTTTTGGATCAAGCTGATTTTTGTTTTTTCCCTTCATCTGGGCTGTATGACCTAATCAACATATTAGATTTCAAATAAACATTACAGTGGACCTTAGGAGGATTTTAATGGTGGATATCCAATTACTATTGTTTTCATATGGTGTGGTCTGAGATTTATATCCCTCTCATTTTTTGTATTAAGCTAAAAAATGATCTATAAAAATGGATGAACGGAATGGATGAAACACATACATCATGGTGGCCCACATAGCACCGACCACCAGTCACGGGGCTAGTGGCAGGTGGAGTAGCCAATCCGTTTCCAGTTATATAGTCCTTGAAATGATGTATTTATTATATTTTTACAGCATTATAATAAAAATTATTTACATCGAAAGCTTAAATGGATCACACGACAAATAGTAGTGGGGACAATAATTCTTACCATTAAAACATTCATGGGCCCATCATAGCATTTATTTTCCATGCAATTTGTTCACAGAGTCACATGCAATTTGTTCATAGAGTCACACATATCTAGATGATTCATTTGAAACTTTTTTTTTTATCTTTAGAAGGATTTTAATGGTAGACGTTCAATTCCCTACCTGTCTATTGTATTTTTTTGTTTAGAATTAGCTGGAAAAATAAAAGGACAGTTGGGATATAACACATACCTTATAATAGGACCACATAACTTGGTGACGTCATCACACCAGCCAACATGTGGTCTGCGGTACACCAGCCCATCCGCTTCCCCGTTCTTTCCGAATTGGGATCGCGTACTGAGTTAGTCAGTATACGAACTCAGTACACTTATCGTATTGAGTAAACTCAATTGGGCCTACTGTGCATGTATTTGGGTTATCCACCCCGTCCATCCGTTGTTAATGATCATTTTAGTGGTTGAATCCAAAAGATAAGTATGCCCAAAGTTCAAGTGGACCACACCAAAGTGATGTTTATTTGTCATTCAACCTGTTCATAAAATCCCGAAGACATGAATGGAAAACACAAATATCAACTTGATCTAAAACTTTCCTGAGAAATTTTCAACAGTAGAATTTCAATTCACGCTGTTGCCAGGTCCCCAATAAATTTTCAATTCACAAATATCAGCTTGAGAATTTCAATTCACACTGTTTTCCTTAGTGATCAGGTCCACTTGAAATTTGAATATATTTCATTTTGAGCTCCAGCCATCAAATTATCTATTAAAATGGATATACGGAGTAGATAGAATATGTAAATCACGGTGAACTCCACAGGTTCCATTCTTTCCTGTCCAAGTCTCTGTCGTAGATGGATTGGCTACTCGCGCTTTGTGGACCTTACCCTGATATACGTATTTCATCCATGCTGTCCATCTATTTTTATAGATCATTTTATATTATGAGAGAAAAATAAGATATATTGAAATCTCAAGTGGACCACATTGTAGGAATCAGTGTTGAATGAATGATGACCATTAAAAACATTTTGAGGGCCATACAAATTTTGGATCAAGCTGATATTTATTTTTTCCCTTCACCTGGGTATTTATGACCCAATCAACAGATTGGATGTCAAATAAACAGTACAGTGGACTTTAGGAGGATTTTAATGGTGGATATCTAATCATTATTGTTTTCCTGTTGTGTGGTCCACTTGAGATTTATATCCCTACCATTTTTTGCATCAATACATAAAATAATCTGTAAAAATGGATGAACGAAATGGATGAAACAAATACATCATATTGGGGCCCACAGAGCACCGACCATCAGCCACGGGGCTGGTGTCAGGGGGAGTAGCCGATCCGTCTCCGTCTCAGTCATGCGGGCGTCGACTGCTTGCAGCCGCTTGCCTCCGGAAATATCCCGGCGTGCAAGACGTGGCGTAAGCCACTGGCTACTGAGCTCACCGTGACGTGTGCGTTTTGGACAGGAAGCCGATTGCCTGGTGTACTACACACTACCAATGTAACTGGTGTTTTAACATCACCAAATTTTATAGGTCCCGTGAGGTGTGTTATATCCAATATTGTCCATTCATTTTTTTTAACTCATGGTAAGGCTTAAGTTGAAAAATAAGACAGATCTAAAGATCAAGCGGGACACACTGCAAAAAGCAATAGGGAATTGAACGTTTACCATTGAAACCCTTTTGAGGTCATGGAAGTTTTAGACTAATATAACATTTGTTTTTGCTATTCAACGTATCTTTTTTACCTTATAAAGAGATTAGATGAAAAATAAACTTCATGGTGAGCCCTACGAATGTTTAATTTATCCTGCGATAGATATAATAAATATACCATTATGGGGCCATGTAACTTTGTTCTCCCTTCAACTGTTCATACTACTGGTAGCGTGGAGCTTGTCTTCCCTCGTCACTTACCCACATCAGCTATATTGCTGTTTAATCCGCTTCCGCTTTGGATGACGGTTTATCCAGAGGCGGATTGGGTAGTGTACCGAGTAAACTTGGTGAGGTTCACTGTTATTTATTTATTTTATCCACTCTATTCATACATGTTAACAGATAATTTTAGAGCTTTAGCTCAAAACAAAAGCATATATAAAGCTCAAGTGGACCACACCACAAGAAATAGTGTGATTGAACCTCTATCAGTGAAAAATTCTTTTTTGCTACATAAGTTTTGAATCAAGCTGATGTTTATGGTTTCTCTTCATCCATGCCTCGTGATCTTATGAATAGGTTGGATGACAAATAAGTATTACTGTGGGCCCTAGGAAGGTTTCAACTGTGTAAATTATTATTCCACATTGTTTACCGTGGCATGGTCAACTTGAGCTTTTGATTTACTTCAATTTTGGGATCAACCCATAAAATTAGTAGGAAAAATGGATAGACAATGTGGATAAACCACATACATTCAAGGTGGGCCCAATTGAGTTTACTCGGTAGGATAAGAGCGTACTGAGTGAGTTACGCAATCCAATTTCAGTTTAAATATCGACGTCGTGCCACTTCCGTTTTGGGCGACAGTTTATCCACAGTGTACCCAACACCACCTAGCTAGCTAGAGTCAAACCTCTGTAGGCTGCACTATGATGTATGTGTTTTATTCCCTACCATACATTCATTTCGTCAACTAATTTAGGACCTGAATCTAAAAATGAGGCAAGTCTAAATCTCAAGTGTACCACACCACATATTACATCATGGAAGCCCTAGAGTTGGGGTCACTAGCCAAACCACGTTGTGTTTTATCCGCACCATCCGTCCATTTTTATGAATCACTTTTATGGGTGCAGTTTTAGTGGATCCTTAATTGTAGGGTGCCTTACATCCACGCCATCCATCTATTTTGATAGCTCATTTTAGGGTGTGATCTCAAAATTAAAGCAAATACAAATCTTAAGTGGGCCACACCATATATTGAATGTTTATTTGACATCCAATCTTTAATAAGTCACAAAGACCTGGATGAACAGACGTAAATATTAACTTGACCCAAAACTTTTATAGTTGAGTAAAAGTTTTCAACGAACAATTACCACTATTTCCTTTACTAGGGTACTCATAATATTTCAGTCTCATTTATTTTTTGGAATCTTACTTTAAAATGGGCTTTCAACACAGATGGACGGCATAGATAGAATGCGCACACATTAAAGTAGGCTTCACATTCACTTATCCACCCACCTATGCGATTCAAGCCATACTCCACTTTTATGGCATATGTAAAGCTCAAGAGGAGATTGAATACCTACTTGTAGGCACAAAAGTTTTATATCTATTTGGGAGGGTTGATTTGGAAACCTGGATTCGGAACCCCCGGGATTGGAAACCCCTTGGATTTGAAATCCTCCCGGTGTGTTTGGCACCTTAGAGTGTGAATCAATTTTAATCCAAAAGCACCTCTGCACGGTATATTTATAGGGGTTTGAATTTAATTACTAAATCGACTTTGATGTATCTAATTAGTGAGATATGTAATTTTTGACACAATAGTTGTGAGAAGCCCGCTGAAATATATACTTTGCTCGAAAATGATGAAATTCCAAGTCCCGGATGGGCCGTGAACACAAGATCATGTTTGAGTGACTAACCAACGATTTTTAATCGTTGATTTACATGGATAATGTTTGGACGGTGCTGGACAATGTTTGGACAATGCTGATCATCATTAGTGGGCCATGTGCCCAATAGAATGATAGTGTATAGTGACACACATGTTACACCTGCGACTATTGAAATGATTTTAGGTGCAATCCAAGCTCTCACTGTAGATTGCAAACCCCCTCAAAGAAGGATTTGAAACCTTGGTTACTTTATATGGCCAAACAACTAGGGGATTTGAAACCCCCTCAAATCCTTGGTGCCAAACGACCCCTTACATCTAGATTCATATGTTATTGTTGGAAGACTGGACGAACGGTGTGGATGATGATAGATATTATAGAGATAGGCGCTGCACGCAATCAACATCATCGCAGTGGGACCGGAATTCATCCTATTCATCTGTTTCTGCAGCTCATTTGATGATAGGGGACTAAAAATGAGAGGATACAAAACTAAGTACTATACAAGAAGAAAAGGTGAGGACTGAGGATTGAACTACCATTGTTGATATATTGGAGGGCCATGATTAGCTTTGTATTAGTCCGAGATTCTTTTTCAGTTCATCCAACGTGGCAATGACTTCATGAATAGTTTGGATGGAAGATAAACATAAAGACCGGAGAAAATTTCAAGTGTAGGTATTTCTTCCCCCATTTATTCCTTTGTGTGGCTCACTAAGTTTTGGATTACACCATCCTATGAGATGAAAAAACGGATGGACGTAGTGGATTTATCGAAAAATCACAGTTGGCTCATGTACCTTCCTAGGCAGCGGACACAAAGTGCCCACCTAGCTACTTACAGTACTCTATTAACCTTGTATGATATATGTATTTTTTCAAAGCCATCCACTTATTTTTCAGATCATTATAGAGTACGATCTTTAAATGAAGTAGATTCAAATCTCGAGCAGATCACATCATAAGAAAAGAGTGTTGATTGAATGCCCACCCTCCAAAACTTCCTAAGAGCTTGTTTGATTTTTCATGATACATGTAAATCCTGATAAATAAGTAATTATTGTTTTTTCAACTTATTTGAAAAGGTGAGATTAAACCTTGAAAATTGATATAAAAGTGTTGACTTAAATATGTAGACCCCGCTGTAATGTATACGATATATCCACAATATCCATCTATTTTATTAGAATATTTTGGAGCATGAGGCGGAAAATGAGGCAGATCTAACACTTAAATGACCCACACGAAAGGAAACAATAGTCTTAATTCGTATAACGTCGAAAGTTAGTTCCATTATTGGGCCATGTTGATGCTTTTTCATCATCTAACTTGTTCATAGGGTCACACAGACATGGATAAGGGGAAACACAAATATCAGCTTTATCTAAAACTTTTAAGGGCCCTAAAAAGTTTTTAACAGTAGATGTTTGATTCCCACTACTTTGATTTGTGGTGTAATCCACTTGAGCTTTACTCTGCCCTATTTTTTTGCTTATGCCCTGAATTGAATTCAGCTAACATGACAAATTAGCGGTGTGGATACGTCACATACATCATGATAGGCCCACATTAAATTATAAATTTTTTAATTTAAGTGTTTAAAAGTAAGTTGTCAAGTCAACATGGGATAAGATGTGATAATTACCTAGATAAATATTATTACTCATTTACATGATAATTACAGTTGAGCCCAAAAATTAAACGTGCCTCAAGGCTTACTATAATGTTTATTTCTCTTCAAGATTGTTGATTAGTATATGCAAACTATGGGCGAAGACAAAACGTACATATTAGCTAAATTCAAAATTTTTTTAGTCGTTAAAAGTTATTAACTGTGAGTATTCAATTAACAACTTTCTCGTTGTGTGGCCTACGTGAGATTTGAATCTTGCTCATTTTACATCTCCAGCTGTAAAATAATCTTGAAAAATAGATGTAATACATATACCAGCCTACATAGCACTGGCAGTGGCCACGTCGCTACTGAAGGCAATCCGCATCCCGATGCAGAAACTTGCTTCTCGTATTCCCCGCCTTGTCGGTCGCGATTGCCACGTGAGACGCACCACGCGGCACTATCTTACTGGCGATTTCAATTCTTTCTATCTTCGAAGACATTCTAGAAAGTATAGTAAGGATTAATGGAATCGGATTGGCTAGCGTACCATACACCTACCTGGTGGGTCGGACGCGGATTAGATACTGTCAGGTTGAATAGCGAGACTCGCCACCGTACTGATGTAACCAAGTTCAGTGGGACTCTCAATGATATGTGTTGTGTCCCACCGTCGATCCATTTGAAGAGATCATTCCAGGGTATGAGAGAAAGAACGAGTCAGATGGAAGCCTGGAATGGACCCGACTAGAGAAAACAGTGGGAAGAGTGATACCCACAGTTGAAACCTTCCTAAGGTCCACTATGATATTTAGCTGAGATCCAAACAGTTTGTAAGTTAGGACATATATGAAAGAAGGGAAAATACAAATTTCAGCTTGATTGAGAACTTTTGTGGCCTTTAGAAAATTTTAATGGCCGGCATCACTCTCTTTACTGTCTTCTGTGGTGGGGTTCACTCTAGCTTCGGATCTGACTCATTCTTTAGCTCATGTACTAAATTGATAACTTCAAATAGATGGAGGTTATGGATACAACACACACATTATGGTGAGTCCCACAAAACTAAGTCACGTCACTTCAGAGTCTCGCTGCTCAACCTGACCGCTTCAAGTTGTACAAACGGTTCTAAGGACATTAATGTTATATGAACATATAATGTATTTATCATATGCACGCCACTTCGTACCCTTTAGTACAACCACAGGCGGACAACAACACAAATCCATGATGTCAAATGAGGCCTTACTGTATAGAAAGAGGTTGATGACGGTTAAAAACTTCTTAACTGTTATAAAAGTTTATGATCAACTTGAAATTTTTTTTTTCCAATACTGCATAACTTAATAAATGAGTTGGATGACAAATAAATATTATGAATTTGCTTATAAGAGGCTCAGGAAAGTTTTAATGGTTGGCATTCAATTACCATGGTTTATGTGTGGTGTACGTAAAATTTGAACTTATTTAATTTTTATAATCAAATGCTAAAATGGGCCCGAGAAATGTATGGACCACATGGATGTATAACACATATTCAAGGTAACACTCATTCAAATGTTCCCAATGTAACAAATATTTAAGGAATTGAATTCTATCATTAAAAACTTCTAAGAGATATTAAAGTTTTAGATCAAGTTAATATTTGTGTTTTCCCTTAACTAAGGTGGTACACGACTTTCTCTACTAGTTGGTGTCAAATAAATATTACGGTGACTCTTAAGAAATTTTTAATGGGGGATGTTCAATCACCACTTTTTTATGGTGTATCGTACTATGAAATGGGCCCATTGCCATTTCTGATAATGCGTGGTCCACCAATCATATATCGCCATGTAATTTTGTGACCTTGGTAGTGTCTGACCTGGACATGCAAGGCATACGAAGTGGATTGTATGATAGGGAAACGGATTGGCTACTCCCCTGCCACCCGCCAATGGCTGATGGTCGGTGCTATGTGGGGCCTACCATGGTGTATATGTTTCATCCATGCTGTTCATCTATTTTTCTAGATAATTTTATGGTATGAGACTAAAATTGAGTTATATAGAAATCTCAAGTGGACCACATTACAGGAACCAGTGTTGAATGAACGTCAACCATTAAATTTTTTTTGAGAGCCATACAAGTTTTGGATCAAGCTGATCTTTGTTTTTTTCCATTCATCCGGGTTTGTATGACCTTATAAACAGACTGGATGTCAAATAAACAGTATAGCGGGCCTTAGAAGGATTTTAATGGTGGATATCCAATCACTATTATTTTCCTGTGGTGTCGTCCACCTGAGATTTATATTCCTCTCATTTTTGGCATTAAGCCCTAAAATGATAATACAAAAATGGATGAACCGAATGGATGAAACACATAATTCATGGTGGAGCCCACGGAGCACCGACCAACAGCCACGGGGCTGGTGGCAGGGGGAGTAGCCCATCCGTTCTCGTATGATAGCTGGGTGACTCAACTTTTCGTGACACTGTTAGAGACATTAGTGAATAACTATTAAAAACTTTTCGTGGGCCACGAAAGCTTTAGATCAAGCCAATCTTTGTATTTACCCTCCATCCATGTCTATTTGATCTTATCAAAGGGTTGGATGGAAAAAAAAAAAAAACATTATAATGGGCCATAAGAAGTTTTTAACGGTGAGCACTCAATCGCCACTGTTTCCTCTGGTGTGGTCTATCTTAGATTTGGATCTGCTTAATGTTTGATATTATATCCTAAAATGGGCTGAGAAAACAGTTGGACGGCCTGGATATAAGGAAAATCATCAAGGTGGGCCCCATGGTAAGGTTAAAGCCTACTGAGGTGTTACCCATGTAACACCTAGTCCACTCCGATTCTAGATCAGGTCCATCTCTAACAATGGTGCATGATGCCCAATCCATCTCATCACATTGGTTCACCAGTTACAGCTGGCCCCGGCCAGATTTTGAACCCTGGCTCACTGACAGCCATAATCCACTTTCATATTTCAGGTATCTAACGGTTGAGAAGGATCACACAACATCTATGCATTAAGGACCATTGGATCATTGCCCTGTCAGGAAAAATACAGAAACGGTCCACATTAACAACCATAGAGGAAGTATAGAATCATCGAGTATGAAAAATATTCAGGAAATCACCAATCCACAGTGGGGAAAATATATCAACGGTCTGGATCACTGAAAAATGGGCCTTGGGAAAGTGGTGCGTCAGGATACTACTAATGACCTTATGCATCAGTAAATCAAAGTTCGTCCTCCGCTTCTGCCACCCTTTAAAGAGTCCGCAAGCTTGTGGAAAGACGTGCAATCAAGTGGGAGAGCAAAATTCGCTGGCAAAAAAAATGGTGGTGACGACGACGGTGAAGTCAGATTCCGGCGAGTCTCTGCCCTCGACCTTCGCTTCCAGATACGTCCGCACGGTTCTTCCCAGGTGGTTTTTTTTAAAAATTTTTTAAAAATTTTAAATTTAAATTTTATTAAATTTTTTTTTTTAAATTTACTTTCAGTTGCCGGTTCTTGGATTTTCTTTACAACTGGAGTCTGGTGTGCATCTGTGTTAAGCGGTGGTGACTGGATAACCTTACACGTGGCATGTTTGCGTGCCAACTGCCAACCTAGGCCATTTATACTGGGCGAGGCTTGGCTGGATCCCCGACTGTGGGGCCCACCTTGATGGATTTTTCTTACATCCACGCCGTCCATCCGTTTTCACAGATCGTTTTAGGGCACGACGCTAAAAATTAAGCAGATCCAAATCTCAGGTGGATGACACCACGGGAAAAGTGATTGACCATTACTAACTTCTTGTGGGCCGCAGAAGTTTTCGTTCAAGCTGATATTTGTGTGGTCTCTTCATCCAGGTCTTTGTGATTTTATCAACACGTTGGATGGTAAATAAAACTTTCCGGTGGCTCGCAAGAAGTTTTTAGTGGTGTGCATTCAATCACCACTGTTTCTTGTCGTGTGGTCCACCTAAGCTTTAGATCTGCTCCATTTTCAGGATCTTGCCTTAAAATGAGCTGTCAAAACGGATGGACGGTGTAGATGTAAGGCACATACATCATGGTGGCGTCACAGTCAGGGATCCACCAACCTGGTAGCCGCGTCCGGTTAGTCTGGGAGAGGATTCAGTCAGGTCGTCACGCGGCGACTGTGTGGCCCACCTTAACATATTTTTTGTATATCCACGCCCTACATCCATTTTTCCAAGCTCGTTTTTGGACATGGCCCCAAATTCGAAGCAGATCCAGATCTCAGTTGGAACACACCAAAGGAAACAATGGTGATTGAACGCCTACCATAAAAAATTTCCAAAGGCCCACCGTAATGTTTATTTGCCATCTAACCTGTTGATAAGGTCACAAAGACCAGGAGGAAAGGACCGTACAAATATCAGCTTGATCCAAAACTTTTGTGGCCCACAGGAAGTTTTTCCTGTGGTGTGGTCCACCTGATATTTGGATCTGCTTCAGTTTTGATCCCACGTCTTAAAATTAGATATAAAAACGGCTGGATGGACTGGATATACAACACAGACATCAAGGTGGGACCCACGGTTCCACACAGACATCAAGGTGTGTTAAAAAAAAAAAAAAAGGCTGGTGGGCTGTTCGTTTACCACTTAATATGCCCTTGAAACCTGAGAATCAGATTTCAGCTAATTAATTTTCTATTTTGGGTGTTTGTTTAACACACTTAAAACAACTTAATGAAAATTAATTATGAGGTAACGTCACCAAGTTTTGTGGATCCCATCATGATGTATGTGTTAGATCCTTACTCTCCATCCATTTGGAGAGATCATTTTAGGGCATGAGCTAAAGAATGAGGCTGATCCAAAGCTTAAGTGGATCCCACCAGAAAAAAAACAAATGAGGATTGAACGCCTATCACTAAAAATTTCTTAGGGGCTACGTAAGTTTTTGATCAAGCTGATATTTGGAGTTACGTTCCATCTATAGTTTGGCCACAGTCTGGACGGTCTGGATTGAGGTATGTGTACACGTCACCACCATTTATCACGGTGTGGCAAACATATGGATCACCTCCTTCCCAGCGGAAGAAGTTTGCTAATACGGATTACAGAAAACCGTGCCCCACCACCTTCCCTACCATCTGAATGTGGAACTACCATCTGAATGCGGAACAAGTATGGGTGTGATCGGGACCTTTGATGTGGTGGGACATCACATGGATGGTCCATGGTCCGAAAACAAAGGTGATCAGGCTATAATACCGTCTAGTCAGTGGCCTGAGATGAACGGTTGAAAATAGTTGAGAATTAAGGGAAGAGATGTTCCACATTCAACCTACAAGAATTGCATCTGTTATTGTCCATGCGTGGTCCAACAGATCTGGTCTTCATCATTTTCTATTGTATTGCCCAGTGGATGTAGTCGATCCAGACCGTCGAGATTGTTGACCTGTTTTTGAATATACATAACACAAACATCACACTGATTGGATGCTTCCAACTGTTCAATAGCCAGCCATCAGATGGTAACTTAGAAAATTTGTCAACAGTTCAAATTCATCAAGCAAATGTCTGTTAATTGGGCGGTTAGGATCGTCTGATCAATGTATCATGAGATCATAGCGTGTCCACAAAGATGCCGACAATTTGGATAGTTCGGATTGACCGAAAGTCTGGCACATGTGCTTGTGGATTTTTTGCTATGGCCCATCACATTGCTGCCCACAAGATCAAGAATCCTGATCATGTTGTTGGATTTTCTCACAAAAAAGTCATGATGGAACCACTTAACCACCCAATTACTATCATGAAAACAAATGGTTGTTGGGAACCGTGGAAGCACATAGAGCGGAATCAAGCAAAGCATATGCAATCGCACAAACAAACCCAAACAAAAACAATCAGATTTTTTACGTGAAAAAATCCTTGTGGGAAAAAACCACAGCACAAAGTGAGAGTAATGCACTATAAAAGCATAATTACAATAAATAGATGAACTTACCTATTCAAACAAGCCTCGAATCTCCTTCAAATCCTAGCTATGCACTTGAACTCTTTGGAACGTTTTAGAAAGCCCTAATACTACTTAATTCCTTCTAATCCTGATTATACCTGATATAGATACCATCACAACCAGAATACGAAACAAATCGCGCACTTATGTAATTTTGTGCGCAACTTCGATGGGACCTTCGATGGCATCAACATCCCTCAAATACTTGTCGATGGCATCGAAGCCTCATTTGATGCCATCGAGAAGACATCTAAAACGGTCTAGCAACCAACATGGATTTATTTTGATTTTTTCGATGGGATCGAGCATATGTCAATGGCATCGAAATCTGCTTCATGGCATCGAGTGGTCTGTCGTTGGCATTGACAGACCCTATTACTGACAGATTTAAGACATCAACAACAATGGTTAGACTCAAAATTCACCAAAAAATTAGCAACGGCCGACATTCAATGGATAAATCTCAAAATAATTGGATGGTGAGGATTACACGATCGCTTCGATACTTGGGCCATGATCCATTCATTATGGCACTCCAAATCAACAGTCCTAATCAGTAATCTCAACATGAGGAGACCATCAAAATAGCATCTCTTTCAAGAATGGATAATCATGATTTTGCCAAGTTAGATGATGCAGTTGTTCAGTAACTCAGGTTCTCATTTATTTATTTATTAATTATTATTTTTTGAAATTATAGATTTAAGTTGCCAGAAAATTCCATCCCGAAAGAGGCTGCTTATCAGATTATCACCGACGAGCTTATGTTAGATGGAAATCCAAGGCTGAATTTGGCGTCGTTCGTGACAACATGGATGGAACCTGAATGTGATAAGCTCATCATGGCTTCTGTGAACAAGAATTATGTTGATATGGATGAATACCCGGTCACCACCGAGCTCCAGGCAAGCCATTCTCTCCCTCTCACTTCATCTTATCAGATCAGATGTTAATAGCTGTACATCGGTCCGGCCCGGCTTGGAGATGAGCAAAATAAACCAAGGCTACTTAAATAACCAATCTCCTATGTTTTATGTTCTGAATCGTACTATCCGGATTTGGGTCATTTGCAATTACCAATCTGAAATTATGGTTCTATACTCCTAATGTAGATTAACTCGTTGTGTCAATCTATATTCAAAACATAGAGATTTATATTGTAGCATATGTGTAATGGTAATATTCATCATTTCATCCAAATTATGGGTTGTTTGCAATCCGAATTGCTATTTTTTTTTTGATCCGAAATCATGGTTGTATACTGCTAGTGTAGATTAACTTGTAGTGTCAATCTATATTCAAAACATAAGAGATTTATATGGTTTTAGCAGCAACATGTGTGAGGGGTCGTTTGCGATCGAAATTGCTATTTTTTATTGGTCCAAAATCATGGTTCTATACTCCTAGTGTGTGTGCGCGCGTGTGCTTGTGTAATGGCAATATTCATCTATTCATCCAAATTATGAGTTGTTTGCAATCTGGATCGTTATTTTTACTGGTCCAAAATCATGGTTCTGTGGTCCATCTGTAGATGAATTTGTATTGTCTATCTATTCAAAACATGGAGATTTGTACTTTGATTTATGCAACAACATGCATATATTGGTAATATTCATCATTTCATCCAAGTTATGGGTTGTTTGCAATCTGAATTGCTATTTTTACTGATCCAAAATCATGGTTCTATGCTCCTAATGTAGATTAATTTGTCTGTCAGTCTTTATTCAAAACATGGAGATTTATTCTTTGATTTATGAAACAACATGCGCACGCACGCGCGCGCGCGCACACACATGTATTCACTATTTCATCCAAAGTATGGGTTGTTTGCGATCTGAATTGCTATTTTTACTGATCCAAGATCATGGTTCTATGCTCCTAGTGTAGATTAACTTGTCTGTCAATATTTATTCAAAACATGGAGATTTATACTTTGATTTATGCAATAACACAGGCACGCACACACACAAGCACGCGCACGCACTCACACACATGCACGGTTGGCCCATGTCAACTATGAACAACTAAAATCCCCTTAAAGAGCTGCCAGAGAGAGCCGAAGCGTAGTCATAAGCAAAGCTTAGTCCATGGTTTTCGGACCCGTCGGTATATGGAATAAGCTTGGTCAGGAGAGAGATCCAAACGTACCGCGATAATGGCAATATTCATCATTTTATCCAAATTATGGGTTGTTCCCAACATGCATTACTATTTTTACTTATCCAAAATCATGGTTCTATTGCTCCTAGTGTGGATTAACTTGTTTTGTCAATCTATATTCAGAACATGGAGATTTATACTTTGATTTATGCAACAACATGCATATATAAAATTCTATGCATGCAGGACCTATTATACTAATATTCATCATTTCATGTATAAATCACACAATCATTTGGAGTTTTAAACTTTACTGTACAGGGACTTAGTGCTCCTAGAGCACTATAAGTTATAGTAGTCCTTGTTGCATTGGCACACTTAATCCAATCCATTCAACCAGACAGTTCATTAGGTCCAACACACATTTCATGGTCTACCATGCAAACATCACACCAATTTGACAAATATTAGCCATTTGCTCAATGGCATTTGATATGATTTTTTTGATCTAAATTGAGCAGGTTTTACAGACAATGGTGAAGATTGTTTACGGAAAAATTGGACCAATTAACGATTTGATCCATCTATTTGGTAGGGCCATCATGGATTGCTTATGATTCTAAAGAATCACTTTTGTTAGGCAATAGTAATCATCCCATCCATGGATTGCTTGGAAAATGGTTAAAATAAGGCTAAATCAAGGATGGATTGGATCATTTGATCAGTGTCATTTTTGAATGGCAGTCCATAAAATGTGTTTTGGGCTTAATAAATAGCTCAAATCGATTGACTGGAATGCCCAAGTGAACCAAAGTAATTATAACACTATAACTTATGATTGAATGCAACATGTATGGTCACAGAAAGCATGGTTATCTCACAAAATTCTCAAAATGCCCTCATCCAATAAGCCCGTTTCGAAACTTTCATATATCCTTCCAGGAAATGGCCAATTTTCAGCTTTCCCAAAATACAATTGTCTTGTTTTTTTTGTTATTTATTTAATTCTACTTGTTGTTTTCTCCAGAACCGCTGTGTGAATATAATAGCCAACCTCTTTAATGCGCCAGTTGGCAAGGAGGAAACAGCAGTAGGTGTTGGGACGGTGGGATCCTCTGAAGCAATCATGTTGGCTGGATTGGCTTTCAAGAGGAAATGGCAGAACAAGAGAAAGGCTGAGGGGAAGCCCTACGACAAGCCCAACATCGTCACTGGCGCCAATGTCCAGGTATTTTCTGATTACTACAGCATATTGTTCTGATCTCAATAGTTTAAAGAGCTTAGCTCGACATGTCCCATAAGTCCTGGGGCTTTTGGCGTATCCATTAGTTTCTCAGAGCCAACACCATGTCCAGTGTTTGAGTCATGGAAGGGACAACCTATGGAAAGGGCAACTTGGACCAGAGTGAAAGCCGTCATGGCTAGAAAAGGCTACGTGGATAACCAAAGTGCAGCCACTATGCCATGGAAAGGGCTTTCTGGAAAAGAGGCCAGAGGGGGCCACTGTGGACACCGGCCACAGAGCGGCGTGGAATGTTATGATACCAAAAATTTAAAAAGCCTAGCTTGACGCAATGCATAAGTCCTGGGGCTTTTGGCCCATTGGTTAGGTTCTTAACACAAATGCTCGTTCTGAGTAATGCTAATTGCACACAATCTTATTATGCAACAAATGGAAGATGTGTATGATATGGGGACCTCTTATTTGGTGGGTGGGCCCCAGCATGATGAATGTCCTTAGCCATGGCCAATAGAACAATTCTGAATGCTTGATCAGAACAAGGCTGAAAATGGTGGTGGTCATTTCTTTCCTCGAATCATTAGGACAATCCTATCAGCCTTTTTAGGAATGGTGATGAATTTTATTAAGGGGCACTCTCTAGTTGTCAGTAGATG
The DNA here is from genome assembly GCA_021015155.1 of Magnolia officinalis. Taxonomy (NCBI): domain Eukaryota; kingdom Viridiplantae; phylum Streptophyta; class Magnoliopsida; order Magnoliales; family Magnoliaceae; genus Magnolia; species Magnolia officinalis. The sequence goes on along the minus strand of JAJHSJ010000014.1, from coordinate 6,974,146 downwards.
TGGGGCCCACTTGATGCATGCGCAATGTTAGGATGGCCTTAATACATCATGTGGGCCCCACGTCTGATGTTAGGCTTCTAGACAGGGTTTTAAGACTAGGACGCTTCTGATGCAACCTGCCCGAGTTGACTCAGACTCGGACCTGACTTGGTTCGTTACCATGAGTCACCTCCAACTCGGGCAAATCACGACTCAACTCAAGATTGAACAGGCTTATTTGAGTCACCGAGTCTTTTAACCATGCTTCCTGGATTGTGAAACCAGGCCTGTGATTTTTCACTTATGATGAAAGGTGGTATTGGCATAGGTTTGCTGGGAGAAGTTTGCTAGATACTTCGAAGTGGAATTGAAGGAAGTGAAGCTGAGAGAGGGATTTTACGTGATGGATCCTGTCAAAGCGGTGGAAATGGTGGATGAGAACACCATCTGTGTGGCTGCGATCTTGGGTTCGACTCTTACCGGAGAGTTCGAAGACGTTAAGCTTCTCAACCAACTCCTTACTGAAAAGAACAAGGAAACAGGGTATCCTACTCTCTTAGTGAATTATTAATGCTAGCTACAGAGCTCATTGGTTGAACTGATGGGACCCTTCCATTTTGATTTGGTATCAATTCAACTAATGGGAGCATGAGGACTAGTGGACTACATTCCTTCTTTAGACTCCAAAAACCATCTTTGAAATAATGTGATCCGCCCTTATTTCTGTGGGACAGCAATCAGAAATGGATGGTTATGATCAGCCAATGGGAGTCCCACCTATGGATTGCATGAGTTTCCTACTGAAATTGGGTGGGTCTCGTCAGTTCAGCTAATGGTAGTATGAAGACTATATGTAGAATCTACTATGTATTGTATGAGAGTGCCATCAATTCAGGTTAAATGAGTCCATCAGATGGCCATTCAAATTGATAGAAGTGATTGGATCCAATCATGATGAGTGGGTTTTGTTGCTTCAACCAATAGAAGTCGTACATCTGAATAATCATTCAGCAGCCTGTGGACTTAGAAATCAAACCTCTTTATCTTATGCGAGAAATGGTCGCATCCAACTAGTTGGACATACGTTACTGTCTACCCAGTGTATAACTTTCAAGATATCATGTGTGTGCGACATCCAACCTGTCTAGTGTGATTTCCAACCTGTCCAACCGGTTGGCTGCATCATGAGGATTACATTACATAAAAATCAGCCCCATCCAATCATCAGGTGGATAACACTTGCATTTTGCTATTTGTCGACAGTTATTCATTATTTTCTTTGGTGTGGGTCAACTGATTATTGGATATGGACCTTTAGGGCCCACTTGTGGGCAAATCATTAGTGGGTGGATCCCACACAATTCATCCATCGGAACATTCTCACTTATATATCTCTTTTCCTAATCCCCTTCTCTCGAAATTCAAATTCAAACAAGAGAGGATTGTGATGAGGGAGAGATTAGACGTGATAGAGATAAGCCCTATTGTATCCGAACTCCTTCCATTTATCTCGATTCAAAGGGAGGCATTCTCTCGGTAAATGCATCCGATTTGAGAGATTTCCGAGAAATAATCGAGAGAGGAATAACATCCATTATTCAGCAAGCACCTTCTCGATGATCTTAACTAATGATCATGTTTGGTGACTATCCTAACTGTGGGATTAGAGGGGTGATTAGCTCCCTTCTATTCTCACAGTAGTTAGGTGGATTGTTGGATGTGGTCCATCCATTTTCAGCTTTATCAAAGGTCCCTAACATCATGTAGATACAGTCAGATCCTGTGGGCACACACATCCAGGCTTTTCACTGATGAGCGGATGGAGCTGATTGTTGCAATAGTAATCCTCGTGGTGGAGCCAACCTATTGAATGGGTTGGATGTTGTATGCACGTGATATGTTGAAAATTATCCATTGGGTGGACAATAAGTTATCATCCAACTGGTTGGATGCGAGCATATCTCATCTTATGCTAGGAACTCTTATATAAGTGAATGAAGTAGCTCACATTCGTTAAATGCATGACATATCACATGTTTTTGTGAAGGTGGGATACGCCGATCCATGTTGATGCAGCGAGCGGTGGGTTTATTGCGCCTTTCCTTTACCCGGAGCTGGAATGGGATTTCCGGTTGCCGTTGGTGAAGAGTATCAATGTGAGTGGACACAAGTATGGCCTTGTGTACGCTGGTGTTGGCTGGGTTGTATGGAGGAGCAAAGAAGACTTGCCTGAAGAGCTCATTTTCCACATAAACTACCTAGGATCTGATCAACCCACCTTCACTCTCAATTTCTCTAAAGGTATGCAAAATGGTTTGAAAATCTAACATGGTGGTATCTTTGCTTGATCTGAGCTATGCAATTAGAGGCGTTTTATTCGACTTATTTTCAGTGGATCACCTAAAATTAGGCATCATGTTTATGTTGGGTTTACTTACAAAACTATTATTATCTTTTCTGATTGAATATGACTACTTAAAATTATTTACCAATTAATCCAATTAAGTGAGTCCAAGAATATAGACTATAAAAGGTAACAACTAAATAGGCAAAGAGTCTTATGATGTGATATAGGAAAATACCAATTGTATGTGCTTTAATCTAAGTACCTAGCATACAATCTATTTCATGCATTCATATAAACAAATCATTCATAAGCATAAATGGAATTGCATCCACATAAATAATCGTAAAGACAAGGATGTATAGTGGTTTGGCTAAATGCCTACTCTACTCTTGGCGGACGCACTCAAACTCGAGTGTACAAGATTTCACTATCTCAATTGGTTTTCCATAAGTTCACTAAAAACCTGTACAATGGTTTTCAATAAAATTACCACCAACTTATATGTATGCACCTGTGTCAGTGGCTCATTTGGAGACTCACAAGGTTTTCTATGGTTTAACCAAGACCGATGCGGTCCTACACAAGGACTCATGTATACTCCTATTGGAGGCAGTCCTACACAAGAACTTACACGTACACAGTTGTGTTGATGGCTCCCTTAGAGACTTCAAGGGTTTTCTATAGGCTAACCAATAACCTTCGATTAGTTCTACACAAGAACTAATCTTACTTACACTCCTGCCGAAGACGGTCCTACACAAGGACCTATTTGAGCTTGGGTTTCAAACTTGATGGACTCTAATTAAAACATTATTTGTTTTGGATGAGCCCTTTTGATAGTGCCTTATTGAGATGCTCAATCAATCTTGATGCGACTTATTTTTTTTTTTTCCCCAATATTTGATGTGGATCTTCTTCATCTCCAACGATTGGCTACCTTGCAATGATCTTTGAGAGGTAATGGGATTATGGTGGAATCTCCTACAACTAAGGGATAATTGGTTTCAATTGGGGATTCACCTAGATGGGCATTCTAGAGGATGATAGACATGAGGATTTACCTATAGGATTGATGTCTAATCTTTCGAGAATGTAAGAGAACATGTATATCTTCAAATAGAGCTTGGAATGCTCATTAGAGTGATGAATAATAAGGAAGATGACATAAATCTCTTTTGTTTTAAAGTCTATAAGCATGGGATGAGTTGAATGCATAGAGCCTCTAAAAATACTAAAAAACTATCTAAAATGCCAAGGCCCAAGTGTCCATTTGATAAGAAAAAGGCCCCAACTGATCTATAATGACTAGTTTTTCGGTCAGACCTAAGTAGGTTCGGTTCAAATGAAAATAGCCAAGCATGGTCCAGAATGTTGCTAGACAAATTCAACAGATTTCAATTGGATCGAATCGAGCAAAAAGTTCTCCAGGTTAGACTGAAAATTCCTGATTGCTTGCTGGATTGATTTGGTCATTTACGGTTGGATTGAACATGGTTCAGGTCGAACAAAAAATCCCTGGAATACCTCTAAAGCTAAGCTGATCTTGATCAAATTAAATCCCAAGGCTTGGGATAATGAAAACAAGGTTTTCCTATTTGATCCAGTCATCTAGATATAAGTTGTTTTGGAGCTTAAAGGGGTCTAGGGCTAGGGTCACCAAGGCACCTCGGTTTACCTGTTTTCTTTAAGCTTTGATGCTTCAAGTCTTCGAGTCTTTGGTCTTCAATGTCTTCCAATAGGGGCTCAACCGACTCAAGACACTCTAGCACAAGTCATCAACAGACTGATGCACTTACATCCATCGGGTACCCATCAGGTCCTTGGATCTAGGTTTCAAGTTGGGTTTAGGACAAATAAGAGCATTTGCATGGTTAGGCGCACCCAATGGATAAATCTGTTCACACACACATGTGCCACTTTGACACTTGCATGGAGTCTAAACCGGCTCTTTTCCATGTGTGTGGCTTAGGAAACCTCAATTGTACTATGAAAATTGACCTGACCTGCAGCCAACTAGACCTGACCCACATGACTTTAATTGAGTCCATGGCGAGGACAATTGGGCCCTACTTTTATATGAGTTCAAAAGGTGAGACAAAAACCTGCCCTGATTTCCTAATGGGTCTAAAAAATGGGACCCAGGCCTACTAAAATCAGGTTGAGTCTATTGGGTACCTGTGGTTCTGGGTACCCATTGACAACCCTACTGACTGGAGGACTTCAAAAGGCTACAAATTGGCAATCAGTTAAAAGTCAAATGTACTATCAATGCTTTGTGAGAAGAATGGCACAATTCTTACTAGCATATGGCCTATCCTTGGTAGGATGCATGAGATGAACATTTTGGATCGTTTGTGTGGTTTCCACTTGTATGGATATTAAATGCTTGATGGGCAGTAGAGACGTGTTCGACACTCAATTCTTGATTCATCTTTTTGTTCTTTATTTACATTTGATGAATGTTTGTGGGAGATCATAACATAATTTTTTTTGACTATACAGGTTCCAGTCAGATAATTGCACAATATTATCAATTGATACGTTTGGGCTTTGAGGTAGCTTCAATGCTTTTGTTTTTTTACATTTTCAATGGCATGAAAATCTCACTCAAGAATGCTATAATGTGGATGTATGGTAACCAAACCCACAAGGATCCCATCCACATCTAGCCTCTAAATAGTATGTGCTAACTAGTGTTCAGAGTATCGGTAAATATATATCGATGACCGGTGATAGGAAAACACCTATCAATATCGCTAATATGAACATCGGAGAAATGTGGGGGAAAAGATGGAATTTTTTAGTAAAACTTCAGGAGATGTTCAAAGACAAAGACGCATGTTTACACATGTAGGAATTAAAATATTTTAAAAAACAACTATACATAATAAGTTTTCATTTATAAGAGTCTAACCATGTGTTGTTGAAAAAAGCAGTGTAAAATAAATATAAAAATTTGTAGACAATCAATAAATTGGTCATCGCCCATTAATATATAAAATTTTCACATTAATTAACAATGAAGAATATGTATTTTCCAATATAAAAACGGAAAAATTAGGATTTCCCTAATTTTTATTTTTTCTAATTTTCACTTAAATGTTCATTTTTCGCTACAAATCCACGTCAATGCATGAGAATTGTGCATAGACATGGACTTCCATTGCAATCGGCTCATTTGGGGGGAAAAAAAAAAGAAGAAAAAAAAAAGAGAGGAAGTTTTTATGGATTCTTCGTCACCTTTGAGTTCCGGCTCATTTTCGTTTCGAGTTGAGATTTCTCCTAAATCCAAACTTTGATTCAATAAAAATCCAGAGTGATCGAAATCTCACTTAAACAACAAGATTCCAAAAAAAAAAAAACCAACCCCAAAAATGGAGAATTTTTGGGTTTTTGGAAAATTTTCCATTTTTCTATTAATTTTTGCCTATTTATAGATGTTTCCCTAATATCGGGGATGTTATCTTGGTGTTGCTGATACCAGAGAGCTTTTATAAGGGATTCTTATCTAATTATCACTAGCATCAATAATATTGCAAAGCATCACTAATATTATTGAAAATATCTGTGATATTTAGAAATTTTTACACTTCCAGCAGTTCCAGTATTGCTGACCTGATGATACTTGATAATATTGGCGATATTATCGATAATATCGCTGATATTTGAAACATGTTTGCATTCGAGCTGTGTATCAGGTGGGATCCACCATGCAGACCATGTGCCAGCCTTAAAACTAAAACGGTCCAAGCATCAATCAGGAAACCTATAGCATGCAGGCTAGACTAAAATTTGGTGTATAAAAACTGCATCTGTCATTCAGTTGGAGTGCATTCCATCAATCAGGACCGTCCAATCTGTGGATTCCTCTTGAACGGGTGATAGTCTAACGATCACCGTCCGATTGAATGCTGGATCTATCCGAGTTTAGGATTTATGCTCATGTCTATGAGCCAGGCCATTAATTGGATGGTTTGACAACCGGTTTCACATGATATTTGGTTTATGACACATCCAAAAGTGGCCCATCAATTGGAAGGTTCAGATTGATAAGTGGCCCTTCGATTGGAAGGTTTGGATTGATGGTGTGTTACCCAGTCAGGCAATTTCTTTCCATCTGCAACTAAATTGGTTTGTTGTATGCTTCTCTATAATCTTCAAGGGGTACAAAAACATCATGGAGAACTGCATGGAGAATGCAAAGGCCCTGAAAGAAGGTATAGTGAAGATGGGCCGGTTTGAAATCCTCTCCAAGGATGTAGGTGTGCCCCTGGTAGCATTCGCTCTCAAAGATAGCAGCAAACACAACGTGTTCGAGATTGCGGAGAGCTTGAGGAGGTTTGGATGGATCGTCCCAGCCTATACAATGCCGCGGGATGCTGAACACGTTGCAGTCCTCCGAGTGGTGATCAGGGAGGACTTCAGCCGGAGCCTGGTGGAGCGACTTGTTTCGGACTTCGAGAAGGTCATGACGGATATGGATAGCCTACCGTCGAGATTGGTAGCCCACATCACATCTGAGGTGGACAACAGCAATATGGCTGGTCAGGGAGATGGGGTTGTGATCAAGAAGAGTGCGAGGGAGGAGGAGATTACAAGGCATTGGAGGAGGATTGTGGATGGAAAGAAGGCTAGTAAGGTTTGTTAGGATCTAGAGTGGGCCATGATCATGTTTTCTGTGTTTGTTCTAAATTTTGGAAGTAAATGATATTATATGCTGTGTATTTTTTTTTTTTCTAACATGCACCCTTATTCGACCTTTGGTATTAGAAATTTGGAATAACGATCTTGTTTGTTGGAACGCATGGCTAGTGGGGTTGAATCGATCTTGTTTGTTGGAATGCATGGTCATCAATGGCCTCGTTCCATAACGGTTATCACCTTCTCATTCAAAAGCAGATTAAACCCTTCACCTCTCCTCTTGTAACAGATGCAGTGATTGCACAAAATCCTCTTCTCCGGTGGTAATGGAAGATCCCAAAATTGCTAGAATGCAATTAGGCAGAAGTCCACCAAAAGCGGATGCATGATGACCCACTGAATTCAACGACAGTGTCTGGTGTCCAGTTCTAAAAAATGAATCAGCTTGGTGTGGAAAACACTTTCTTGAGCGTTTCAAAACATTGCACATTTCCTCTTTATGTTTTCGATGCAAAAATGGTTCGAGCACACTCCAAAACGTTTTAACCAAATCAAGGTTTTGGAATTGGCATTGCCGCCATGTAACAGCATGGCTTTGGATAATATTTCTTGTTACGATAGAGGCAGAAAAATAGAGAAATTAATCATCTAAAGATAGACTTAAGGTGTGTTACGATGTCGCTATCTTTAAGGTAATATTTGCACCCTACTGGTGGTTAAACCAATTTGCAAGAGGGTTACAACAAATCCGCCTTCAGGATACAATAAGCTTCTTCTCTAAATCAGAGAAATGCGGGTTTCGGCCTACAAAACCGAAAAACCGCACCCAGAACACACTTTTACAGTGTATACCCTTGACTTCTGTGTTTTTATAATAATTTATCTCCTGAAAACTATTTGCAATTTACCGTCCAAAAATTTGTTTGCAGTTTAGCGCCTGAAAACTATAACTTTTTAAAAACCACCTGAAAATGAAAATGGAGAAGAAGAAGAAGATGGAAAGGAGACTATTGGAATTGTGATTTCGAATTGACCCAAAGATGGGTTTATATAAAATCATAAAAGATGCTTTAAAACCCTTTTGATGAAAAGACATTCTTTTATAGTGTCTTTTCAACAATGGCATCCCTCAATTTCAAATTCAAATGGTGCTCCCTTTACCAAGAGGCACCACCATTCACAAATAAATGGTCACCAACAATCACCAAAAGCCACAACCCTTTTTCCAAAATTTCTTTAAATTAAAATTCTTTTCTTCTTATTTTGAAAAAACCTAATAATTCCTCGTTATTTTTCAAAATACAGAGGTCAAGGTATATAAGGAAAATATGCGCATAGGAGAAGGTGTCTTATGAATTTGAACCTTCACTTAGTGTAAACAAATCAAAGTTGAATCATAATCATCAGTGACTATGGTCTTGAACTAAGTATTATATATGACACAACCGGGCATATTACACACACACACATACACATATATTTCAATTGTTATGTGTTCTAAAAATTATAGCACATTAACGGCCTTGTGCTCTGTCCTGGATTCATGAGTTCATGAGAGTATCCAAAACTCTCGAACATTAGGAAGCGGCCCCACTTCCAATACTCATATAGGTGAGTCCTTATGAATGCCCCTGTAATTATAGCACCCTTGAAAGGACTCATTAAGAGCAACGACTCATCCTCCTTTTTATCATCACAAGTATCTAACACTATATATACATCCAACAATGAGATAGATAAAAAATGTATAGTGCTGCTTCAGACACTTCCTGTAAGGTATTTTGCCCATTAAACTTATTAACTTAGATTGGATTTCCCTCATCTGTTATCTGTGAAATTGTCTTAAGTCTCATTCCTCATGATTTTCTACTGACAATATCCCTTGCCAGTCACTTGGTTAACGAGTGTGTTAAATTATGGATAGATCGTACATAATGTATTGTTACAACACCGTCACCAAGTAGTTGCCGCACAAAACTATGCCTTAGACTGATATGTCTGGATTTTTCATTATAAGTCTTGTTATCTTCCTTTGATAGTGTCGCTTCACTATCATGGTAGATAGAGACCGGTGGGCGGTGGTAAAGGCCTTACTAGTAATGATATTTCTAATCATAGGTTTCTTAACCATTCTGCCTCTTTACTACTAGCTACCAAAGCTATGAATTCAGATTCCATGGTAGAGTGAGATATGTAAGCTTGCTTATTGGATCCCCAAAAAATGACAGCTCCTGCAAGTGTAAAAATCTATCTACTGGTATACTTGGATTCATTAGAATTAGTGACCCAACTTGCATCGCTATATCCTTTAAGTACACTAGGATAACAAAAAAAAATATGTAAACCATAGTTAATTATTTTTCTCAAGTATCTAAGTACTCTAAAGACAATATTGTAATGATCTAAACTTAGATTACTTGTAAACCTACTCAATTTACTTACTGCAAAAATAATATCCGGTCGAGTAGAAATTATAGCATACATAAGACTACCAATCACCTTGGAATACTCGAACTGAGATGCATTCTGATGTAGAGCGGGTCGCGGACAGTTTCATGGCCAAGATGGATTAGAAAAGGCCCAGTCGACGATAGAAGTGATCCCGACTGTCGGACCGTAGATCGGGCGTATCTCGCAATCCGGAATGAGTTAGTTGACGTAAAATATATGATTTTGGGGTAGAACGAGCTACTTTAGCCAACCAACCCTACTATGCCGGGTTGTGACACTTGGAATTACAAAAAAACCCTGGATCGACGGTCGTTTTCCTGTTTTAATTTTGTTTTTACTATAAATAGTAAGTTTTAGTTTGATTATAACTCTTCATCCGTCGGGCTTTAGGAGTTGTGCCCAACATGAAAAGAGCTTAGAATAATTAGGAGAACGGTTTGGTGAAGCCAAATAGGATACTATTTTTGGCCGAAAACCTTGCGCACTAGTAGACATCACGACCGTCTATAGATAGTAAGTTTACTATTTATAGTAAGTCATGATTTCTAGGAGTTTTAGTTGTAGTTTGATTCTGATTTCTGTCCCATTGCTTGGTACCCCTATTTAAATGGTTGTCAACTCATTTTTATTCATTCATTAATCAATTTCGAATTTATTAGAATTTAATTCTATTTTCTGCTTTCTTTCCTCGTGGATTCGAGAAGTCTCTATGAGGAGTCCAGAGAAGTTCCGTGGATTTGGAATAGTTATCCTCTTGAGGAAGACGGTGCTTGACCTCACGTTCTCCCCTGCGTCACATTATGGCCTTCATTTTTAATTAACTTGATATTAAAATCAAAATGAGTAAAAACTGGGTTCTTATCATAGTGATTAAACTTTTTAAGTATCTTTTCAATATAATGTGATTGAGATAAGGTTATACCATCATTGTTTCTTAATAACTTGATACCTAAAATCACATTAGCTGTACCTATATCCTTCATGTCAAAACTAGATAATAAGAATCTTTTAGTGTTATTTATAACTTATAAACATGTATAAAAGATTAACATATCATCTACATAGAGACATATAATTACTCCTTTATTATTAGAGAATTTCGAATATACACATGTCCTCAGATTCGTGTCCTCTAGAGGATATATACACATGTATCGAATTTGTATATTATACACATTTATCAATAGTCTCCTTAAAGCCATATGAGGTGACTACTTTATCGAATTTTTCATGCCATTGCTTAAGTATTTGTTTAAGTCTATATAGTGACCGGATCAATTTATATACTTTATTTTTCTATTTTGGAACTATAAAACCTTTTGGTTGTTCTATATAAACCTTTTCATCGAGGTCACCATTTAGAAAAGTTGTCTTTACATCCATCTGATGGAGATGCTAGAGCAACTAAAACTCGGACAGTTGATATCCTTGCTACTGGAGCATATGTATCGAAAAAATCAATACATTCTTTTTGTGTAAATCCTCTAGTTACTAATCTAGTCTTAAACCTTTCTGTAGTTTCATTTGGTCTTAGTTTTCCTTTGAAAATCCATTTACAACTTATTAGTTTTGATCCTGGGGGCAGATTCATAAGTTTCCATGTTCCATTTTACAATGTAGAATCTATCTCATCGTTTATAGCTTCCTTCTAAAAAGAAGCATCTTGAGATCTAAGGGCATCATCTATTGTTACCGGATCATTTTCTATGTTATATATCAACATGGTTTCCTCTGTTATGTTATCTTTATCTCCTTCTATTAGCAGAAGGTAGAAGTCGGGTCCAAAAGATGTACCTGTTCTGATCCTCTTGGTCCTTCTAGGTTCTATGTCCTATTTATCGAGACTATTGATATCTTGATCATGTATCTGAGAACTACTGTTTATATTAAAATCTTGAGATTTTATCTCTTTTCTAGTTATAAAAGAGAATGAGTTTTCATAAAACTCGGCATCTCTAGATTCTATTATGGTATTAACCAGAATTGCATGATAAGATTATACAATTAGAAACCTATAAGCCTTACTATTTTGTGCATATCTTATGAACCATTCAAGAGATCTCAACCCTATCTTGGGTTTTTAAGGCTCAGTAAGCCGAACTAAGGCTATACAATCTCATACCTTGAAGTATGAGATGTTAAGAATCCTATTTTTTCATAGTTCATATGGAGTCTTATGAGTCATAGAGTGTAATATCCTATTAAAGATATGACAGACAGTCAATAGGGCTTCTCCCCAAAATCCTAAACTTAAACCTGCATTATTTAGCATAGAGTTTACCATGTCTATGAGAGATTTGTTTTTCTGTTCTGCTATTCAATTTTGTTAGGGTGAATAAGGAGCTGTAATTTGGTGAATTATATTATGAGTTTTGCAGCGCATTATGATATCACTATCTTTAAGGCGATATTCGCACCCTACTGGTGATTAAACTAATTTGCAAGAGGGTTACAACAAATTCGCTTCCAGGATACAATAAGCCTTTCTCCAAGACCAGAGAAATATGGGTTTTGGCCTGTAAAACCGAAAAACCGCACCTCGAACACACTTCTACAGCATACACCTCTGACTTCTGTGCTGTTACAATTTACCTTTAGAAAACTGTTTGCATTTCTTTCTTTCATGAAATGCACATATTAGCTGCCGTGGACGGCCTTATTCAGAAGCATGCTTGCTTTCACATTTGGATGTGCTCAATCAATATAACTCATCTGGACTGTCTAGCAGATGGTAAATATAGTTTATTAGTTGCAATTATAGCCATTGTAAAGCATTTGAGAACCTGTCTTCCAATCATTGTATCGTCAGTTGCATCGGCCCCATCCAATTTCAGTCAAGATTAACCAGATGGAACATTGCAATGCGTGTTTGGTGATAAAACCCCAAACAAAGCTTCGCCGTAGAATCTGTTTATACATGCAGGGAATATGGAAGAAACAGTGCATGAAACACAGCATCCAGGAAAATTTGAAACGAAGAAAATGCATCCATGAAAATGTGAAAAACCAACAAGGGAAATGGCATTTCCACAAATCCAAACAGGTGCAGATAGTGATGGGATACTATCTAGAACTGTAACCAGACAAACAACAAATGCATGTGAGCAAGAAGAATATGTTGAACTACATACAGATGCAAAGGTACAGAGAGAGAATGTGGGGCGATTCCACTGTCTCCAAGGCAAGCATAGCATCTTCAAATCATGGGAGTTTTGAGGGCATTCCCTGACCTGTGGTAAATCATGAATAAGCAAATTGCATGAGAGGAGAATTGCTTTCAGAAATGAATAGTGAAGCCAAAGGGCTTGTTTGGAATTTGGGATTAGGTGGTATGGAATTGCATTTGGTCAAATGTAAATTTCATCCAGCGTTAGAAAATCGATGGGAAGAACATGACTAATCTAGGTATCATATTATCCAATCCCAGCAGGACATACGGTAAGATTTTTGATAGATGTCTAAATCCACTACACTATGAGCCCCACGTTGATGCATGTGTTTTATACACAGTCCATCCATATTCGCCCTTTACGCAAGACAATTGAGCTGAATATGCATATAAGTGAGTTGTTACGCAGCACGCCAACAACGCAGTGAGCCTAGATCCAATCTAAGGCCTCACCCACAAACGATAGACAGGAAGAAATATAAACTAGAAATAGATCAAAGCAATCCAAAACAAACCACAAGACAAGATATACGTGGAAAAACCCCAAATTAGGTAAAAAACCACGGATGCAAAATTTCACTATGAAGAGAAACGAAGATTACAAGGCAATATACTAACCTCTCCCTTGGAAGTACAGAGAAAATCCTTACCCACACCTTAGTAATTTCTAAAATTCACCTTAACTTAGAATAGCCCTAGGGACCCCAATTTATAGTTTTGGCAACTTCCCTTTCCGCATCCCAGTTGCGAAAGGACTTGCGACACGAAATCCGCGAAACTCCTTTCGCATCGCGACACGAAACCGCAAAACTCCTTTCGCATCCCAGTTGCGAAAGGCTTGCGACACAAAATCCGCCCAACCTCGACTGGTCGTGGGCGGCCCCAGATGTGGCTCCACTTCTCAATAATCTCCCACTTGGAGACACATCTCCATAAACCTTTGTCTTCTTCATCCGGAGTGCACCACCTCCCCGTCTTCAAGCCTGAAGACCAATCAAAGCTGAACAGAGCTTCAGCTTCTCTCTTGTGACCGCCTTGGTCAGCATATCCGCAGGATTCTCACTTGTATGAATCTTCTCCAGAGCAATCGATCCATCTTCCAGTAACGAACGTATGAAGTGATATCTGATGGCAATATGCTTGGTCCTTGAATGAAAGGCTGAATTCTTAGCCAAGTGTAGTGCACTCTGACTGTCACTGTACAGCTTGCAATCTGCTTGCTTCTTACCCAACTCTTCCATAAAACCTTGCATCCACACCATCTCCTTACATGCTTCTGTAGCCGCAACATATTCTGCTTCTGTCGTACTGATAGATACTATCTTTTGTAACTGAGAGACCCAACTGATTGCAGCACTACCCAGAGTAAAACACAACCCGTAGTACTTCTTCTGCTGTCGATATCTCCTGCCAAATCTGAATCCACGTAGCCTTGTAACTTGATTTTCGATCCACCATAACACAGCCCTACGTCCTTAGTACCTACCAAGTACCTAAGGATCCACTTCATAGCTTCCCAATGTTCCTTCCCGGGGTTGTTCATGAACCTGCTAACAACTCCCACTGCTTGAGCAATGTCTGGCCTCGTGCTCACCATAGCATACACGAGACTCCCAATAGCTGACGCGTATGGGACTTTAGACATGTAGTCTTGTTCCTCCTGCGTCTTTGCACCTTGCTCCTTAGATAGCTTGAAGTGGTTGGCTAATGGAGTGCTAACCGGCTTAGCACCTCCCATATTGAATCGATCAAGTACGTTGGCTATGTACTCTGCCTGTGACAAAACTAATTTCTTGTTTTTCCCTGTCACGCTTTATCCTCATGCCTAGGATTTGTTTTGCAGCTCCTAAATCCTTCATGAAAATTCTCTAGACAATTGTCTTTTGAGATCTGAGATGTCCTCCATGCTTGAGCCAGCCACAAGCATATCATCAACGTACAGAAGAAGATGATGTATGACGTATCAAACTTCTTCAAGTAACAACAGTGGTCTGCATGACATCTCCTAAAACCGTTTCCCGACATGAAACTATCAACTTCTTGTACCACTGCCTCGGGGCCTGCTTCAGGCCATATAGACTCTTCTTCAGTCTGCACACCTTGTTCTCATTACCTGGTGCCACGTATCCTGTCGGCTGATGCATATATATCTCTTCTTCAAGGTCCCCATGAAGAAAGGCTGTCTTAACATCTAGCTGTTCTAGATGTAAGTCCTCTGAAGCCACTATACTCAAGACCATGCGAATCGTTGACATTTTTACTACCGGTGAAAATATTTCAGTGAAATCGATACCTGCCTTTTGTTGAAACCCTTTCACAACCAATCTAGCCTTGTACCGTTTCGAACCATCGTGCTCCTCCTTTAGTCTGTAAACCCACTTGTTATGAAGAGCTTTCTTACCCTTGGGTAGAGTGACTAGCTCCCATGTACGATTAGACTCAAGAGAGTCCATCTCATCATCCATGGCCTGCTCCCACTTAACCCGTATATCTGACTGTAACGCCTCTTCAAAACACTCTGGCTCACCATTATCTGTCAGTAGTAGATGTAAGGAGGGTGAGTATCGGACCGTGGGTTCCTCTCCCGAGTAGACCTCCTCACATTGGTGTATGCGGCTCTGCCTCATCCTGTGACACTGTAACACCCATGTCGGGTAACTCTTCCAACTCTACGAATTCCTTTTTTCTCGGCCTTATTTTCCTGCACACTGTCCTTATGCATCACTTTTTCATTAAGACTACGTCCTTGCTTCTGATGATTTTTTCTGTTTTCTGCATCCCAGAACCTGTAGCCAAAATCATGTTGCCCATAGCCTATAAACGTGCACCTCCTGGACTTCGCATCCAGCTTATTTCTGTGCTTGCATCAATGTGAACATATGAAGTGCAACCGAATACTCTGAGATGTGCAAGGTTCACTTCTTTCCCAGTCCACGCTTCTTCTGGTAGCCCACCATCCAATGGTGCTGAGGGACTTCTATTGATGAGATATGCGGCAGTATTCATAGCATCTGCCCAAAAGGTCTTGGCAACCCTGCATGTAACCTCATGCTCCTGGCGCGCTCAAGGATGGTCCTGTTAATGCGCTCAGCCACATCCATTCTGCTGTGGTGTCCCTGGAATCGTTTTCTGATGTTTGATTCCATTTGCTGCACAATACTCCTCAAACCTCTTATCACAATACTCTCTCCCATTGTCAGATCTGAGACACTTTACTGTTTACCTGTCTCATTTTCTACCATAACTTTCCACTTCTTAAATACATCAAATACATCAGATTTATGTTTTAAGAAGTAGACCCACAGTTTTCTACTAGCATCATCAATAAAGGTAACAAAATAACGTGAGCCACCAAGAGATAATACCTGTGCCGGTCCCCACACATCAGTGTGTACAAGCTCCAACAGATGTGTCTTTGGAGCGCGTCCCGTCTTCTTGAAGCTTACCCTCTTCTGCTTGCCATACACGCAGTCCTCGCAGAATTCCAAGTCAATAGACTTCAGCCCTGGTAGCTTCCCTTTTGACAATAGCACTTTCATCCATTTCTTACTCATATGTCCCAGCCTCTGATGCCATAACTGCCCATTCACTCCAGTTGATGCGACTGCGAGTGAACTATACGATCCTGAAGTCACGTACAAAGTACCTTCCTTTTTACCTCGAGATATTACCAAGGCACCTTTTGTGATCTTCCAGGAGTCACTGGTGAATGTCGTCACATAACCGGTATCAGCCAACTGTCCCACTGAGATCAGATTACGTTTCAAACTCGGTACATGTCTGACATCCTTCAATTTCAAGACCGTTCCGTCTTTCTGATTTACATGAACATCTCCCTTCCAACAATATTGCACGGCTCATCATCACCCAGGTAGACTCTCCCAAAGTCACCTGACACATAATCACGCAGAACTTCCTTACACGAAGTAGCATGAAACGAAGTACCCGAGTCTATAACCCAAGACTCATTCATCGCATTAAGAGACAAGATCAACGCCTCTGTGTCGCTCTTCTCAGACAGATTCACTGAATCTTTTCCACCTTGAGAGCTTCCTTCTTGTTTCTTGAGCGCCCTGCGATCACGTTTCATGTGCCCCTTCTCGCTGCAATGCCAACACCCGTCTTTGTCTTTCGGTCCCTTGGACTTATTCCTTGACTTAGAACGCCGTGTTTATTGCCTCCTTTGTTCAGCGATCTTCCTCTTCCTTCAACGTTTAGAGCATTCCCTGAATCCCCTGAAACTCCTGATGCCTTCCTTCTAGATTCTTGCTGAGAATTAGACCGGCCACATCATCAAATTTCAACTTTGTCGATCCTGAAGAATTGCTCAGCAATCACCAAACCATCCCAACTGTCTGGCAAACTGGATAAGATCAATAACGCCCTGACCTCATCCTCAAAAGCAATGCCAACGGATTCCAACTGGCTGTGACTGTATTGAACTCGTTTAGATGTTCAGCTACGCTCCCACCATCTGACATCTTCATGTTGAATAGCTGTTTCATAAGATGAACCTTGTTGGATGCTGAGGGCTTTTCATACATGGTGGCTAGGGCTTCCATTAATTCTTTTGTCGTTTTTACCTTGGATATATTGAAGGCGACGCTCTTAGACAAAGAGAGTCGGATCATTCCTAAAGCCTTCCTATCCAGTAAAAACCATTCATCATCTGTCAACTTTTCTGGTTTCTTATCTTTCCTCCTAGAGAATATAGAGGTCTTCTGATACAAATAATCCTCCATCTGAATCTTCCAGAAGGCAAAGTTTGAACCATCAAACTTCTCAATTCTAGTTTTCCCATCTTCTGCCATCGCTCCCAATAGAACTAAACAAATAACTTTGATACCAGTTGTTGCGCAGCACGCCAACAACGCAGTGAGCCAGATCCAATCTAAGGCCTCACCCACAAACGATAGACAGGAAGAAATATAAACTAGAAATAGATCAAAGCAATCCAAAACAAACCACAAGACAAGATATACGTGGAAAAAACCCCAAACTAGGGTAAAAAAAACGGATGCAAAATTTCACTATGAAGAGAAACGAAGATTACAAGGCAATATACTAACCTCTCCCTTGGAAGTACAGAGAAAATCCTTTGCCCACCTCAAAATAATTTCCTAAAATTCACCTTAACCTAGAATAGCCCTAGAGACCCCAATTATAGTTTTGGCAACTTCCCTTTCTACATCCCAGTTGCGAAAGGACTTGCGACACGAAATCCGCGAAACTCCTTTCGCATCCCAGTTGCGAAAGGACTTGCGACACGAAATCCACGAAACTCCTTTCACATCCCAGTTGCGACACGAAATCCGCGCAACCTCGACTGGTCGTGGGCGGCCCCAGATGTGGCTCCACTTCTCAACAGTGAGGTGACCGGCATCCGTTGTGAAATCTGGTCCATTGATTACAATTTCATAGTCCACCAAATGCAAGTTTCATGCAATAGTGTTTTTCTCAAAGGAAGAATTTGATCCCAAACATGAGATTGAATGGTAAAAAACCATGGTATTTCCATACATATAATCGTTGCGTAATAATTAATGGTGTCAATTCCACCTAATGCAATTCAATACCATTTAATCCTGCGTTCCAAATAGGCCCAATGAATTGCATTACTTTCTAATTTTGAACCAATACCCAGCACTCATCAACATAAATTTGTCATCACACACACACACATATATAATGAGATTAACTTAATATTCATAAGGACATATCACCATTTTGACTTTACTAAACTTCAAATTTCTTACACTACTTTTAAAGTTACAACAATACTTACAATGCTATATTACTGAGAACAAGGTATGTGGTCTGGAATTGTTACAGGCTTACAACTGATACAATTTGGAAAAACCTGAAATTCAGGAAGCATGTGTGATTCCTTGTGTTTATTACTATCACAAGAGATTGTCCATTACAAAATACACAACGTGTTGAAGCTATACTGATACATGATTCATATACCATACATTAATTATTTTTTGAAAGATGACAGGAACTTAAATTGAAAAACACTGAAATAGTAATGTAGGGACATTTTCACACCGGGCTCGAGGAGGGTAACATGTGGGATGTGGGGACACACTCTGGGTGGGTGACTCGTATGAAGCGAAACCCATGTGAAGTGGGGCTCACGAGGAGGTTTGGTCGAGGTCCTAACCCATGTGATGCGGGGCTCAGGAGGAGGTTCGCCCAAGGTCCTAACCCATGTGATGTAGGGCCCGGTCTATGAGATAAAGGGATTGATTCGTTACTCTCTATCAATTCGAGCTTTTAGAGCAAGTGGTTAATTGTCCCGCATCAGATAACATCAAAGCAAGAACAATGGAAACAAAAGCAAGAGTAGAAAACAAAGCAACAACACATCAAAAAGAAATTACATATTTCCCATCGAAGCCTTACTGCCTATTCTACAACAAGACCCCACACAACTAGCAGCCCATTCAACGGTTCGAGAGGTGTTATGGAAGCATCTCCCATTCCTCTCGCCCCAAATTGCCGAGAAACCAGCAAGGAGACAAGTCTCCAAACAGCACGCGACCTCTTGTGGAGGGACACTCCGTGCCAAGCTAAAAGAAGATTGTCGATGTCAAGGGGCGTTGATCATGCCAAATTGAATCTAGCAATGATAGAAGCCCACACATGGCTAGCAAAAGTGCAATGTATGAGAAGATGGTTAACTGACTCCACATTGGACACACAGAGAAGACAAATATTCCGGATGATCATAGAACGCTTTTAAAGATTGTCGATAGTTAGAATTCTATTTCTTCTTGCAGGTCAACTAAAAGCCATGACCTTAGGAGGGGCTCCATAGTGCCAAACATGAGAGGTCTTTCCAAAGTGAAAAATAGAAAGATCTAGCTGTGAAGCATCCTAATTGCCGTCTTCACCAACCAATGGCCTACAAGGATGCAGCCAATCCAAAAGAGAAGTATACTCTTCCACTTCATCATCCCGAAGGAAACGGCGGCAAGGAGGACACCAAACAACCATCTCACCACAAAGCTCAAAACATCTATCAATCTTAATGTTTCAATTCGGGGCAAGACTAGCTATAGCCAAGAAGCGAACCTGAAGAGGCACATCGCCCTACCACACATCTTCGCAAAATCAAATCCACTTCCCAACTCCCAAAGAGAAATCTGCACCTAATGAGAACTTCTGCTTTATACTGAGAATACCTTTCCAAATTGACAAAACTCTGTAAGTAGAGGATTCCTTAGTTGATGCAGGACAATTAACCACTTGCTTTAAAAGCTCGAACTGATAGATCATGGCGAATCAATCCCTTTATCTCATAGCCCAGGCCCCACATCTCCCATGGGTTAGGACCTCGGCCGAACCTCCCTCGTGGGCCCTACATCACATGGGTTCCGCCTCACACAAGCTACCCGCCTCACACGGGCCGTCCACCTCAAGTGTGCCCCTACATCTCACGGGTCATCCCACTCGAGCCCGGTGTGAAAATGCCCCTGCATTATTACTCCACCATCCTCAGTATGTACATCCATCTTTGCTAGCAACAACCTCTCTCCAAAGATCTCCCCTTTCTGTACCAAACCGCTGCCACCATTTACCCAAGAAGGTGATTCATATACAATATAATTTTGAAAGTCCAGTTGAATTATACACAGCATAGTTGGTATTCGTATATGAGTTAAGAGGACTGTTGCAAGTTATCTGTGGATTGCTAGAGAAGAGCAAGACCTGCCACAAGCTACGACAATCTCATCAAATCAACTTTCACCAAACCCATTCTGAAGTTGCTGCTCTATCTCCCTAATTGCTTCAATGTAGCCCCTGAGAAATTAAAAAAAAAAAATGAATAGGGAAGCAAGAACTGTTATATAATCTTCACACTGTACAGAGAATAGATGAATCAAGCATATACCCTGTTTAAGCATAAGATTAAAGCATATTCCAAGCTGACTAATGTGTGATGGTGAAGGAGAAATAATGTGTGATTGTGAAGGAGAAATACAACCAAATTCAACCTTGTCGAAGCTACTGAATAGAAGAACAACCAAACCACTTCACTTAAAACTACCAACCAAACAAGGCTGGAGCATGAAAAAGAAATTTTTTTTTAAAAAAAAAGGAAAAAAGAAAGAAAGAGCAGTGTCTCCCTATACTATTCTCCATCCATTTCATCCTTGGCTCTTACAAATATAAAACAAGAAATTAAGACGAGAGCATGAAAGTCTGGAAAATGAAAATGTTCTAATGTATTTTGAATAGAAGTTCAACATGATTTTTTAAAAAAAAATGGTAGAAGTTCAAAATGACATACAAGCCAAAATTTTGAAATAGCAATGAAAAATACGTCAAGCATATATAAGATTAGTGACCTTTAGTTTCACCTGCTGCGGAATTGATTACCGAGTTAAAAAATAAATAAAAATTATTTTTTATTTTTAAAAGAAGAAGAAAAGAAAAGGAAAAGAGACTAGAATGTTAACAACATAGCATCAAAAGTAATTGGTTGAAGATTAGATGACAGTTATCTCACAACATCCACAAAAGAGTTAGGAGATGAAATTCCAGATATCATCTCCATCAGAGTACAAGACATCCAACAACATAAGCTTGGATAAATTATATGGTCCTGAGCCTCATCAAATGTACATTTGCTGATGGTTGGGATTCCATACAGGTTCCAGAACATTGGTCTGATGGGCCCCACAGTGGATGGTTGATGCCCCCAAAACCTCCTAGATTAGGAGATTCTATTGATTGATGTCTTAAATCTGTAATTCAACATGTTCATCGATGACCGTTTGATGCCATCGAAGTCCTATTCGATGCCATCGCAAAAATCCGAAAATTTCCATGTTGGTTGTTGGACACTTTGGGTGTCCTGTTTGATGCCATCGAAGGAAGTTTGATGCCATTGAAGGTTGTTCGATGACATCGAAGCCCTACCTGATGTCATTGTAAAAATCCAAAAATTTCATGTTTAGTCAATGGAACGTTTTGATGTTTAGTTCGATGCAATCAAAGACTGTTCAATAACATTGAAGGCCCATCAAAGTGTCATCGAACGATCACGCAGATTGATGCATAGTTGTGTATATGCGGGATTTGTTTCCGATTTCAGTTGTGATTCTCCCAAAGGCTATAAATATGTGTGTAATTAGGATTAGGTTGCATTTCAGAGCTTTCTAATTCGTTCCTAGGGTTTTCAAAGGCTTGTAAGAGGAGATTTGCAGCTTGTTCAAATCGAATATTTTCTCAATCTCTTGTAATTTCTTCTTTCATAGTGATATTTTGCCACTTTGTGCCTTGGTTCTTTCCCACAGGGGTTTTTCTATATTAAATTCGGAGTGTTTGTGATTGGACTTGGTTGTGCGATTGAAATACTTTACTTGATTCGTCTCTGTGTGCTTTTGTGGTTCCCCAACATATTCTAACTCTTCAATACTTAGCTTTTTAACATTGAATGTACACAGTTGATGCATTTGTTTCTTAACCACCTACTTTTAGACCATCAATCAAAGGGTTAGGATCTCTTCCAACCTGGGATACTATCGAGGCATCCCCCATCCATGGTGGGCCCCATGAGGACCAATGGACTAGGTCACCAAATCATGGGCCCCACAAGTACAAAGTCTTGCGGCAACTTTGTCTAGTGAGGCTCAGGACGTTGTATTTCCCCCCAAGCTTAAGATAACACATCAGGTGTAAACATTGTGTCTACCTAATTTTTGAACTCCTTTACTACAGTGAGCTTTAGAAATTGATGAAAGGGGTGGATTTTTCAACGGGCATGTCTGTGGGTCCCACATAGCTTCCAACCAGGGGGGTTACAAGCAATTCACTTCCAGCTCGACCCATGCTCTATGGGCCCACCATGATGTATGTCTTAGTGGCTAATTAAGTTTTAGTTCAAACTGATACTAGTGTAATCCTTTCATGCAGGTCTATGTGACTTTTTTTTTAAAAAAAGAACACTCACAATGGGTATTTGAACCTATGACCTCAGTGTTGAAACTCCTGCAAACCTACCATTGAGTCATGAGTAGGACCCTGTGACCTTATGAACAGGTTAGATGAAAAATAAACATTATCGTTGGCCTTCGGAAGGGTGGGCATCCTAATCTTTTTTCCTGGTATGATCCAGTAGAACTTTATATTGCCTCGTTTTAGTCTCATGACCAAAAAATAAATGAGTTGGCTCCAAAAAGCTTGTGAATAAAGCACATACATCATGGTGGGTTCCATAGAGCTTGGGCCACTTCTCGCTCTATTTTGGGTCACGGGTTGCCTAACCCTATAAAGTTAGTGGTTGGAAGCTGGACGGGGCCACCATAATTTTTGTGAGAAATCTACTTGATCCACTTCTTTTACCAGATTATGTTAGGGCATAAGCCCAAAAATAAGACATGCAAAATTAAACAGGCAACATGATAAGAAAAAGTGGTGAGATGCTTATAGTTGAAACTTTTCTAAGGTCAACCATGATATTTATATTCCATCCAAACAGTTGATAAGGCCATTCTTGCTGAGATGAATTGAAAACACAAATATTAGTTTGATCTAAAACTTCCATCGACCCATGAATGTTTTAACTATGGGCGTTCAATCTTAATGTTTCCTTCTTTTTATTTATTTATTTATTTTTACACACGCACACCACCCTCACACGCTCACGCTGTAGTGGGCTTTCACCATCTTACTGTTTCTTGTTGCGTGGCTCACTTGAGTTTTGGATTTGCCTCAATTTTGGGCTCATGTCCTAACATGACGCGGCAAAATGGATGGAGTGAATTTCTCGTACAAATCATGGCAAAATGGATGGATGAGATGGATTTGTCACACAAATCATAGTGGCCTAACATAGCTTCTGACTGCATCCCATCGCGATGTTTGTGAGAAATCCACTTTGTTCATGTGTTTTGCCCACTCATGTTAGGAAATGGCCCAAAAAAGAGGTAGATTCAAACCTAGAGCTAGGCAAATGGAGAAAGTGGAGAAAGAACCATTGAAGCCTTTTGGAGGTCCACCGTATGTCTGTATGCTATCCAAACCGTTTATAACTCTTTTTCATTGGAATGAGCTAAATATACAAAATATTTGAATATTTGCCTGATTGTTTTATGCTCCACGCATGTTTCAACGGTGAGCATTCAATCTTCACTGAGTGCTCAGTAGCAACAGTTTCCTCTCATGTGGCCCACTTGAGTTTTGGAATAGTATATTTTTTAACTCATGTCCAAAAATAAGCTAGCGAAATAAATGAATGGATGGGATGATTTTCTAAGGTGGACCACACCACAGGAAACAGTGGTGATTGTCCAAAAATAGTATATTATATCCACGCCGTCCATACGTTTCACCAGGTCATTTTTGGGCTATGCAGCAGATCCAAATCTAAGGTGGACCACACCACAGGAAACAGTGGTGATTGAACGTCCACCGTAAAAAACTTCTTGGGGCCGCTGAAATGTTTATTTGCCATCCATCCTTCTGATAAGGTCACACAAATTCGGATGAAAGGACCACATAAATATCAGTTCGATCTAAAACTTTTGTATCCCACCATTTTTTTTAATGGTCAATTAACACTGTTTCCTGTGGTGTGGTCCACCTGAGATTTAGGTTTGCTGCATGTTTGAGTTCATGCCCTTAAAATAATCTGCTGAAACATATGAACGGCATGGATATACTCCAAAACTTTTGTGGCCCACAAATTTTTTTAAAGGTCAATTAACACCGTTTCCTATGGTGTGGTCCACCTAATATTTGGATTTGGAACTGCTGCATGTGTGGGTCTCATGTCCTTAAAATAATCTGACGAAATATATGGACGAAGTGGATATAATACACATACATCAAGGTGGGCCCCACAGTCAGCAATCTGCTTCGCGGCCACGTGGGTCGCTACTGCCACGTCTAGACTCACCACGAGGCACTTTCTTAGCGGTTTCGATTCTTCGCGATATCAAGGACGTTCTGGAAAGAAAACAACCTTAATGCTCTGGCGGAGTACGGTGGATGATACACAGGCACTTAAAAGTTACTCATAATATACATGGCAAATACGTATTTTAAACTAGACTATCCACGTTATAAGTCCGACTAACGTTAGCTTACTGGTGGGATTGACTCAACATTACAAAATGAAAATAATAAACGGGTCCTATTTCGACAGACGTGTCCATGAATCAACGGTCAGGATTGTCCAATCAATTTTATTTTGGAAATAAGATTACCGACAGTGAGTTCCACAATCTAGTCGGTTCAACAGGTGTGTATATGTTCCACGTGTAATTTATAGAGTGCGTGCGTATCAAGCACGTCATCTGCAGTCGGAGTATCAATTGATCTGAATGCACAAGATCGTGACCATGAATGAGTGGCTGGACATGTGGGACCCATATTTAAGGAATCCAGATGGTTGAATTGAAGGGACCTGCAAAATATGGGTGATCCGCATACATCTATCTGTTGAGGACCATTGGATCAGTGTCCTAACTGACAGGAAAAATACAGGAACGGTCCAAATTAAACAACCATATAAAAAGAATAGAATCGTCGATTATGGAAAATATTTGGCAAATCACCAATCTACTGTGGAAAAAATTACGTCAACGGCCTGGATCACTGAAAAATGGGCCATACGTGTGGAAAGTGGATGCGTCAGGATACTACTAACGTCCATATGCGTCAGGACCTTAAAGTTCGTCCTCTGGTTTTGCCTCATTTTGGTCCGGAACCTTGTGCAGTAGTAAATACATGCAGGTGAGCAAAATTCGCCGGGAAAAATGGTAGTGACGACGGCGAAGTCAGATTCCGGCGAGTATTTGCACTCGACATTCGCTTCCAGATACGTCCGTACTCCTCTTCCCAGGTGAGTTTTATTATTATTATTATTATTATTTATTTATTTAAGCTGGAGTCTGGTGTGCGTCCCAATGTTGTGTTAAGTGGTGATAGACGCGGATTTCCTGCGAAAGGCTTTCGCAGGAAGTTCCTGCGCTGGGAACTTAGGTGGGGCCCACCGTGATGTTTGTGAGAAATCCACCCCGTCCATCCGTTTTTTGAGCTCACTTTAGGATATGAGGCCAAAACCGAGCTGGATCCAATACTCAAGTGGGCCGAAAACGTGAGGATTGAACGTCCACAGTTGAAATATTCGTGGGGCCACATAAGTTTTGAATCAGTCTAATATTTGTCTTTCAGTTCATCTCAGTAGGTATGACGTTATGAACAGTATGGATGGCATGTAAACATCACTGTCGATCCCATGTGAGAAGAAGTTTGCTAATACGGCTCCTGTGGGGTACAGAAAACCGTGGACCACCAGCTTCTGCACCATCTGATTGTGGAGCAAGTATGGATGTGATCGGGGTCCCTACTCATGGGTCAGTCGTAGACTCACAGGAGTTTAAACACAGAGGTCATGGGTTCGAGTACCCATGGGGGTGTGAGTGTGCGTGTGTAAAAAAAAAAAAAGTATGGGTGTGATCGGGACCTTTGATATGGTAGGAGATCACGTGGATGGGCCATGGCCCGAAAAGAAAGGTGATTGGGCTATAACACTGTCCATTCAGTGGCCTGGAGATGAACGGTTGAAAATAGTTGAGAATTAAGGGATGAGATGTTCCATATTCGACCTGCAACAATTGGATCTGTTATTGTCCAGATATGGTCCAACAGATCTGGTCTTCATCATTTATGCCCAGTGGATGTAGTCAATTCAGACGGTCGAGATTGTTGACCTGTTGTGGAACCCACATAACCCAAAAATCACAATGATTGGATGCTTCTGACTATTCAATCGGCAGTCAGCGGATGGCCAGTTAGAAAATTTGTCAACAGTCCACATTCATCAAGCAAATGCCCGATAATTGTGTGGTTAGGATTGTTTGATCGATGTGACACGGAATCATAGTCTATCCAAAGATGCCCACAATTTGGACGGTTTGGATTTGGATAAAAAAGTCGTGATGGGACTACTTAACCCCCAATCGCTGTCACGAAAACAAATGATTAAACTCAAAATTCAGCAAAAAATAAATAAATTGCAACAGTTGACATTCAACAAGTAAAACTCAAAATAACTGGCGGTGAGGATTATGGGATCACTTCAATATTTGGGCTATGTCCTATTTATTATGGCCCCCCACATCAACAGTAGGGATGTAACTGGGTTAGCGGACCCAATGAGGTACCCAGACTTGACCCAGATCCGACTAGTTTGTTAAATGGTACGGGTCTCAGTCCAAGGACATACCCAATTTCTAAACGGGTCTGGATCTGGTTTCCTTTGTATTAGGCTCGACCCGGCCTGAAGCCATTTAGTAAATGGGCGGGTCTAGTCAATGTTGCAAGGGACCCATCCATACCCGGTTTTAAACTTGGTAAAAATGCTTGCATATCTTGACAAGTAACATAGGAAAATGAGAAATTCACCCCATGTCCGGCTGAGAATACGTAGCACCATGGAATTTGAATTGACGCGCCAAAGATGGTGAGATTAGTAAATTAGGATGTACGCGGATTGCATGCGAAAGGCTTTTGCGGGAAGTTCCTACGTTGGGGTGTTAAGTGGGGCCCACGGTAATGGTTGTCAGAAATCCATCCTTTCCATTCACTTTGCTAGCTTAGTTTAGGACACATGACTAAAAATGAGGCGGATTAAAAACTCTAGTGGGCCACGCGAGAGGAAACAATGGGCATTGAACGACCACCGTTGAAACATTCGTATGGCCACAAAAGTTTTATATTAGGCCGAGTTTTTTGTGTTTTCCATATAAACATCAAGGTGGACCCCTGGAAGGTTTCAACGCTATGCATTTCTTTCCACACTTTTCTCTCTCGTGTGGCCCACTTGAGTTTTGGATCTGCCTCATTTTGTCTGATGTCCTAAACTAAACCATTATTTGCATTTGTTGTTATGAGAAGTGGTTAAATTTAATTTTATTCTTAATTGGCATTGATTAATTTTGATATAAAATCAAGGTGATGCAGACTAGACCAGACCCGTTTATAAGTGGGTCTGGTTCAGAGTATGGATATCCCTTAACCAGACCCGTTAGACTGGGTGGATCTCCTTCTACCAGACCCAAACCTATTTATAAATGTGTCTGATGGGGTTGACTCAAACCCGACCCAAACCTTCCCATTTAGTAAAAGGGTTTAGGTCTAAAATTTAGACCCAGGCTCATTTAGTAAATGGGCAAGTTTGGTTTTGGCTAAACCCACCCCAAACCTAACCTTTGGAGCCCTAATCAACAATCATAATCATTAATCTCCACTATGGTATGCTAAGGGAGCAGATTAGGTGAGACCCGGCCTCACCCAAGACAGTGCAGCCCTTACCTTGGGGCCCACCTTGGTGTGTGTATTCTGTATCCACACTGGCCATCCATTTTTATAGATTATTTTAAGGCATTATCCAAAAATGAAGCAAATCCAATTATCAGGTGGACCATACCATAGGAAACAGTGGTGATTGAACACCCTACCATTACCTTAATGTTTCCATAGTGTTTATTTGCCATCCAATTTGTTGACAAGGTCACATAAACCTGGATGGAGGGAAAAACAAATATCAGCTTAATCTAAAATTTGTAGCCTGTTAATGGTCAATCACCACTGTTTCCTATGGTATGGTCGACCTGATGATTGGATATGCTTCATTTTTTGCATAATGCCCTAAAATTATTTGGAAAAAATGGATGGATGGTGTTGATATAGAATACATACATCAAAGTGGGCCCCACGGTAAGGGCCGCACCGTCTTAGGTGAGGCCGGGGTCTCACCTAATCCACTCTAGTATGCCAAAACGGCCATAACAACCATTATGTAATAGGAACAGTGGTAACCATTACGTTTTAGTTGTAGAAAAAAATGGCCCATAACAGTTTTTCTTTTCTGTTCCTTTCGTTAGAAAAAATGGCTCATAATGGCCACTACGACCACTCTTACCGTTATGGAACACCTTGATCTCCGCATAAGGCCATCAAAATAACATCTCTTTCATGGATAGATAATCATGAATTTGCTGAGTTTGATGATGCAGATGTGTTGATTAGTCACTCTGTTTCTTTCTTTCTTATTATTATTATTTTAAGATTTAAGTTGCCAGAAAATTCCATCCCGAAAGAGGCGGCTTATCAGATTATCAACGACGAGCTTATGTTAGATGGAAATCCAAGGCTGAATTTGGCGTCGTTCGTGACAACATGGATGGAACCCGAATGTGATAAGCTCATCATGGCTTCTGTGAACAAGAATTATGTTGATATGGATGAATAGCCGGTCACCACCGAGCTCCAGGCAAGCCATTCTTTCCCCCTCACTTCATCTTATCAGATCAGATGTTAATAGATGTACATTGGTTGGGCCCGGCTTGAAGCTGAGTAAAATAAACCAATGCTACCTAAATCACCAATCTCCTATGTTTCTTGTTCTGAATTGTGCGATCCAGATTATGGGTTGTTTAATCTAGATCGCTATGTTTGCCTATCCGAAATTATGGTTCTAAACCCGGCTTTTTACAAATTTCAGCACTTTGTGTATATGAAAGACCCT
Source organism: Magnolia officinalis (assembly GCA_021015155.1). Lineage (NCBI taxonomy): Eukaryota > Viridiplantae > Streptophyta > Magnoliopsida > Magnoliales > Magnoliaceae > Magnolia > Magnolia officinalis. The sequence continues at coordinate 6,945,010 of JAJHSJ010000014.1, read as the reverse complement.
TAGTGAAAATATCAGCCAAATGATTTTTGGATGATACATGCTCCATAGCAATTTCATGTATGCGGAACCTATAATAGTAACATTCATCATTTCATGTATAAATTACACAATCATTTGGTATATTAAACTTTATCGTATGGGGACTACATTGCTCTCAAAGCACCTATAAGTTCTAGTGCTTCTTTTGCATTGGGACACTTAGTCCGATTCATTCATCTAGTCCAATTCATTCATCCAGATTGTTCATTAGGTTCACTGCATATTTCATGGGCTACCATTCAAACATCACACCAATTTGACAAATATTAGCCATTTGATCAATGGCCTTTAATATGAATGGTCATGATTGTTTACAGAAAAATAGGTCCAATCAACATTTTGATCCATCTATCTGGTAGGGCTATCATTGATTGCTTATGTTTCTAAAGAATCATTTTTGTTAGGCAATATTAACCATCCCATCCAAGGCTGGGAAAATGATTAAAATAAGGCCAAATCAAGGATGGATTAGATCATCTGGTCAGTGTCATTTTTGAATGGCAGTCCATAAAATGTGTTTTGTACTTGAGAAATAGCTCAGATCGATTGATTGAAATGCCCAAGTGAACCAATGTAACTAGGCACTCCTGCGCTACATGCACATTCAACACATGTGCCAACATGACAGGTGTGTTGGACTTTTCAGAGTGCATAAGGTGGGTACCACCTTGAATATAGACCTGGTTCAAAGTCCAAACCAGTCCACTCATCATGCAGTCCAGCTTCAATGCTTGTCTATTGGCTGCCTTTATGAGTCGATCTGACCAATTTCTGCATCAGGTCATCTTCACCATGGGACCAACCTTTTGCACTGTTCATATTTCCCACAAATGTGCCAAGTTGGCATGTTGGCTGAGTGTGTGAGATGGGTCCCTAATGAAGGGGCATTTTCACACCGGGTTCGAGTGGAGTTGTCTGTGGGATGCAGGGGCACACTCGGGGTGGGCAGCCCGTGTGAGGTGGGTGGCTCATGTGAAGCAATACCCATGTGAAGTGGGGCCCACAAGGGGGGTTTGGTTGAGGTCTTAACCTATGCGATGTGGGGCCTGGGCTATGAGATAAATGGATTAATTCGTCATGTTCTATCAGTTCAAGCTTTTAGAGCAAGTGGTTAATTGTCTTGCATCAGTCCCACCTTGAATGTAGACCAGGTGGAAAAGCCAATCTGGTCCACTCATCAGGTGGTCGAGCTTCAATAACATTCTGCAGCCTTCCTAATCAGTGGATTGGACTAACTTCCGCATCACTTCATCTTTACTAAGGGACCCATGTTATGTATGGTCGCAGAAAGCATGGTTATATCACAAAAGCCCTCATACCATAAGCTCATTTCAGCATTTTCATATATCCTTCTAGGAGAAATGCTAATTTCAGCTTCCCCCACAATACAATTGTCTTGATTTTTTTTCTGAAAATTCTAGTTGTTTTGTTCTCCAGAACCGTTGCGTGAATATGATAGCCAACCTCTTTAATGCACCAGTCAGTGAGGACAAAGCTGCCGTTGCTGTTGGGACGGTCGGATCATCGGAAGCAATCATGTTGGCCGGATTGGCTTTCAAGATGAAATGGCAGAACAAGAGAAAGGCCGAGGGGAAGCCCTATGACAAGCCCAACATCCTCGCCGACACCAATGTCCAGGTAATTTCTGAGTACTACAATGGATGCTCCTTGTGAGGAATGCTAATTGCACACAATCTTGTTATGAAACAAATGGAAGATGTGTATGATATGGGGACCTCTTATTTGGTGGGTGGGCCACGGCATGAAATGTCCTTAGCTATGGCCAATTGAACAATCCTGAACACTCGATCAGAATATGGCTGGCCATTTCTTTCCTCAAATCAAGCAATAGTTAGAACCATCCTATCAACCTTTTTTCTTTGGAATGGCGATGAATTTTATTAAGGGAGCGCTCTCCGATGGTAGGTATGTTAGAAAATTGTTTTGTGGATACACCGAAAATAAAAATAAAATGTAAAAAATTTCTTCACTAGGCTGAATCACGTAAAAAAATTACGTTGTCCTTAAAGTGTGATTCGCCCCCGAATTACTTCCAGGATAAGACAAGCTTTATCTGAATCCAGCGTGCAGCAATCACAATGGGTCCATTATGGAACATTTTGAACGCAACAGATCTATTCTGGCAGACTCAAACAGTAGATATGTTCACAGTATTCTAAAATGGAGATTTGGATTGTATCTGATCTGATGGGAGAGTTGGTGTGTTGAGATGATGAAAATCAGACTGGAATGGTCCAATTTATATAGGCATCAGGTAGTGGACCTTTGCTAGGAGGCTATCAATGGTTCAGAATGTTTGGAAAACATTTCTGATCGTTGATCATTGACTCCAGCTGTTTTTGGTTGTCGGATCAAAGGATCTGACCGTTGGATCATCATGGTCCATCCGTTTTTAGACCGTTGTGGCTTTTAAGTCAGAGAGTCGTTTTCAGAAACTGCTGAATGTATCGGATTTATGATCCGACCGTTCTCAGTCTCCTATAAAACTACAGCCACACTGCCCACGCCCACGCCCGAGCGCGAGCGTGTGTTCCAATGCTTACCCGAGCATCTCCACATCCAAAACACCAAGTAAGAATACTCTTCACAAGTCTACATATAAACCACAAAAAAATTTCAACCATTTTCGATGTGGGACAGCACACACCGGATTTGAAATTTTCGGAAAAGCGTTTTGGCGGCAAAATCCCGAAATTTTGAAAATTTGAATTTTTTCAAAAAACCACTAAATTTCAACAAGATAGATGTGGGGCCCACGTGATGCATGCATAGAACCAACCCATCCATCATATGCGCCAATGCATGTTACCACCAAGGCCCTAAATTCAGTCTGAGCCATGTATCAATTGGTTCACACCACATGGAACAAGTTGTGAGGGAACATCCACCCTTGATTCGCATGGAGGGCCATATTGTTTATATGAGAACCAGGACATTCGGACACTTCATCTGGTCTGGATGAACGGGCAGGATGAAAATTAGGTTGTTTCAAAATTTTAGGTGGGCCATGTAAATCAGGGGTGGATACCCCCTATCACATTGTTCCCGTTTTGTGGCCTACTTGCATATTGGGATCATGCTGAGTTTTGGCACCTGGGGTTATTATGAGGTGACGCATCTAATGGACAGGTTGGATGGCCTCAATACATCACGTGGACCCCACATCCGATGTTAGGCTTCTAGACATGGTTTTAAGACTAGGATGATTCCGATGCAACTCGCCCGAGTCAACTCAGACTCAGTTGGACCTGACTTGGTTCATTACCACGAGTCACCTCTAACTCGAGCGAGTCCTGACTCGAATCGGGATTGAACGAGACAGTCCTAGTCACCGAGTCTTTTAACCATGCTTCCTGGATTGTGAAACCAGGCCTGCGATTTTTCAGTTATGATGAAAGGTGGTATTGGCATAGGTTTGCTGGGAGAAGTTCGCTGGATATTTCGAAGTGGAATTGAAGGAAGTGAAGCTGAGAGAGGGATTTTACGTGATGGATCCTGTGAAAGCAGTGGAAATGGTAGATGAGAACTCTATCTGTGTGGCCGCGATCTTGGGTTCAACTCTTACCGGAGAGTTTGAAGATGTTAAGCTTCTCAACCAACTCCTTACTGAAAAGAACAAGGAAACAGGGTATCCTACTCTCTTATGGGTGCTAGTTACAGAGCTTGTTGGTTGAAAAGATGGGACCCATCCATTTTGATTTGAGGATCCAACTGAAAATGGATATTAGTTCAGCTAATTGTTGCATGAGGACTACATACCTTCTTTAGACTCCAAAAACCATCTTTTGAAATAATGTGGTCCACACTTATTTCTGTGGGACATCAATCAGAAATGGATGGGTATGATCAGGCAATGGGAGTCCCACCCATTGATTGCATGAGTTTCCTACTGAAATTGGGTGGGTCCCATCAGTTCAGCTAATGTTAGTACGAGGACTACATGTAGAATCCTCCATGTATTGCATGAGTGTGCTTTCAATTCAGCTTAAATGAGTCCATCACATGGCCATTTAAACTGATAGAAGTGATCAGATCCAATCATGATATGGGTTCATTACTTCAGTCAATAGAAATTGTACATTTGAATATTCATATAGCAGCCTGCAGACAACAGAACCAAGACTCTTTATCTTGCGTGAGAAATGGTCACATCCAGCCAGTTGGACATACATTACTGTCCACCCAGCATCCAACTTTCATGATATTATGTGTGTGCAACATCCAACCCCAACCCCAACCCGTCAAACTGATTGGTCCTATCATGAGGTTTATGTTACGTGAAAATCAGCCTCATCCAATCATCAGGCGGACAACATTTGTATTTTGCTATTTTTCAACGGCTATACAGTATTTCCTTTGGTCTGGCCCACCTGATTGTTGGATATGGACCTGTGGAACCACTAGTGGGTGGGTCCCACACAATTATCCCTCAGAACATTCCTGGTTGGATATCCTTTTTCCCAATCCCCTTCTCTCAAAATTCAAATGAGAGAGGATTGTAATAAGGGAGAGATTGGATGTTATAGGGATGAGCACTATTGTATCCCAACTCTTCCAAATCCTCTTGATTCTTCCCTTTTTATCAAGGAAGGCATTCTCTCAATAAATGCATCCCATCCGAGAGAGATTCCTTAAGAGATAATCGAGAGGAACAACATCTGTTGTCCATCAGGCTCATAGACAATCTAAATTTAAATTGTTGATCATGTCCGACACTATCCTAACTGTAGGATCAGAGGGGCGATTAGCTTCTTCCCGTTCCTGGAGTACTTAGGCGAGTCATTGGAGATACTGTTAGATCCTGTGAGCACACCTGTCCGGGCCCTTCACTGATGAGTGGATGGAGCTGAATGTTGCCAAAAGTAATCCTCATGGTGGGGCCAACCTATCGGATGGCTTCGATGTTGCACACATGATATGTTGAAAATTATCAGACGATAAGTTATAATCCAATCAGTTGGATGTGAGCATATATCATCTTATGCTAGGAAATCTTATATAAATGAATGAAGTAGCTCACATTTGTTAAATGCATGACATATCACATGTTTTTGTGCAGGTGGGATACACCGATCCATGTCGATGCAGCGAGCGGTGGGTTTATCGCGCCTTTCCTTTACCCGGAGCTGGAATGGGATTTCCGGTTGCCGTTGGTGAAGAGCATCAACGTGAGCGGGCACAAGTATGGCCTTGTGTATGCTGGTGTTGGTTGGGTCGTATGGAGGAGCAAAGAAGACTTGTCTGAAGAGCTCATTTTCCACATCAACTACCTAGGATCTGATCAGCCCACCTTCACTCTCAATTTCTCTAGAGGTATGCAAAATGGTTTGAAAATCTAACATGCTGGTATCTTTGCTTGATCTGAGCCATACAATACAAGGCATTCATTTCGGACTTTTTTTTTTTTTTTTTTTAAAGTGCATCACCTAAACTTAGGCATCCATTCAATATCCTCACACTTTGTTGTGTACCCATGTATAAGATCTGAACCTTTTGTCTGCTGTGCCTACATTGAATGGACACACCTGAAAAATCATATTGGTCAGGCGATCTTACAAGGCTACAACTGATTGGTAGTGCTGTCGGGTTCGGGTTGGGTCCTATAGTATCATACTTGGGATAACCAGGTTAGGGTCTTGCTTGGGTACCTACCGGGTCTTTGGATCTTTTTGTAAAGGTAACATGGGCTTGAACCCATGACCTCAATGTTGAAATGCATTATGTCTACCACTTGGCCATGAATTGGAACCCACCCAATGGACAAATAAGAGTAGGGGTGTCAATGGGCCAGGCTCGGGCCTGAAAATCAGAATTTTGAATTGCACCGGCCCTACAGCCCAGCCCAAAATAGTTCAAAATCTGGGCCAAGACCTACTCCAAGCCCGGCCCGTTGACAGCCCTAAATAAGCGTGTTTACATGGTTGGGCCCACCCAATGGACATACCAGATCTCATTCTAAACCGGCTCTTTTACATGCATGTGGCTTAAAAACCCTCATATATGATTAAGTCTAACCTGACCCAAACCCGACTAGACCCTACACAGCTAACTTTAACCAGGTCCATCAAAATAATGACTGGACCGTATTTTTAAATGAGTTCGAAAATTGAGACACAAATCCCACCTGATTTCCCAACAGGTTTGAAAAATGGGACCTGGGCCTACTAAAATCAACTTGGATCTATTGTGTACCCATGGGTCTGGGTACCCATCGATATCCCTACTTACTGGAGAACTTCTAAAAGCTCCAAATAGGGGATCAGTAAAAGTCCAACCAACGGTCAGTGCTTTGTGAGAAAGAATGGCTAGGATAATCTGAATGGCGCCATTCTTGCCAGCATATGGCTATCCAATAGTTTAGATCGTTTGTGTGGGTGCCAACTTGTATAGAATATTAAATGCTTGATGGCATTACATATGTTCAGCACTCATTCTTGTTTCTTCTTTTTGTTCTTTATTTTCATTTGATAAATGTTTGCAGGAGATCATGACATTAAAATTTTTTGATTATATATAGGTTCTAGTCAGATAATTGCACAATATTATCAATTCATACGCCTGGGCTTCGAGGTAACTTCTTTTTCTTTTCTTTTTTTTCCTTTTTTTCCTTTTTTTTATTTTTTTAATGGCATGCAAATCTCACTCGATAGTCGATAATGCTATAATGTGGAAGTATGCAACCAAACCTACAAGGATTCATCCACAAGTTGGCATTCCAGCTCTGTATCAGGTGGGACCCACATTGTAGACCATATGCCTTGAAACTCAGGATGGTCCAAGCATCAGGTAGGCCATCATAAACAAGAATCATGTATGGTCCAAAAAAACACTTGCAACTAGAAGGGTAGCATCATGCCTCTACTTCTGATTGCAAAAGTAATAGACTGTCCACTGTTTTCGCTCATGTGTGGGCCACATTGTACTTGATTGGCCTGATATATCTGGCCACACGATCTCCAGTGTTTCCCACCTGATATATGGATTGAATAGCATGCATATCTGCCAGTTTGGAAAGTGTATAGATGCATGTATAGGGGTCCATTTGGGGTAGGAAACCTCTATAGCATGCAGCCTAGGCACGAAAATTTGGTATGTAAACTGCATCCGTCAGTCGGTGTGAATTCCATCAATCAGGACCGTCCAATCTGTGAATACCTCTTATACAGGCGATGGTCTAACAATCACCATACAATTGAATGCTAGATCTGAGTCGAGGCTTTATGTTCATGTTTGTGAGGCAGGCCATTTATTGGGTGATTTAACAACCAGTTTCATATGATACTTGGTTTATGACACACCCAAAAAGTGGACCATAGATTAGAAGGATCAGATTGGTAAGTGGTCCATCAGTCCGAAGGTTTGGATTGATGGGTGTGTTACTCAACTGGGTTGCTGTATGCTTGTCTATAATCTTCAAGGGATACAAGAACATCATGGAGAACTGCATGGAGAATGCAAAGGCCCTGAAAGAAGGTATAGAAAAGATGGGCCGGTTTGAAATCATCTCCAAGGATGTAGGTCTGCTCCTGGTAGCATTTGCTCTCAAAGATAGCAGCACATACAGCATGTTCGAGATCTCGGAGAGCTTGAGGAGGTTTGGATGGATCATCCCAGCCTATACAATGCCGCCGGATGCTGAACACGTCACAGTCCTCCCAGTGGTGATCAGGGAGGACTTCAGCCGGAGCCTGGCAGAGCGACTCGTGTCGCACATCGGGAACTTCATGAAGGAGATGGACAGCCTACCGTTGAGATCAGTGGCCCATGTCACAGCTGAGGTGGACAGCAGCCAGGAGGCTGGTAAGAGAGATGAGGTTGTGATCAAGAAGGGTGTGAGGGATACCCAAGAGGAGATTACTAGGTATTGGAGGAGGCTTGTGGATGGCGAGAAGACTACTGGGGTTTGTTAGATGTAGAGTGGGCCATGATCATGTTTACCATGTTTCTTGTAAATATGGGAAGTCTTTGTGAATTAGATAATGGGAAAATGATATTATACTAGCTCCCTGTTTGTTTGTTTTTTTTTTAACATGCACCCCTTATTAGACTTTTGGTATTAAAAATTTAGAATGTATGTAGCAGTGAGAGGGGTGGAAACATCAGTTCCTTAGACATTGTAGTATATGTATCTTCTCTTATGGTACTTGTATATTCTTTTGCTTTAAGGTCTTTAATATAACTTTCGTGTAACAATTTTCTAGCAGTTTTTTTTTTTTTTTTCAAATCTTGCAATTGGTGAAATGGGAGATGGTCTGAATGGCTGGGATAGAGCTATGATGATGTTTCAGTACTGTGCTTTGATTTTCGTTTCGATGAGCGGGAAGAATATGTGGAACTGTATGCAGATTACAAAAGTACAGATAATTCTACTGTCTCCAAGGCAAGCATAGCATCTTCAAATCATGGGAGCTCTGAGGCATTCCATGATATTAGACGTTGACCTCCTGACCCAGAGAGGATCACCAAATGTGATGTAGGACATGGCACTTGGATTAAAAGAAGGCCAAACAGAAGCAGAAGTAATCTATCAGATCTACACCAAATGTGATGTAGGACATGGCACTTAGATTAAAAGAAGGCCAAACAAAGCAGAAGTAATCTATCAAATCTACGCTCAGTCCTACGTAAGGCATGATGTAATTAGGTCCCGTGCATGTCTGATTCAAAGAAGTCCGATTCAAAGAAATTTAATCCGGATAGAGAGAAATTCTCATTTCAAGTGTGAACTGTAAATTGGCCATGACTTTTGATCCAGGTATCATTATGGGACAACCTATCAATCTTTATCGTAACGGGCCGTTCGGGGTCAACCGACCCACAAAGTGGGTTGTGTCTATCCGTTTCGTGAGAAGACACACGCTTCTAGTTCCAAAACAGAATTTTAAAGAAAATTTACTATTTTTATTAATTCCCATTTTTATCGTATTTTCTTATTTTTAGAGTATTATAATTTTATTTTTATTTTTAGAAATTATTTGTAATCATGCTAAAACTCCTCCAGTAAGGTTTATCTAAACTTCTTATTTTTGGCAAATTAAGCTTTAGATGAGTTCTACTATTTCAAGTAACTTTCAATTGTGGATAGAATTTTGCTATTTTGGGTAATTTCGAATTACGGTTTTTTTGCTTTTCTTTATTAATGGTAGAATCAGGAAATAGACATATAGACATTAGACATTATTCAATATAATTATTTGATTTTTTTTTTCTTTTTTTCTTGTGGATTCAAGGTTTTAATCACTCATATGAAAGATGGTGATCTTCCTCTTCACCTCTTCACACCCTTCCAGCGCCAAAATGGCTTGCATGTAGGCCTGGCAATGAGTCCAGTTCAGTCCAGGTTAGGGTCATCCTAAACACAATAATAAACAGCTCAAGCAATCTGCCCCTAACCCAACCTCCATCCAACCTGCCTACAATTTCTAGAGTCAAAATGCAACCTGACCCAACCCATTTTATTGCCCGACCTGACCGGTCTACTACCTGTAATCTCTTATATTCTACCTTCTGGCTCTTGTTGGAGTTTTCATGTGTATGGCTCACTTTTACACACTCATAGCCCATCCATGGACCATGGTGGATCCAGCATGGCTTGAATTCCTAAACCATGGGGCCCACTTGAATTGTTAAATATCCATTAGTTCTCTACATCCTAAACAAAAGAAAAAGAAATAGACACAAAACCAAATAACATATGTTGTGGTTCAAGTGGTAAGCAATTTGCTAAAATGTCTAAAGAGGCCTAGGGATCAAAACTAGAGCAAGGATATATTAATTTTGGGCATCAGTTGGTTTGGGTCAGGTCATTTGGCCCGGCCTCAGCCCTGGCCCCGGCACATTGATTCAATATATGGGGAGGTTGATTGAGAAGCCCAACCCATTGATATAAATGGCTATGTTGGCCAGCCCTAGCTCAATCCATAGCCCAACCTGACCTGACCTGAACCCAGCTTAGAAGACCTGGGTTGACCTGACCCATTGTCAGCCGTAGTTGCATGTAAACTTGGGTGAATCAATAAATAACTAAGCATTATGGAATGCTTGGGCCAAGAGCTTGTGGAGTACATTTTGAGTTTTTTGTTTGTACAAGTACGATTCATTGCCTAGTGATCCAAACCACTGATAGGATGGGCCTCAATACAGTGGCCCACACATCTTTTCTCCACGTGTTATCCTCACCATCTAATTCCTATACAAGAGAAATTTTACAATAAAGATGGGCTCGAGTACAGTTCTTCACAAACAAAGAGCACCATGTAACTGAAAACAGGTAATTACTTTTTTCTTGAGAACTCTTGCTACAACCCAACGATTTTATTGCTAAAATAGACCATGTAGGGGTGCTTTTCTAGAACATCTTTCCAACACCATCCTTCCTTGGAACAGATTCGTGGATGTCCATCCGACGCCAATTCCCCACCATTGTGCCCATTTCATCAGTTTTGTCAAACAGCCCGAGGAGACCGCCTGTGTGTATAAAGAGAACTTTTCTTCCTTGCCACTTCGTTGGATTCTCAGCCATGTCTTTCAACATTCCACGGGCAGCCTTTCCACTGCAAGAATGCAACAACCCAAGTCAAAAACACAAATCAAATAAACCATCCCAAGTGGGTCATCAAAAACTCAAAAGTCTCAAATCCCTCATGCTGCCCAACTTCAAAGGCATGGATGGAATCAAAGAAACCATCCTATGGGCTATCAAAAACTCAATGCCTCAAAGCCATTGTTTTCTCTGGCTGTCAACTTCAATGACATGGAAATCAAAGAAACCTCCCATGTGTTATAAAAAATCCTACACCTCAAAATCATTTGCTCTTTTTTACATTTATAGATGTATAAAGGAAGAGGAATGATCACCACAACTAGTTTGCACCATGATATAGTGCGAATGAGTTGTATCAGACATATGGAGTCTATCTAGCCTACTTCTAATTGGCCACCATGCTGAAACCATACTAAATGGATGTTCCTAACTGTCCAAACGAGGGCCCTTTTTGTTATGTCCATTCATTTTCTAAGACATTTATTAGAAGGTTGCGGTCGATGGATCAAAGTGATCCTTGAGGGACATAAGAAATATAAGGCAGGGCCTATTGAACAGACTATCAAATTTCACAATTGGACCTTTTTTGTCATAATTTTTCTGGACCGTCCATTTCTCAAGCTATTAATCAGATGGTTAGGATTGTCTGGGAACTGCGGTGGCCCATGAAGAGTGGGTTGAACGAAATAGTTGGTCCAAATTGATGAATTGACCGTCCATGTTTCCATATAGCAAGTTTGAATAGCAATATGGTGCATGCAAACTAGTAGCATAGGATCATTCCCCAAAGACCAATCAAACTGGTGCATGCAAACTAGTAGTGTAGGATCATTCCCCAAAGAACAATCAAACTGGTGCATGCAAACTAGTAGTGTTGGAGGTTGGTTTGCATGTCAAACTATGAAAAATCCATGCCATATTCGACACCGTACCCAGATCCCAGCAAAAAAAATGGAAATTTTGATACGGAATATGATCTTGTCATACCTGTAAACGGGGTCAAGAACAACACCAGTTGATGTAGCTATTTCTTTAACAAATTTAAGCTCCTCGGCAGTGTTCATTGCATAGCCTAGGCCCTTAGCCTATGAGACAAAAAAATTACCAGTTAGTTCTAGTCCCGTATCAGCAAGGAAACAAAGATGGGTGCATTTTATAAGAAGATCACCACAGTGCCATTGCTGCACCCCAAGGTTTAAAAATGTTGCTATGACCTCATAGCAGCAGACTGCTCTTACCATTATTATCATGCCAATGGACCTATGAAATGGAAAATGGGAAAAATATAAAAATGGAAATGCGTGCAGCCTACAAAAGATAACGGCCATTTTCTGGAAAATGGCATCATGATCCATAACATAATGCCCTTAGCCTATGAAACACAACTCTAATCCATGTATGCATGAATTGCAGGATCCTTCTAAGTAGGTGCCACTCCTGCTTTGAATTGCACTTTGGATCCTTGGACCTGCTTCCTAAGCATGTATACTTATTTAGATTTTGAAACAGATGCTTCCCAGCTACCGCACTCAAATCTTTTCCCACTTCTTTTCCCACTTCATGCAACTATATGCATGATCACTACTGAAACTAAAAGAAAAGATCAATGCTATTGTCCAGCTCATCGCGGTGGACTTGATCAATTATGACATTTCTAGTTTTACTTCCCATAAATAATAAGATTGCTGTTTCCAAACTGTGTTAGATTTAAGACTTCTCAAGATCTTACCTTTCCATTCTCAAAAAGGAATTTAACAGGATATACCCAACTATACTAAGAGGAGTTATATGATCCTCAGTCTGAGTTGCAAGTGGGACCCATGTCTAGAAGATAAACTGTTAAATCTGACAGTCACCAACATAGATGGACTATCCCCAAAAGTCTTCTAGACTGGACAATCTTAACACCCTAAATCAGACCCACAAATAGAAAACTTTTTTTTCTTGAAACTTTCACCTACAAATAGACAATTAAGGTAACAAGATAGCAATGGTCGACATCCAACAGGAAAAGGTGAAAGATTGGATGTGTAGGATATTCCCATCTCAGACATTATTGGGCATGTTTGATTCACTGTGGACCTGTTAGATCAACCACATCAACCATGGAACTATGGGCACTGCTTGCAGGAACTCAGGGCCCAAGGGTACCACACAAATCCCCAAGCTAGGGATCATAGATTTCCTACAATAATAGACACAAACATGGGAAACTAATTAACGACATATGTAAAACAATCCAGCAATCTTTTGTTTATGTAAGAAACTGCTCACATCTTGAATGTCGACGATTTCATGCGAGTCAAGACCCGCTTGAAGTCCATCTATTAGGCCTTGAACATAGTCATAAAAGTAATCGGGATCGTCACAAACAGAGAATGCATGAACCTGCAGCAGCGAGCACTCGTTAAAGAAATGACTTGCTTAATTAGTGGAGACAAGGAACAACATCAGAAAAGGAAATGACATACTTTTGCCTTTAACTTACTTAACCTTGACCCCAATGCCAGACCAGCAATAGTCCCACCACTAGAAATTGAAGAATGGGAAAAGCTTAGCAGCCACTACACTCTAGTACTCAACATAGTTGCTATATAACAATTAGAAGAAAATACTACAAGAAAAAATATGCAAGATGGAATAAACATACAGGGAAAAGGTACTATGAGGTCGAGCTCATGGGAGCTTCCATGGGGTCGAGCTCTATGGGCCTCACCATGATGCATGCTGGACATCCATGTCATACATCTCGTGGATCTCCTCTAGGGTATGGGATGTCCCAAAATCAGTCAGGTCTGGAACCTAGGTGGGCAACACCATCTGGAACTGTGTGAAATCATGCCTAAAACATCTAAAATCACTTGGTGGGGCCCACCTCAGCTTGGAATGGCCCGAAACTTGGTGCAAAACCTCATCCAACTGGGACACACGATTGGTGGACCATATGCCTGAACCACATCTCAGAGGGCCCTATAAACAATCATGAAGGTTTTAATGGGTGCGCATCCACTCTACATTGTTCCCTGTGGTGTGGCCCACCTAAATCATGGATTGGCCTGATTTTTAGGCCCATGGCCCACCATGGGAGAGGTGCATCTGATGCACAGTGTGGATGTCCAACACGCATCATGGTGGGGCCCATTAGAGCTTGACCTCATGAGAAGCTCCCATGAGTTCAACCTCATTGTACCTTTTCCCATACAAACTGGATAAAGATAATGGCAAAAGATGCAAAAAAGTGTATATATGACAAGTCACACTACCAAGATTCAAGTAATTACAGTGGTGGAATAAAGTTGCCTTCGGAAGGGGAGTTGATACTATAGATGCAAGAACAACAATCACCATGTTAAGAAAGAGTGGGGCATGCTGAAATTTTTTGTAGTTTGCATGAGGCATTCTTCGTAATTTCTATGCACTATGAGGGAATTCTTGTAACATATGTAGATCTTTTTTAGATAGCTTCGAGAAGATCTCTAGGATCTTGCTAGATAAGCTGGAGAGTACTTCTAGAATCTCACAAGCTACACCTCACAAGCCTATAAATAACATACCTTTGTATTTATGAAATTCATTTAATAGAGAAATGACTTCTATCATGGTATGCCAAAATGGTTACATAACGGCCAGTACATAATGGTAACGGTGGTAACTGTTGTGCGCTATAAGGCCAAAGTGGCCGTAATGGCCGTTATAGGGAAAAAAAAAAAAAAAGAAGGCTCGTAAAGGCCCCCTACAACCCTTAAAAAAAAAAAAAAAAAAAAAGTCTGTTTCGGCCCCGTTATGGGCCATTTTTTTTTTTGTAACGGCCATTGCGGCCCATATCATAACAGTGACAGTAGTGGCTGTTACAGCTACTATTACTGTTATAGAATACCTTGATTCCTTTACTTCCTAGTTTTTTCAAGGTATTAGAGCAAGACCTCTCATCCAACTTTCCTCGTAATTCAAGTAGCCCACTGATCGAATCCCTCCAACTCTAGCATTCAAAATTTACTGATCTCCAATCACGTGATGTGCTCATCTCATTCCATCGGTTTGTTTTCATCTTCTTTCTTTTCCTCCGCATAGAAAAAAGGGTCGGCTTCCATTGATTTCTTCTTCCCAAATCCTTTAATCCTTCAAAATCTCAATTTTTCATTAAAGGAAAAAAAAAAAAAAAAAAAATTTCCTTTTCACCTCCCCTAAATATATCTTCTTCCATTAATTTCTTCCCCAATCTCCTTCTCTTCAAAATCTCCATCCCTTCCCTTAAATAATGACAATGGTCAGCTTCAGCTTTTTCTCAAATTAATCCTTCATTCTCTCCACTCTAGGCTCATTAGTGGTATTTGGAGATACAAACTAGAAGGTGGGAATGATGAATGTTGGTAACAATAGGAGTGGGAACGAGGAAATAGTAAAGATTGCTGACCAAAAAGTTTCCCAAAATGACCACTTTCGATATCTTGGGTCGATAATTCATGAGAGTAGAGAGATTGAGAAGGATGTTGCCCATGGAATTTAAGCGGGGGTGGAAGAGCGGAGATGTGCCTTTGGAGTTTTATGTGATCGTCGTGTACCACTCAAACTGAAAGGGAAATTTTAAAGGATCGCTATAAGACAGCCATGCTTTATGGGACAGAATGTTGGACAATTTAGGAACAAGATGTCCATAGGATGAGTGTATCTGAAATGAGGATGTTGAGATGGATGAGTGGCAAGACAAGGAAGGATATAATTGGAAATGAATGCATTCGAGGGAATTTAGGAGTCGCACCAATAGGTAACAAGATGAGGGAAAGTAGACTTAGATGGTTTGGTCATGTGCAATGGAGATCAAGAACTGTGCTAGTTAGGAGTGATTGTGTACAAGTTGAAGGCTCAAAAAGGGCAAAGGGAAGGCCCAAAAGGACGTGGGTGGAGGTAGTAATAAAAGAATTGATGGCCCATGGTCTGACTGAAGTTATAGCCCTTGATAGAGTGGAATGGCGGAAAAAGAAGTATGTAGCCAACCCCAGTTAGTAGGTATAAGGCTTAGATGATGATGACCAGCTTCTGGTTGGAGCCAACATGGTCTGGCATGCATTTGGTGTATGTGGAAAACAGCACTCACAGTAATGGGCTTCCATTCTTCCACATTTTCCCCTCCAAATTACGAAATATCCACTGGAAGTTCCAGAAGATATCTCACTCAGAAACTGGGAATTTCTAATATATCCTTAGAAAATTGAAGCTTCCAAAAACTAATAAAATTGAAAAATATTAGCCACCCGTGGTAAATCATGAATAAGAAAAATGCATGAGAGGAGAATTGATTTCAGAAAGTGAATAGTGAAGCTAAGAGAATTGCTTTGCTTTCCAATTCTGAACCAACACTCAGCACTCATCAACATAAATTTGTCATCATATCAGTATCACACACGTTATATTATATAATGAGATCCTTTTAATATTTCATAAGGACGTGACAACATTTTGACTTTACTAAACTTCACATTTCTTACACAGAAACATGAGACACATCCCAAGTTACAGCGATAACTTCTATGTTACTGAGAAACAAAGTTATGTGGTCTGGAATTGTTACAGGCTTAAGAGCTATACAATTTTGTAAAAACCTGAAATTCAGGAAGCATGTGTGGTTCCTTGTGTCTATTACTATCACAAGAGATTGCCCATTACAGAATACAGAAGTGTTGTAGCCATACTGATACGTGATTCATATACTACACAACGCTTTAATTATTGGGGAAAAAAAAAAGGTAATTCATTTACAATATAACTATCACTTTGAAGGTCCAGCTGAATAATACATAACATGGTTGTATTCGTATATGAGTTAAGAGGACTGTTGTGTGTTAGCTGTGGTTTGCTAGAGAAGAGTATGACCTGCCACAAGCTACAACAATGTCATCAAATTGACTTTCGCCAAACCCATTCTGAAGTTGCTGCTCTATCTCCCTAATTGCTTGAATGTAGCCCCTGAGAAATAAACAATGAAAGGGGAAGCAAAAACTGTTATATAATCTACATGCTGTACAGAGTGGATGAACCAAGCATACACCTATTTAAGAATAAGATAAAAGCACAGTCCAAGCTGACTATAGGAATGCCGATACAGACATAATGTGTGATGATCAAGAAGAATACAACCAAATTCGACATCATCAACGCTACCGAACAGAAGAACAGACAAACACTTCAGTTAAACTACCTACCAAACAGCACTGGAGATGTACATATGTACATGCAAATAGATTTATTTTCAGACATTAAAGCATATTCACATACTATGGTGCATGCATAGTGCATAAAGTACTACTGTGGAAATTCAAAGGTATCATTAAATAAATTTTAGACCTCACAACTCAAAGGCCAGCCAAAACAATCAGCCTCTGATCTCTTCCTTACGTGTATCTGCTCAAATCGAGTGAAAGTAAAAGAAAGACCTAGTAAAAGTGTGGCAGACAGACAGAAGGAAGAAGCTTTGCTTCTGCAGCAGAAGAGTTCTGCTCCATCCTATCCGATTAAAAGAATCCACTTGGATTAATACAGCAGAGCAAAACCAAACCCACAACATAACTTTAAAACCCTTAAAAACCAAGGTCCACCTTATACAGCAGGACCACCCATATGCTATCATCGGTTTGTTCATCTGCAAGTCAACCCCACTCTACAGGGCCAGTAAGATCCAGATGCATAAAAAAATTTAAAAATTAAAAATTTTAAAATATAAAAAAATAAAAAATAAAAAAAGAAAGAAAAAGAAAGAAAGAGCAGTGTCTCCCTATACCATTCTCTCACCATTTGCTCTAACGAATATAAAAACAAGAAATTAAGTTAACGGCATGGAAGTATGGAAAATGAAAATGTTCTAACAGCATCAGAAAATTGATGGCAGATTTTGAATAGAAGTTCAACGTGATTTTATTGTTGTTGTTGTTGTTGTTGTTGTTGTTGTTGTTGTTGTTATGGTAGAAGTTCAATATACAAGCCAAAATTTTGAAGTAGCAATGAAAATAAGCATATATAAGATTAGTGACCATTAGTTTCACCTGTTGCAGAATTGACTTAGTTATTAAAAAAAACAGAGAGAGAGAGCAAAGCAAAGAACGAAAAAGAGACTGGAATGCTAAAGATAGAACATCAAAAGTAATTGATAGAAGATTAGATTATAGTTAACATCCACGAACACCAAAACAGATAGGAGATGAAATTCCAGATATCATCTCCATCAGAGTACAAGACATCCACCAATATAAGCTCATAGAAATTATATGGTCCTTAGCCTCATCAAATTACATTTGCTGATGGCTGGGATTCCATACACGTTGGACCAATTATTCAGTGTTCCAGAACATAGGTCTGATGGGCCCCACTGCAGATGGTTATGCCCCAAAAACCTCCCAGATTAGGAGATTTTAACCCTTCAATACTTGGCTTCTTTTCCATTGAATGTGGACAGTTGATGTATTTGTTTCTTAACCACCTAGTTTTAGGCCACTGATCAAAGGGCTAGGATCTCTTCCAACCTGTGATATTTTTGAGGCATCCCACATCCATGGTGGGGGCCATCGGGACAAATGTTCTAGGTCACCAAATCATGGGCCCCACAATGGCATTGAACTGTATGTTTGATGAGGCTCAGGACCCTACGCCCAAGAGAACACATCAGTGAAAGTGGATTGCATACGCCAGTCCAAAGCTCAACATGGCAAAACACCAAAAACCTTTGACATGAACAAAAACAAGCAGACCAAATCTGCATTAAGCTCCTGTAGGTAAAACAAGTAAAAACTACTCAAAAGAAGATTAAGACATCCCAATCTCACCAGGTCCCTAGTGAGTTTGATCCGCCAACAGGAATGACGTATGGTCTTCTCCCCTCATTTATTAGCCTCTCTTTTAGCAAGTTGCCAAGAGCCTGAGGTCCAAAAAGTAAATATAAAAATATTATGCAACTATGAAACTATGCAACAGAAAATAAAGGAATTTCTAGAAAATCAGCAATGAGGAAGTTGGTAAACAACATAAATATGAGGTAATTAGCTCCAGCTCATACTTCTTTTTATTAATGTTACTTGCATCCAAAAAAGTAACATTGTTAGCAGAGATGCGAAACGATAGAAGCTTTCTAATCACACAATAAATGTTTTTGGTGCTCCTTATGTTCATAGTTATGAAATTGATGTTGATTGAAGGAAATCAATTCTCATAATGGTAGATGAAATGGTAGGAAGATCCTATGATTAATGAGGATAAATGAAGAGCCAAAGGTGCAAACAAATTCTCCATTATCTAGTTGGCATTGCATTTGAGTTTATAACCATGAAAAAACCTGAAGAC
The DNA here is from genome assembly GCA_021015155.1 of Magnolia officinalis. Taxonomy (NCBI): domain Eukaryota; kingdom Viridiplantae; phylum Streptophyta; class Magnoliopsida; order Magnoliales; family Magnoliaceae; genus Magnolia; species Magnolia officinalis. The sequence continues at coordinate 6,926,079 of JAJHSJ010000014.1, read as the reverse complement.
GCTGACCAAAAAAAAAAAAAAGACCTCTCTAAAAGTTGTGAAACTGAGATGGAGAAAGATTGAGTTCCAGGTTTTCCAAGAAAAAGATTGAGTTTCATTTCATTAGTTAAAAAGGATATTTGTACACATTTAATATACAATTATCATGACACTGTTATGGTATTATAAAAGAACAACAAGTGCATTGACCAAAATTCTGTCAACAAATAAGAAGATACTCCAAAATTCCCAACAAGGGACTCCCTTTAAGCTGATAAAACATGTAGTCCTCTGACAACTTACCATAAAGAGCCAGAAGCCAGGTTTCTCCTTCAATGTAGCTTTGGAAATAGATTTCCGAGAGATACATTTGCTCCTCTAATACTCCTTTTCCTTTTCTCTTTTCAGGCTATCACATGAGGATGCATTTTCATTGAATCCTATCATATGAACCAAATGGGAAAATTCTGCCAACAAAGCATCACAAAATACTCAGTGATTTTGATACAGGACAATTAACCACTTGCTCTAAAAGCTCGAACTGTTAGAGCATGGCGAATCAATCACTTTATCTCATAGCATAGGCCCCACATCTCATGGGTTAGAACCTCGGCCGAACCCCCCTCATGGGCCCCAAATCACATGGGTACCGCCTCACACGAGCCGCTCACCCCGAGTGTGCCCCTGCATCCCACGGGCAACCCCACTTGAACCCAGTATGAAAATGTCCCTGCATTAATCACCCCCAGTGAGGAGTCTCGAATACGAGACCTCCTTCTCTGATACCAATTTGATGTAGGACAATTAACCACTTGCTTTAAAAGCTCCAACTGTTAGAGCATAGCGAATCACGCCCTTTATCTCATAGTCCAGGCCCCACATCTCAGGGGTTAGGACCTCGGCCGAACCCCCCTCGTGAGCCCCAAATCACATGGATACCGCCTCACACGGGCCGCCCACCTCGAGTTTGCCCCTGCATCCCACAGGCAACCCTACTAGAGCCCGTTGTGAAAATGCCCCTGCATTAGATTTGTTTCTCTCATTTATCAACAAGATGAAGCTCTGATACCTTTTTCTTATGAATACTAAATACATGAAGCTACGAAACCTGGTAGTTGAAGCTCTTATTTTTGTGAAACAATACTTGTAATCACTGCAATATGCAAGATATCTAATTAAGCAGTACACAATCATCGTCAAAAAAATTGGAATGTGACTAACTTTATTTAATAATAACCTGAAAATAAATATAGATACTCTTGGAAGAACACTGTTTTCCAAAATGTAAATAAAAACAGAAATAAATTTTCACAAGTTCAGAAAAAGTAGGCAATTTATATGAAACTCTCTATTCTTTAAACCACATATAGTTAAAATAAATGAAAAATAGTGCAACAAGTATTGGAAGAAAATAAAAGAATCAAGGCAATGAGTATTGGCAGATAGGAAGATCCTGAAAATGAGTATAAATCTAGCAAAAATAGATAACTACAGAGGATGAATGGTTTTGGTGGGACGGGACAAACCAGGCTCCCAATTTTTGAATATTCTTCTTTTGAGACAAGTTCGACGTGCGCTCCTACCAGCCGCTCAACAAGGAGATTTCCTGTCAAACCGGGATCTTTGTCCACTAGAACCTGCATCATATAGAAGTAAATATCTGGCTAGATTTATTGCAAATTTAGATATTAAAGAAGAACAAGGCAGGGATTATATGATCATCAGCCCAAAATTAGGTGATCCAGATTCCAGACCAATGGGACAAAGTGGATGGCCCTTGCCCTAACAATCTCCTCGATGGGAAAATCCAAAGCTTTCAATTGATACCCTACAAAATAGATGGTTAAGAAAAGAATATGCTTGTGGTCCACATTCCACTGAAAAGAAGGCAAAAGATGAGATGAATAGGACCCTCAAATCTAGGAGATTTTTGGAGCATGCTCCATCCAGAGTGTAGTACATCAGATCAACTGCTGAAGCACAAAACCATGGGCTCATGTATACTAAGCGCATCAGGAAAGTATGCATATCCTCAGACCAAGGATCATATAATTTCTCAAATAACAAAACAAGGTGCCCAGAGAAAAACAAGTGACCTTGGATGTGCGCAGTATCAGATAACAGTCGAGGTTCAAATACTTTGCAGCCACAGCAGTTGCACGGCAGTGGTTGCTCTGAATTCCTCCTATTGTTATAATACAGTCTGCATCATGTGCTATTGCATCTGCCATCAAGAATTCCAGCTTCCTGACTTTGTTACCACTCAGTTGCATTCCTGAAAGATCATCACGCTATATAGTTTGAAGTTTTTCTGTCAGTGTACAGATATATGAGGGCAAAACATAATGTCATTTTCACAAACAATGGTTTCAAAACTTCCAAAAGAAGAATATGCATTTCTAATAGCATGATTGGAAGGTGACAAGATATCAAAAACTAAATAAAGCTCCAACTTTCTTATGGGTGATTACCTTTATGTATACGTCGGTATCTTTTGGCAAACCCGGAAGATTCCATTTGTGAATTGGAGTGGGAAGCTGAACAAATCAAAACATTTTTCTCAATAAAACAAATCAGACATTGAACCATGAACGGTTACAGCAATTTGGTATTACCATGAAAAGCAACAACAATTTGGAGTCTACTCCTCCAATGTTCAAACTTCAAACTAAGTAAGGCAATTACAAATATGTAATCTCCATTTAATTGAACTAGTTATTGTAATGTAAATCAATAGTTCATCCAAACATGACCCAGCCATAATATACACGAAAAGTAGTTTGGGTTTTGAACTGCAACTGCAAAGTAAGGCCTTCATAAAAGTAATAACATGAGGCAATTTCAGAATCTCAGATGCAAAAGCAAAATGTCAAGAAGAGATGAGTGCATTTTTGTGTATACTAAATCACATTAATGTCAAAGAATCTAAACCACTGCAAAAGAATAGAAAAGACTCATACACACTACTCAAGCAAAAGGATACATATGAGGTTGTTGTGTTGTATCTACTGCAAAAATGAAGGGGATAAGAGTATGCGTTTCTTTCGTAATATAGCTAGCGCAAGGGCTTGGAGAAATAGATTAAGCAGTTTGGTAGTAAATGGTAATAGGACATCGGATGAGGGGCAATATGCATAGGCTACCCTTTTGGTTTCGATGCGGAGGTGAGCTCAGGCTTGGTTGATAGTCTTCAGAAAATCAGTGTGCTTTGATGCAGTTTCTGCCTTTCTGGGCTAAGCATCAACATTGCCAAGAGTGGAATGCTTAGAATCCAAGTGTATGGTTGAGAAGCTTTCATAGTTGCCCGCCGTATTCAGATGTAGAAAAGGGGGCCTTTCCTTCAACTTATGTAGGTTTGTCTCTATGCATTAGGAAGCTGGCTAGGCACCTTTGGGATAAGATTATCGAGAGGAAGTTCTCGAGTTAGAAGTGTTGTTATCTATCTTTGGGAGGCTGTTTAACCCTTATTAAAGCAGTCTTTTCTAATATACCGGTGTACTTTATGTCGTTGTTCAACTGCCCTAAATCAATGCTAGATCGACTGGAAAATTTGAGAAGCGATTTCTTGTGGCAAGGGGCGGAGGAGAAAAGGAAGTTTCATTTCCTTAGGTGAAAAGATGTTTGTAAGCCGGTATCTTAAGGCATAGCAGGTACAAAGGACTTGCGAACTATGAACATGGTGCTTCTTGGGAAGTGGTTATGGAGATATAGTTCCGAAGAGAGAAGACTTTGGAGGGAGATTATTGCTAGTAAATACAAGGTGTCGAAGGGCAAATGAGGTGTGAAGAGCTCGTTTCTACACCGTGAGTCTGGTCTTGGAAAATAGTGGCTTCGGTTGAGTATTTATTTAGCAGAGGGATCTCCTTTTTTCTTTGGGGGTCGGGACTTAGGTTCGCTTTTGGGTGCATGTATGGTGCAGAGATCAAGCACTTCAAGAAGCTTTCCCCAAAGTGGTTCGCATTGCTTTAGATAGGATTATTTTTGTGGACGAATGTTATTCGATATGTGGTGGTTATGTGAGATGATCTCCTCCTTACAAAAGGGATATGATAGATGAGGAGATTTATGAAGCTGACGAAGATGCTGAATCTTTTGAAGAATGTGGTCCCCTCGGTTTAAGAAGAGGACTCGATGATTTGGCATGGTCATAGTTCAGGCCGCTTTTCTGTTTGTTCTTTCTATAGTATGATCCGTGGATCGCCTTGCATTCATTTATATCCGCTCCATAAGTGGTTTTATGGAGCTCCTCCTAAGGTGGCGGCATTCGTTTGATTAGTGGGAAGAACGAGAGTGTTAAATATTGATAATTTACAAAGAAGATCCCTTTGTTCTTCCCAACATCTGTTTGATGTGTATGGAAAAGGAATGGTCAATTGATCACCTCTTCACTCACTGCATGTTTGCTCGAAAGGTGTGAGACCACTTCCTGTATGCTTTTCATATTGCTCGGATGATGTCGAAGTTGGTTGTGGATCTTTTATGAGCCTGGCATGGAGGAGGGGTGGGGAAAGTTGGGAAAGCTATATGGGGATTGCTTATTCTAGCGATTTTGTGGTCCATATTGGGGGATTGTAATGGGCAGTGTTTCTAGAACAAAAGCTCTTCACTTCAAGAGGTCATTAGGGTAGTTAAATGTAATGTCTTGTGTTGAGCTTCTTATGTTAAGGCAGTTAAATCTACTAATTTATCCCCTATTTTTTGAGGTGCAGTGTTGGGTGGTATCTTTTCGCAAGTTTTGTGTCTTCTAATAAATTTTATTCTTTTTTAAAAATAAAATAAAAAATAAAAAATAAAAAAGGAAGCAATCCTCAAATTGAAATTGCATTTGTCCAAGTCCATTTCAAAAGTATGAATGCTAAGGAAATGACAGTCTGGTCGTTTCCATCTCATTGAACTAGTAATTGCAATTCAATTTGATTTTGCATCCAAATACACCCTAAATGTGGCCACCTCATTGCTCAACGAGATAGGTGCCATTCTTGCAATGCATCACTTCTGGTCAAGTTTTGCTGGATCCTAGGTTCAGCAGATGAGAGATTGGAGCTTATGTTATGTCCCCAAGGAACATGGCATAATACATATGATGGGCAAGCCATATGTAAAGGTTGCCAAATTAATGCAGAATAATCTTGTATACTGCCCATTTCAAGTGCATGCTTATTTTTCAATTTCTGGTTTATGCAAACTGTGAAGAATGAAGAATTATATGATATGCCCTTTTTAAAAAAATGAAGAATTATATGATATGCCCTTTTTAAAAAATGAAGAATTATATTATATGTGATCTTGTCTTTGCACAGTGCATGCCGGTTTTCGTGTCAGGGCCCCATGGTTCACAAAACCAGATCATTGGTCTGTTGTGCACCTTGCGTTCCGCCACGGATGGACAATTTCATAAAACCTTTCAGTTGAATATGGACCGTTGCTTTATTTCTCTTCTTAACTATCTGTTTGTAGGACACAAATTGAAAGGTTAAGATTGTCTTACTGCGGAAAATTTTCGGGTATTAATCATCCACAGTTGGGCACAGTAGACAAGTGGCGTGGATCATAGAACCATGCGCCCACTTGCTAGAAGTGAAATCTAGTGCATGCTGTGCAAAGATGCAGGCTGTGTATCAGGACATACTACCTGAAAAGCCAATAAATAAATAAAATATGGCAGGCATTATATCATACTCTACAGGAGTATGGTGGAGCATATGTATCGTGAAGCCAAAGCAGTAGCAGACTTTTTTGGCTAAAAATGCTTCAGAAAACTATCAGGTGTGGGTGGGTACTACACCTCCCACGATGGTAATAAATGTGTTAAATACTAGCCTTTTTATGTGTTGGTTGCCCTCATTCTTTATGTAGTTAGTTTGTTCGGTATTTAGAAAATGGACGGATCGATCACATGGCACGCACGTGGATTAATCCAAACTGCCAAATTGAGGGGCCAATGCATATGAGACAAATCCCAAAAGACCAAATAAATGATCATGTCCATGTAATTTTGCACCTTCAAGTTTGGGCCATTAATCATTTCTATTTATCCTTCCTGATTAATTGGTCATCAATAAGATTGTGATGATCACCTGGTCAGTGTGATTCTGGGCCATGCCCCATTCATACCAATATCCACGATTTGGACAGTCAGCAATTGACGCGCATGTGTGCCACGTGTACAACATACATGTGTGTGCAGATGATCAACCATACTCTACCAGAGTATCATGTAATTCCCCAAAATTCTGTCCAATCATCTACTACCACCCCCCCCCCCCCCCCCCCCAAAAAAAATAAATAAATAAATAAATAAAAAATAAAAAAAAATATAAAAAAAAATATAATTAATTAATTAATTAAGAAATAAAAGAAGAAGAAGAAGAAAAGATGCCTTTTCGATAGATACACCCACATTAGGCAGAAAGAGGGGAATCTATCAACAAGTGTGGGTGAAAATATCAAATTTCAAAGAGAAATTGCATAAAAGGTCATTTGGATGCTTGTAAAGTTTTAAGTTGTAAACACTTTTGATGCAGGACAATTAACCACTTGCTCTAAAAGCTCGAACTGTTAGAGCATGGCGAATCAATCCCTTTATCTCATAGCCAGGCCCCACATCTCATAGGTTACAACTTCGGCCGAAACCCCCTCGTGAGCCCCAAATCACATGGGTACTGCCTCACACGGGCCGCCGACCCAGAGTGTGCCCCCGCATCCCACAGGCTACCCCACTCGAGCCCAGTGTGAAAATGCCTCTGCATTAACTTTGCACCTGAAAAGAGTTTTATAGGTGCAAACTGTTTACATGTTATTATCTTTGGCTTTTAAGTGGTAAAGTCTCCAAGGTACATAGATATGTATTTGGCTAACGTGTAAAGTATCTACAATGTAAAAGTAGGTATTCACACCACATAAAGCCTAGGGCGACATATCCCGCCAAAATCTGCAAATCACATAAAAAGGGCTTGATTTTTATTGGGGCTTAGGAAAACATCAAAGTACATATGCTGGTCAGATTGGATTTCCTGCATCCATCACAATTGTCCCCACACACAATCTGGAAGACTTTTAATGGTGGGTGTCCCATCCCAAATGTGCCCTCTCATGTGGCCCATCCAATAATCGATCAGGCTGTTTTTCAGAGCCATAGGAGAGAATCAAGGGACACACATGATGGACAGATTGGATCCACTTTACACATCATGGTGGGCCCCAGACATGGCTTTCCTGTAAAAGAAAAAGGTCAGTTTACCAATAGCCCCTTCACAGCTAAGGATTTTACAGGCATCTAACCGACCCATAAGGTTTGCTAGATAAACACGTAACCATAACCAAATAAACAGCTAAGATCAAAACAAAAACCGGACCCAATTTCAAAATTTTGGCATTTAGGCCGCGTTTGGTTGGACTATCAAATCGAATTGCAGTTCGGTCACTTCCACTTTACTGGAAAAAAGGGGGAGGATTTTATCGCGACAGAGAAATGAAAAAGGGAAGGGGAGAGAAAATTACATGTCCGAGGGAGTAGATATGGGAAGGGATGGGACTGAGCTTGGAAGCAGCCCATGGTGGAGGGGTGTACGGCCTCCTGCTGAGGAATCCTATTTCCTTTGCGTTGGGGTTCACGCCATCTGTTTCCATGATTAGGGTTTTGAGAGAGCAGAAGTGCTTGTAAGTAGAGGAGGAGGTGAGAGCTGGGCGGAGAAAGATGGAAGAAGAGCCCATCTGTTTTTTGTCTCTTTTCTTTTTGGGAGGAGGTATTTTATTGAAAATTTACCAAATAATACCTCAGTAATATGATATTTACATCCCAGTCCTCTTTTCAATTAAATTTTCATTAAGCTGCTTCATGAATTATTTTATTGTCAACCAATGCCGACCTTTTACCCCACGCTATCCATCGAATTTTCCAAATCACTTTGGGGCACTAGCCCGAAGATATGGCAGATCAAAATCTCAAGTGGACCACACTCCAAGAAACAGTTGTAATGAATCCCCACCATTAAATGCTTGTTGTGGGCTAAAGAAGTTTTGGATCAAGGTGATATTTGTTTTTTCTTTCCATCCAGGTTTTTGTGTCCTTAAAAATAGGTTGAGTGGCAAACAAATGTGATGGTCCCCTTTGTTTTTTATACAAATACAAGAACAAGAATAAGTGCCAAATCTATATAACGTACTATTCCATTTGATTTTATTGAATCAGGGTAGAGTTTTTAGCTAGACCCGTGTTATAGTTTTGACTTCATAATTTAACTTTGAATAGATAGAGAGGAAGGCTGAAGTTTTTAATTCTTTTCATTTTGTTAAATAATTAAATGATGAGAGAGCGAAGGCAGGGTAAAAAAGGAAAAGACTGTTTTATTCATAACTCCAATTATAACATTCCTTTTCCCACACTTCACACCTCATAACCTACTTATTTTTAATAGAGAAAAACATCATTTAACATCTTCTTCCTTATTGGTGGGCATTCAAAAAGCACCGTAGTTTCATATAGTATGATTCATGTGAGATTTATATGTGCTTAATTTTTTGGATTCTTGGTCTAAAAAGAACAGTAAAAATGGATAGACAACGTAGATTTACAATGCATACATCAAGATGAGTCCCATAGTTAAGGTTGTACTATGTTGGGTGAAGCCAAGCGACACCTATTCCATGACTTCCCAAGCGACACCTAAATGGGATTAACATCATTATTGCATAATGATTACATGTATGAAAATATCATGGTATTGTAGTCATCCAATCCCATGGTTGGGATAAAAGTTTTGCTTAGGGAAAACACCAGATTAACCAAAATCATGTTTAGTAGACCATAAAATTGTAATCAACATACCAAATTTATAACAGATATCATTCACTAGTACACACATCTAACTAGAATGTCACGTATAAATGGTGTATATGAATGGATGGCATAGATAAACCTACGCAACAATGTGGGGCCCACATGTGTAGTGGTTTCAAAATCCAATGAAATCATGCATAAGACCGAATACAATTCCATGGGACTAAATGCAATTCCATCCTACTTGATCTCAACCTTTCCCATCTTCTCCAAATGCTGTATGGAATTGCATAGACCGAATGCAATTCTATCCCACCTAATACCATCGAATATGAGCCGAACAACGCCTTAACGGCAGGACGCGGATTTCCTGCCAAAGCCTTTCGCAGGAAGTTACTGCACTGGAAACTTAGGTGGGGCTTACCATAATGTTTGTGAGAAATCCACCCCGTCCATCCATTTTTTGAGATCATTTTAGGACTTGAGTGAAAAATTGAGAAGGATCCAAGATTCAAGTGGGCCGCAATAAAGGAAAATGCGTACAGGGAAATTTCTGCCGTTGAAACGTTCCTGGCGTAGACAATAATGTTTATAAGCCATCTATACCGTTTGTAACGTCATTCATGAAATGAAAACAAAAATATTATCCTGATTCAAAGCTTCCGTGGCCACACAAATATTTTAACTGTTGACGTTTAAAACTCACATTTTTGGCCCACTTGAGTATTGGATACAGTTCACTTTTGTCCTTATGTCCTAAGATGAACTCACAAAACGGATAAATGGAGTGGATTTCTCACAAACATCACGGTAGCCCCACCTAAGTTCCCAGCGCAGGAACTTCCTGCGAAAGGCAATTCCCGTCCTTAACGGCACACGCATATTTGATACGCTCTCATGACTTCCTATGGTGGAAAGCTTGTTGGGGCCATAGAGATTTATGTAATAAATCCAGTCGGATTCATCAGTTTTGAAAGACCAAAAAACAGGAATTTAAAAATCAGGCAGATCAAAACTCATGCGGGTCACACCGCACGAAACAGAAGGGAATGGACGCCCACTAATGGAAACTTTGTGGGAGCCATAAAAGTTTTGTATCAGGATGATATTTGAGCCTACAGTTTATCTGAGTGGTAACAACCCTATGAATGGTTTGGATAACCTATAAGTATCATGGTCAGCTCCATGAAGGTTTTAATGGTGGACGTTTGCATTCCCCTCTTTAACGTGGTGTGGTTCAATCTACCTGACTTTCAGAACCTTGCCTGGGTCCGCGTGTGGGGTTGCTTACAGTTTATCCGGGTGGTAATAACAGTATTAACGGTTTGAATGGCATATAAACCATGGTCAGCTCTAGAAAGGTTTCAACGGTAGACATTTTCGTTCCCCTGTTTCATTTGTGGCGGCAGCTCTGGATCTATCAGATTTTTAGGCTCCTCTCCTATTTGGTCTTTCAAAATAGATGGATAAAGTGGATTTGTCATGGACATCTCTGTGAGTCCCACACAGAGTCAGCACAGGTATATCCCCCCTCCCCCTCCCCGGTCACAGGAAATCCGTTTCCGATGTTGGGTAGTTGAATCTGGACGGTCGTTGGTTTTTCGTTTTCGGCCGTCTATATGCAGGCCACAAATCAAAGGTTGTGATTGTCTTATAGAGCAGAGTTTTGAACCGTAAGTCCATTCATGGCGGGACCCAACGGACGGTTATACGGATCATGAACCATGTGCACACGTGTCAAAAGTGAAAACCCTCGTGTACGGTGATAGTTCACATTCCTATCACTGGAAGGACCCATGATCGTGCGCGTCATGTGCTTGTGTGAATGCATCTGCATCAATCCAGACCATTGAAATCATACATCGGACCTGACACTATAAATCACGTTGATTGGATGATCCTGATCATCTAAGAAATGGGTGATTTTTCTCAACTACCATTTCGTGGGTCACTGCATTCTTTCGGTCTGATCCTTTGGTTAGAAACCATCCACGTTAGTGATCACGATTTGGATGGTTTGGATCCAGCCATATGCATTCCATGTGGACACACCCACCATATGCCACACCCGGAATGATCGGGTGCTGCTCTGCTTTCTTTTAAAGCTGGCAATGGTCCTGGTGACCGGCTTGGGCTTTGAGCTATTAACTTAGCCCGTTGGCTGGTCTTGGGTTTGATATGCATGGCCCAATTACTTTTGGGCCAGGTCCTGGTTCATACTCAAGTTATTTTAGCTAAGGTGGACCAACCTGATTTCACATCTACATGTCTTTTTGTGTTTGTTTGGTTGCGGGTTGTTTTATCTTTTTAACTATGAAGCAATTTTATTAAGCATAGCCAAAAAGAAAAGACAAAACAAAGATTCCTAATTACTTAATAATAGTTATTCTTGCAATTGTGATGTTTAGGAGCTTTTGCATAGTAAGTTACTTTAGATAAGTTATTTATGTCATAAATAGCTTATTTTTGTTTCTACTAAATCTATGGATAAATATGTCCGGTAAATAACATATTTATCGTGTAAAAAGTAAAAAAGCATATTTGGCTTCCAATATCATAAGTAACTTATCGAAAGTTTGTTTGGTCTCTCTCATATCTACCGTTCATCTTGTGGGGCTAACTTTTGATGTGGATCATTCGTTGTGTAGGCCTCACTTTTGATGTGACATGTCCATCTTGCAGAGCCCACCTTTGTTGTGTGCATTCATCATTAGGGGTCAACTTTTAATGTGTAGAGTTCATTAGGTAGGGCCCACCTTTGACATTAGCCATCCATCATGCAGTGCCCACCATCAATGTCATTGTTCATCATGTGGAGCCCATCTTCAATATCCACTGCCCACCTTTGATGTGGACGGCTCATCATGTGGGCCCACCTCTGATGTGGGTTGCCCATCATACGGGACCTACTTTGGATATGGGCTACTCATCATTAGACTGGCCTTTGATGTAGATTGTTCATCATGTAGGGCCTACCTTGATGTGGATCATCCATTACATGCAGCCCATCATTATTAATTTCCCATCATGTGGAGCCCACCTTTGATATAGGTTGCCCATCATGTGAGTCCCACCTTCAATGTGGGTTGCTCATCATGAAGGGCTCGCCTTGGATGTGGCCCATACATCATTAGAGGCGGACCTTTGATGTGGAGCATCCATCATATGGGGCCACCTAGATATGGACCATCATCATGAGGGGCCCACTAGACCATCTACCTATTCATTGCAAGATTTTCCAATCTAATGAACTTAGAAAGGGTTTATGGCCATAGGGAGCATATTTCCTTAGATAATTTCTAAATTGTTGTCTCAGTTAAAAATGAAAAACATAAGTTATGTTTGGAAGTTGAAAAGCAAAAAAAAATAACTAATAAAAATAAGCTACTTTTTCTAAAAAGTTATTTATTTAAGTTTAATAACTAAACTGACTTATTTAAGAAAAAATAACTTATTAACTTACACAAGTAAAATTAAAACTAATTATTTGATAGTATGTCTCCAATGAGCCCCATCAGTACCTTGTAAGGAGGATTGAAGCCTTTATAACATTCTATGGGCCCGCCATATTGTCCATGTGAAATCCACTCCATCCATCGGGTGCATTACTCTATTATATGCCTTAAGGCTAAAAATCGACCAAACCTGCAAATCAAGTGGACCACACCATAGGGAAAAATAAATATAAGATAACAATATATCTCTCATCAAACCTATTTATAAGTTGTTACTCACTAGGATGAAGTGAAGCTACAAAAATAAGTAACAATGCTTTCAACGATTTAATTACTTTAGGAAATCATCATAATATGGTGCCATCTTTCATACAAATTTATTACCTATTTAGGAAATCAGTACCTAAAATAAAAAATAAAACCCTCCATAGTTATAGTCTTTCTAAAAAATTCGGCTAATCCACTAACTAAATGTGTTAATCATGTACTTCGAATCAAACCAACGATTGTGTTCCATTAATCTGGACTACTTGATAAGTGGACCGTCTTATTTTTATTCTAGGTGATCTTCATGGTAGTTCATGCGCTGGCGACATGATGGTGTGAAGGTTGGTATGATGCCCCAAGTTATGGTGCATTGCCCGTAGTTGATCAGTTATCCTAATAATAAAAAGTGAGTGGATCCGGTGCCTTGTGGATGCACCATAATTTTAGTGCTTCCACATCTACAAAAGCAGGTCAAGTTGGTGAGATCGAAACCGTTCATTTTCAATATGATTGGACCATTACTAAAAGCTTGAAATATCTGGACGATCCTAACCCTTCAATTGGTGGAATGCAAATGAATACTAAAAAGCAAATCATCACTAGGTCTTATCAGCTAGAAGTTGGATGGCTAAGATGGTCTAATAAAGTAATTTTTAATTTGTGAAAAATCAAAGGTGGATCCCACAACATGTCTAGTTCAGAGCACCATTCACATGTGCCATGTGTATGCCACGTAATATCGAAGTATAAAAAATGGTAATATAGTAGCTCCTCTTGATTATTTAACTAAAAAATCGATAAAAAAAGCTGTGACACTTAGTAGAATATGTTTATTTGTAATCATGCATTCAAAACTTTTACAAAAGGCATACAATTCAATTGAATTAAACTGCACAAACACTATATCACACTTTAGATTGATCTTAAATTAAAAATCATATTAATTTGAAGTTCTAACTAGTTGATTAGTTGACATCTATTGAATGGTAAGTGTGAAAATGTAAGCAGTGTAAATTGAAGAAACAAACATCTCAATATTCACAAGGGTTAGGATCATCCAATCAATGTCTCCAAAGGTTAAAATTGTTTAATGAGAGGAGTTATTGGATGAAATTTTCTAAATTTCAATCACAATATGCACACCCTATCTATGTCGGTGATTATGATGTCCTGCATGAGATTTGGACGTGCCTGATTTTTGGGTGTCAAGAAGGAGATGAGGGGCCACATGTGATGAATGGATTGGATGACATTCAGATATAACACTGGTGTTGGATATGAGCCCATGAGGCCCACACAATTTCTACTTGAAATATCCTCCTGTGGGTGCCCTTTTTCTGTTGAAATTCAAATTTAAGTTTAAATAGAGAGGAGATAAAGATGAGGTTTGAAGTAATAGAAATAAGCCATATCTATATCATAATCGACTCCTCTTAATTAATTCCTTAAAGATACGGACTTGTAAAATGTATTCCTAAATCTAAATAACCTAAATAAAAGATCAAGATAAATGAGAAAAATACTTGTTTATCTTTAATGATATTTTTTGACTTTATGAAGGTCCTTAAAATTTTATATATATCTTACGGCTTCTTGCATTATGGGCTTTCAAAATAAGACTAGAGCGACTTTAACATATCTTTAATTTGCACACCAAGGTAAATGTCTTTTTCTATCTAAAATATAATTATTTAATGCCCTTCTTCTTTTATGCATTCCATTAATTATCCTTACCTTTTAAGATGAAAGAGGCCCCCATGATTTCTATTTAAATGGAAAAAAAATGGTGAATGATGGGGAAGAATTGTGATGCCCGTACGATGTAATTAGATTAAAATTTAATGTATTTATATATAAAAAGTAAAACAATAATGGAATAAAATACAAAATAAAATAAAAGAGGGGGAAGTGGAGGGTCGTCACAACTACCTATTGCCCGTGCGGCAACGGTGATAGCAGCAGCAACCATCCTTGGTCGCCATCGCAACAGCAACCACTGTCCCTCTTCTCCGGCCTCTCTTTATTTTGATCTCCTTTTTTCTTCACTTCCTTAAGAAGTTGTGTTCTTAAACAAATGTTTAGAAATCAACATGACCTCTATATCTTAAATGATTATAGTCACTATATATATGTTACATTATATACAAGACTCTATTATATAATCTATGCAAACATCTAATATCATAATAATCTGAGATAGTTTCATTGTATAATTGTTAAATATGTGTTATATTGTCTCAAGTCATTGAGTGTATGTATGTTATGTTATAATTGATTGAGTATTTAAATTCAACGGTTCTTAAATAATATACGTGCTTTATTGTACAATTATAAGCATATTTTCACCGAATATAGATAATACATCTTCTATTAATGTGATAGATAATCCTATATATATATATATATATATATATATATATATATATATATATATATATATATATATATATATATATATATTCTATGTTTATGATAGAATAAGAGATAATAAAGTAGTGCTTTTACTACATTCCAAGCTAAATAAATGTTAGTATATCTCTTAACAAAATTCATCCACAAAATTATTTCTTAAAATTTTACAGGTAAGAAAAGATTGAGAAGGGCTCAAGTCTCGTAATTTGGTCTTTCCTTCTATCGGTTATGTAATAATTATCTCTTTATGTTTGTATCACACTTTGCTCATGTGTTATGCACATTCATTACCTAGTGTTTAGATCATCAAAATTAATCTTGTGACCACTACTTTAAGTGATCACCTTTGTCAGTAAGTCAGCCATCATTCACATAAGTGGACAAACCCTAAATGTATAAGAGAGATATCATTGAGTTGATGTTTATACATCAAGGTGTAAATCGCCCTCGATTGTGAAGAATATATGATAACAATATGTAATTTGAGATATTTAATCACCTTTAGTTTAAAAAACTTGTCACGCCATGAAAATCGGCACCCGAATATGGAGACTCCAATCCTGAGTTTCTTGGTGTAAACCTAGCGAAAATACAAATGTGCAAGTTCCCATGTGCCCGCGTACTTCGTTTAACATTCACATATGATCAAAATCAAAGTAGCTTTAAAATCAGCGGTATCAAAAATTAAGCAAATGTAACTAAACCCAGAAATATATGACTAATACTCAAAATGTACAATTCTGAAAGCGGTGTCCACCCAAATGAGGATTATATAAGCCACAATATACATACTCAAAATGATTAAAGTGTAAAGTTTTCAGTTTTCACCCAATCATCCAAAACATAACGGTGGTGGTACAAGCCGATATAAGCCTACCCGTCTGAGATCTTGATAGTACCTGCATCAATAATATTGTTTAGTTGGTGTTTTAAAACACCGCCGCAGGTGGGAATAAGTAGCTAACTCGTTGGTTCCATTAATTCTAAGTTACTCATCTTATCATCTCAATCAACGCAGATAATGATAAACAAGAAATCAAACACTTTCTGAATGTCTTGTTAAATGTTCGAATGAGATTATGAAATGATGCATGCGTCTTACAATCCAACACTCTCATAAGCGATTTCAACGCTTATTTTAGAAATGCCAACACTCAATCATCACAGGATTCAAACACCAAATCGCAATAGCCTAATTTAGTGCATTGCTATTGATATATATGATTAGCCGAGTGATTATTAATCCCAAATTGTAAAGCAAATTGGCGAAGCTAAGAAATCGCCATTATATCACGAGTCTCTACCCGAATCATGAAGCTCAATGCGGTTGTAGTGGATCCTCACCTGTCCCTTGAACCATTTTAGAATTCATCACCCAAGGACGACTACAAATAATGTAAGGGTTGTCACTCAAACATAAATGTAAAGTCACAACATTAATTTCATTTATAATATGGTAAGCTCATAACCTTCACAAATGCTCAATTGTCATTACGAGAAGTCTCGTCATCCAATTTTGTACTAATGTGGCAGGCTCGTCACCTTATTTTTACCAATATAGCAAGCACGTCACCCCATCATAGGCCGACAACTCAAACACGATGTCCCATACAACCATGCCCGGCTCATGAGTCTTTATATGATCGTATCACTAACATTTATAAGTAGAATAATTCAATAGGAATTAGGGTATCCTAAATTCAATTGGTCGTTGTCATACATTGTGAACATACATGGTCAGTCAGCCGTTAGATTAATTTGATTGATCCGGGAGAACCCTGGCACAACCGGCATTGGGTGCAAGCATCGCGTATAGTCCAGCTACTGTCGGTTGTATGTGTTCAACCTGGGTTGATCGAACAAGCCTAGGGTGGCCAACCTAACTTGGGCCACCCCTTAGTTCGGACGATTTGCCAACTGACCCAACATCGTAAGCAGTTCTAAACGTCACTAAGAGTTAACAATCATAATGAGATTTCGCATAAACCCTAGCTAAATTTAATAACTTATTCATTCAAGCATTTCATCGAACATATGAGCATCAGTAAGCAAGTAATAACATGATTTGCATTTATAATTAAAGTGTAGACATGTTATCATTCATCAAACCATTCACAATCAATAATCATTAATTGAAACCCACAATGGTCGATAAAACGGTAACCTGAGAATAATGGTCCACACCTTTGTGACAATTCGCTCGACTTAGCACTTCTGAGGTTAAGGTTTTAGGAAAAATTGCTGAAAACCTAAACATGTATATGAGCTCATAAGGTTTTGTGTAAATAAATCTTAAAATCTTATATTTACAAGTATGTTTCAACACTTACCTCCAATCGTCACTAAAAAGACTTTGATGAAGGATTCAGTTGCAACTAAATCGCTAATCGAAGAGGAGAAGAACAAGTTCTTGCAATCTCTCTCTCTCACTCTATTTCCCTTCTCCTTTCTTGTTTTTTTTTTTTTTCCTCTCCCTCTCTTCCAAAGATAGGGCATGAATTCGTATGAGGAGAGGGTGTGTGAAATAAAATGGCTTTTATAATGCCAAAAGGTGCACAAATTACCCCAATGGACCTTTATTCATTATACTAACCTTGGGGGAGTTGTTTCCAACCAATGGGACCCACTAGGAGGTGTGCGGGCCAATATAAACCAGAGATAAGTGTCCCACCAGGAGATCTATGTTCAAACACAACCCTTTGATGATCAAACATGTCAATCAACTCGGAAGGCCTAATTTAGATCGACGGTCACCAAGCGTCGATCAGGTCTGCAACTATACAGATGTGAGTAAGGTAATTACCTTGATCGGTGCCCTATATTTGGTCATTATTTAATGCTCTGAAAGCTACAACTTCGATAAAGAGCGAAGTGTGCTAATTTCATTTAAGTTCAGGTTTCACGTAAGGCACTCGCGCGATTCATGCACTCGCCTTGCGGGATAGAGTTGAGTAATCCTAAGCACTATCTTGGCTTAATATCCACGATAGACATCAAGCCCAGTAAGACAGACGTTATTCTATAGTTTTGAGTCTAGCGGCCCATTAATGAGCGGTCTAGAGCTTGTTTGGATTATCAGGGCATTTCTGAAATGAATTGGGTAGCGAGATTTCTTTTGCGTGATGATTAGAGTTTGGATTAGCTAATTTTATAATCATCCAAAACCATTGGTTATTAGGCTAAAAGAGTAAATGAGTCAGTTTTGGTTTGTTAATTAATATCTGACCCCTAGTTGTCTCGGCTTTAGGTATGTCCTTATTTAGTTATAGCTGTCTTGATTAGGCAGTGATAGGCCAACTATATTTGAGTCTTAGATGAATAAATCACGAGGTTAGAATCGATGTTTAAGTGATCGGGCGGATTCGGTAGCTTCCTTTAGTTAATTAATCGAATTTGTGCAGTTCTTTATTAGTAATACTCACGTATAAGTTAACATCAAGTGTTAATGGTCAGCAAGAGACAACATAAGTTAATTATAGTGAATATTTTGAGAATTTTTAAAATCCAAATAGCAAAAATTCGGGACGTTACAAAACTAAAGATAGACTTTGGACTTATCTAGAATTGTAAAAGCATGGGAAAAATTATGTTTCTCATGAAATTATGATAAATGAAATATTTCTTTATTTGTTTTTACAATTTATTATTATTATTTTTTAAAGGACCTATTTTACTTTTGGCAAAAGAATTAAAAATTCATTATAGTTATTGCAATATTAACACATTTAGCATGAATGGAATGCTAGAAAATAAACATCCGTATATATGGCATACACAACATATATGGGGCACTTGAATTTGAATTGTGGCAATTGTGGCATATGTGGCATATGTGAGGTGCTTGAGGTTGTATGGTGGCATGTGTGGCATAAAGAGATCCATTTGCACATTTGACATTTAGGCACTTAAAACTAGAGGGTAGCACTTGTGCACATTGGCATACACACACACACACACACTAAGTAATTGAAGTTATACAAAGGCACATGTGGGGTGCAAGGGACATAATTGCCTACAATCCTAATTAAATTAATGGGCCCCTTGTAACTCTTGTAATTAAAAAGGTTCCACATGTATGTATTAGATGTGGGGCCTATAGTGAAAATCAAAGATTCTCCTATGTGAAATAAAAATATTGCCCTTTATGTTATGACACTAGCATTTGATGGGTGCGCATGGTGTTGTAATGGTATTGTCCAAATCACATAACTTGTAATGGCAATGTTTATCTTCATGCCACGACAATGATTACCAAATATGGAGTTTGCAAGTATCAAATGGCATGTCAACACATGTGATGTTGTATTATCCATCTTTATGTCATTGCAAGGATTGCCAAATTAATATACAAGTTACAGGAACTAAATGGCACGTTGGTGTCTGTGACGTTGTATGGCATTGTCTAATAGCAACGTCCTTCTTCATGCCACTAGGACCACCAAATTATGGGGTTACATGAAACATATGACACATTTGTGCATGTGATGTTGTAATGGCATCATCCAAATCATGTAACTTGTATGGTAATGCTCATCCTTGTGCCATTATGAAGACCCGTAAATGTAAGGGTTATAGGGATCAAATGACACATTAGTGCATATGATGTTGTGATGACATTGTCGATATCACGTAACTTGTAATGTCAATATCCATCTTTGTACCATTATAAGGACTGTCAAATGCGAGGTTACAAGAACCAAATTGCATGTCCATGCATGGGACGCTATAATGACATTGTCCAAATCACATGGACTATATCTTATTGAATGTTACATAAGCATACTTTTCACCCTCTCTAATAGAGTTCTATTCATCATGTCCGCCACCCCATTTTGCTATGAGGTCCCTGGAGTTGAGAAGTGTCTTGTTCCTTTCAAAATTCTATGAATTCCGCTTCTCTGTACACCGTGTCATTGTCTGACCTGAGATACTTGACCCGTCTCCCGATTTGCTTCTCTACTTTCGCCTTCAATTGCTTGAACCTGAAAAAAACTTTAATTTTGTGGCTCAAGAAGTAGACCCAAAACTTCTTCGAGTAATCATCTATGAAGGTCACGGAGTGTCGTGCCCCTCCCTTAGCCGGTACTGTCACTGGCCTCCAGACATCAGAATGAATATAGTCGACCACCCCGCTGCTAGTGTGTGTAGCTGACGCAGGGATGGACATGATGAGGTCGATCACTGTCTTCCTCAAGGGGATAACTACTCCGAATCCACGAAGCTTCTCTGAACTCCTCACAGAGATACCTCAAATCCATGACGGAAAATAAAAAAATAGAAATAAATTTTATAAATTTGAAATTTAATTGATTGATGATATTTAAAAAAAAAAAAAGTATTTACAACCCTTTAAATTGTGATACCAAGCCTTGGAAGAGTTTCAGAACCAACTCAAACTCCCTAAAATTCGTGACTTACAGTCATAATTTCTTCTAAACTTCATGGTTTTCACCCAAAAATAGTAAGTATCCTATTTGGCTTAACCATGCTATTCTCCTAATTTTTATAAGCACTTTTCATTTTGGACACGACTCTTAAAGCTCAAAGTATGAAGATTTATAATCAAACTAAACTTACTATAAATAGTAAAAATGAAAATAAAATGGATTTTCAATCATCAATCTGATGGAATCTCACAAATTCGGCATGGGCAACTCGACATAGCAGGGTCGGGTGGCTAGAGTAGCTTCTCCTACCCTAAAATCAGATATGGTACGTCGAATAACTCATTCCGATTTGTGAGATACACCTGTTTTAAAGGTTACAATGGTCCGGATCACTTTTGCCTTCGATCGGGCCTTCTCAGGGCTATCCTGGACATGAAAGTGTTCCCGACCTACTCTACATCAATAACAGTCTTGAACCTTACCCTGCACTACTTGTCTAGGATGTCATGCTCACAGAAGTCCATCTTGCATGCCTTAACTCCCTTCAACAGTTTTCATTTATGGAGTTCCATCATGCCCTAATCGCATATGTCATAGATTTATATCATCTGTGCTAGATTCTGTGTATGAAGTGGTAATGGCCTCACCCATAACAGTGTTCTCGATCAACTTATAAAGATATTCAACCTTATGTCCCTTCATCAACACCATTTCACTTATGGTGACCTTTAATACACCACCAGATGCGGTAAATGTACAACTGCCATTCATATCTAAAACTCCAATGATATTAAAATTTTCTTTAGATGTGGGACATGCTTGACATCACCAAGAGTCCAAATGACTCCACCAAACATCCTTACCTTGATGATTATTATTTTGATGGCCTTGCATGCTACATCATTTCTCATCAAAACACTTCCACCATCATATGACTTGTATGAATCGAACCAAGTCGTATTCGGGCACATGTGATACGAACATCATGAGTCTAGAATTAAGTGTCTGAGAGACGACTCGTACTTGAAGAGATCGAGAGGATATCTCCTTCTGACTTCTCTTCTACTACACTCATTGATTCGCTTGTTTTCCCTTTCATTTGCTTTTGCTTTATATGTTATCTATTTATTTATGGCAGTCTCTCTTGAAGTGCCCCTTAATGTCGCAATAAAAGCATCCGTCCTCTGCATTCGACTTCGATCTGGACATTTTCTTCTTGTCTGACCGAGATCGCTCAAGTCCCTGACTCCCTTTCGTGTCTAGCCCTTTTGCCTGAGAGTCCTCGTCATTAAACTTTTTTCTCATCTCATTGGAAATGATCGCCACAGTGATTTCTCTAAGCTTCACTGTATTCTTCTCATACAACTGAGTAGTGACGAGATGGTCGTTTGACGATGGAAGCAATGCTAGAAGTAGCACCGCTTTGTCTTCTTCCTTAACCGTCTCTCCAAGCCTTACCAACTCGCTGCATAGCTTTGTAAAGAAGTTCATTTACTCTAGGAGATCTGATCATTCCTTCAATTTCAAACCTGAAAAGTTATTTCTTCACGAACAACTTATTTGTGGGGGACTTCGACATGTATTAGTCTTCTAGCTTCTTCCACATCATCAGGGGTGATTCTTCATCCAGGATGTTGTACATAACCTCATATAACATACATTAATGGATGGTGCTCATAACTTTCTTCGTGTGATTGCTTCATTCATTATCCGACATCTTTTTTTATTTTGTTTACAACAACACCTTGTTGAACCCTTGTAAAACTAGAATGTCATTGACCTTCCATTACCATAAACTGAAATTATTCTTCCCATCAAACTTCTGTATATCGAATTTGATATGACATCTTCTCGTTCAAACCCATACGTCCAACCTAATGCTCTGATGCCACTTTGTTTGAGTAACCCGCTCTATATCACACCACAATGATGTAAACCCAAGCTAAGAACAAACTTGGATCAAACTTTAGGTTTGTAAAAGTATAATAAACAAAGATAGAACAATATAATGATGCAATATAACAAAACCAAAAGCAAACAATCACAAACATGATGATATTTTATGTGGAAAAATCATTTTGGAAAAAAATTTATGGTATAAAAAGATAAAGATCTATTGTAATCAAAACCTTAGAGTTGTATAGACTCGTCTTCTTCGATTATAGATATGCCCGATCTCCCCTTGCGATGTGCACCTCTAAGAAACCCCTATATCCATTAAGAAATCCTTCCCAGGTCCCTTTACAAGTGTAAAAAATCCTCTCCCTTGGTCAACCCTAGCCTCTTGAGAAAACACATGTATTAGTTTTCTATTAACCTTAAGCCCTAATGAAAAAATTGGGCTTAAATATCTTATTTCACGTAAAATCACGAAACTCGACGGTCGCACCCACGGTTGACTATGAACCATTACAGAGAGTTAAGGTCAACTGTGAATCATCACAGAGAATCATGATCGACCGTGGGATTCGATAGTTAATCATTGTAACGCCCTAAAAATTGGGGGTCGTGCATACACTCGACTCCCAATTTCTTGGGTATCACTTATAACCAATTTTACTAATTTGCGATTAATCAGGTTTAAAGACGCAGCATGGAATTACTTGAAACATGGAAGCACAACCATAACTAGTCTACTAAATTGAAAGATGCCAAATATTTACAAGTCTAAAATAATATAAATGGGTCGCATAAGGCGTTGCCCATCAAAATTACAAAAGAATATGTCCAAAAAGAATGATGAGCTGAGACTAACACCCAGCGATCCAAAATCCGTCTACTAGGCCGACGGGAACCGTCCTTCAACTGGAAGTAGGACAACTTGTCCTGCTCCTCAAGACTCGCGCCGCCAGGCTCCTCATACTCTACATCACCTGCATCTACGGGAGAGTCTAGTTGGTGTTTTAAAACACCGTTCTAGAGTGAGAGTGATTAACTCAGTAGGTGCTATTAGCCCTAAGCTATAACAAACATAAATTATATTATGAATTTAATGAAAAGCAAGCATCCATAAATACCTAACTAATCTTATTAACGCATGTGCATGATAAATGATATGATACATGACATCGCCACAACACTCTCTCGAGCTACTTCGTCTAACGATTGCGTATGACCAACACTCCCTCGTTGCAACCTCGACTGCCGAATCGCTAACCTAACTAGCGCTATGCGATATGATAATGTTAGCCGAGTTCTTAGTTACTTCCATTCATCCAGTAGGTTGGGAAAACTGATTCACCCTACGTAACAATGCCCTCAACTAGTTGCGATGCCAAGACCCCTCAACGTGTGAGGCTAGGGCTCCGCGATCCTCGATCCCGTCGGGTTCCCCATCCCTGACTTCAAGCACATGGAGAGTATTGAGCAGAGGGATCGCTCGCGGTCACTACGGGGAGGCTCGTCACCCCAGCGTAGGTCAACAGCTTGGACACAGTGTCTCATTCCACTATGTCTGGCTCACGAGTCGGTGGATCGGTTCCAATTAGTTATCAATGAGCTACAATGGCTGAAGGGTGTTCCAGGTTCCATACATATATGAGCAGATAGGGTAAACAAACAAGGTTGGTCAGTAAGTAGACTAGACCGCACGAGTTCAGACGAGTACGTAACAGACGACATCGGGTATAAGCGACCCATGTAGTCTAACCTGTTGCCCATACACACCCGCCCAAATCCACGAGTTTAGCCTCAGGATGGTCCTACCAATGGGACCACCGTCTCTCTCTTCAGAATCCTGACCAACTCAAGGGTTTTGATGGTAATCCATAACATGCCAATAATCAGGGTTATCAACTAAAATAAGCAATATCATGCATTCGTACTTCCCAACATAAAATTCAGATTTTCTTACAAGGCAAAAGCTAACAATGTTGTGAAATAAAGTTGCATGTGTGTTGTGTGGGTTAGTGAGGAAGCTAAGCATTTCATATATCTCGTAGGATCAAATGCACAAGGATTAATGAATCATAAATGCTATAAGGTAACGTCATACAAGAATTAAACAAGACATTTAACACGCATTCATCAAATTAATACCCAATCAGGTGAGAGACAACAACATTTCATAGCTATTCCATGTTGTTTGGGAGGATCAAAGGTAACGTCTTTCCTAGGTTTTCCTTAGATTCTCCAAATACATCATCCAAGCAATCAAAATCATTAGACTCATACTAAAATTGGTGTTAGGCTACCTAAGGATAATAGTCCACACCTATGGATCATTGAGATATCGAGAAACGACTTACAAGCGTTGAACTCGGTGTCGATCGGTTGGAACCCTAAGACAATGTACTAGTATGTTAGAATCTCATGCAAACCCTCCTTCAACATGAGGGGTTTCTAAAAGATGAGAGATGTACCTTCCCAAACGGCGGAGAGGGGTTCTCCCAGTTGTGGATGAGGAATTTCCTTGAGGGAGAGGTAGAGGTTTGCAAGATGGAACTCCTTTGGGCCCCACGTCGATTTATGGTCCACCTTCACTCTCACCTTCACTCTCTTTTTTCTCTCTTTACTCTCTTTGCTCTCTAGTAATGGTGGGAGTTATGAGAGAAAAAGCTAGGATTTTATTTCCTAGACTTGGGCCAATTGGCCTTAAGTTTCAACAAATTCCCATAATGGCTCTGTGG
Source organism: Magnolia officinalis (assembly GCA_021015155.1). Classification (NCBI taxonomy): domain Eukaryota; kingdom Viridiplantae; phylum Streptophyta; class Magnoliopsida; order Magnoliales; family Magnoliaceae; genus Magnolia; species Magnolia officinalis. The sequence goes on along the minus strand of JAJHSJ010000014.1, from coordinate 6,901,172 downwards.
GGCCCCTTTTAGCTTTGGGACGACCCTATCTCCCCCTTGGCCACCAAATTTGATGTGTAGGTGCTCATGGCCCGATGAGGGGCCATGAAAAATTTGCAGGCAATCGGATACGGGGTTTTATCACACAGCTCCGATCTTTAAATGGCCCTACGAGGTCCATTCTGGTTGTTGGGGCGGTTCTGGTAGCCCTCTGGCCATGAAACTTTTAGGATAGGTGCTACACGGCCCGATGAAGGGCCATGCAAAATTTGGAGGTAAACGGACGTAGGATTTGATCGTACGAGTTTGATTTGCGATCAATGGTCACCGTTTCACGATCGGGTCCCAGATTTTGTGGACGGGTGTAGAAAAATACGTTAGACCTCTACCGTAAATGTAAAAGAGATCCGACAGTTGGAAAGCCTGGTATCTCAGTTTTATTTACAAGTGCCAGATTTCAATTCTGGCCTTAGGTAAGTTGCGTTTGGTAAGCCTCGCTGGGACGGTGTGGATAATTAATTTCTGGATGTCCACTGAGTCCGTGGTCCGCGATGGACCACAAGCCCAGTGAGATCTTCGGTTCCCTAAATTTTTAGATTTTTCTGACCTTCCTTGGCCGATACATGGCCCGCATGGGCTGTTGCTAGTGCAAACGGGATATCTGGCTTGACGGCCCGCACTTGGTCCGATCATGACCAGACTGGTCTACTTTAACCGGCTAATCCTATGTTAATTTACTTGTGGTACTCCACCACAAGTAGTTTAAACGAACGGTCTTGCGGCAAATCCTACGTGGACGCCTCAGGACACTGTTTTGGTTGGATAGGACATTACAATTATGAACATCATAGTGAGTTACAGTCGACCGTGAATCCTCATAGTCGACCGTGACCTGCAGAATGCAAGGCATTTGCACAACACGTTCGAATGATCTTTATCCAATACTGTCTGATGGTACCAAGCTAGAGTGTCGTTCGAATGACATGCATTCGCATATCATGATATACATGCATCTAATCAACTAGTTTAGAAAACTGATTGTTTTATTATACTATCATTACCTACATTTGATTGTATTGATAAAACGTGTAACTTAGAAAATGATACAACTGAGTTAGCTACTCACTCTCACCTGATACGGTGTTTTAAAACACCAATCAGATGATATTAATTATGCATGTATCACCGAGATTTCATACGAGAGAACTCAGATCGCATACACCATCAACGTAACATTTTAGGGGCGTTAGGTGAAAGCAGGAAACTTTACACTTTATTCATTTTGCACATGTATATATTGGAGTCCCAAGTTGGGTGGAGTCCATGGTTTTTGTCTTCTTGAATGTATTTTATGACTTGTATAGTCCCTATTTGGGCGAATACCACTTTTGGAGTTGTACATTTTGAAGATTAGATATATATTTTTTAGTTTATTTATCTCTACCTAACTTTTAATGCCATTAATTTAAAATCACTTTGATTATTGATCATGAGTGAATGTTAAGAGGATTGCACGGGCACGTGAGAACTTGCCCACATGCATTTTTGCTAGATTTACACCTGGGAACTCGGGGTCAGAGTTTCTGTACTCGGATATCGATTTTCGGAGCGTGATAACAACTTTTAGAATTGTACATCTTGAATATTAGCAATATATTTATGGGCTTAGTTATCTCCGCTTAATTTTTTATGTCGGTGATTTAAAGTTAACCGGACTACATAGGCCACGTGCTTTTTTGTTAGGTTCACACCCGCGAACTCAATATCCAAAACTCTGTACTCGGGTGTCGATTTTCGATGTGTGACAAGCCCACATATCGTATTAGAGGTTAAACTTAACCTATAAAAGTTTATAATGGATCAAGATCTTCCTTTAAATTGTCTACAACACTCTAATTTGACTATAAACTTATATAACTTCAAAATTATTAAATATCAATTGATAGTTATATAAGATTTCGGTAGAAATTAATGGTTCAATGCACACACTTTTATATACTCTATAACCGAATTAAATGTCTAAGTTTACAGGAACCACAACACATTGATTATAAATAAAATGAGTCATATGATTCTAACTTTCTATTAATGGACATGAGTTTTTCTAAAGTGAACCATTAATTATTTTTTTCATTCTAGCCAACCATTTTGCGTACAACACTTTACTAGTTAAGGCATCAATCCAATGTAATTGTTAGTTCATGATGCATTTAAAGTGGGACCCACTGCTTGGACGGTTTGATGTAAAATGCCCATGCACGGTCCATGTACAAATTTTTAGGGACGTGGATGGCCTACAATACCTTGACATAAGAAGTTTGGTGCACTCATAAGCTAAGTAGGGCTCACCGTGATGTTTGCCCGATCATATTAAGGACACAAGTCCAAAAATGAGGCTGATGTAAGACTCAAGTGGGCCGCACAATAGAAAAAAACGAGGATTGAAGATCCACCGTTGAAACATTTATGATGTTGTAAAAGTTTTCGATCAAGCTAATTTTTTGTGTTTTCGGTTAATCCTAGTAGATAATGTGGCGCACTTGAGTTTTATATCTATTTAATTTTTGAGCTCATGTCCTAACATAATCTAACAAAACATGGACGGGTGAATTCTTCACAAATATTATGGACCCCACCTAAGCATCCTAGCTCGAGAGGGTGTCACGGACTCACGGGCAATCTGCATGAATTTTCGAGTGCTTGCTTACCTTAGGATTAAAGTTCTTACTAATATTAAAATACATCTGCGAATGCCCATTAGGTGTGAAGGGTTTTTTTGAAAGAACGACCTGACGCAGATGTTTATATCTACAGCAGGAAAAGGCCGGTTTTTCAACAACATCCATGGAATTATAAGCTTATTTTACCAGGCAGTGTGGGCCTACTCTGGTGTAGTGTCCACATCCAATCCATTCATAAGATGTCTTTCTCAAGTTGAACCTACGGCCCAAAAGTCAGGCCAATGAAAAACAATGGTGGGTCGTGCCACGGGAACAGCTGGGATGGGGTGGCCCACCATTAAAATAACTTCCAATTTATTAAGTGCAAGTGAAATACAATCCTTCCAAATAGGTTGGCCCCACTGTGAGATCACATAATGCAAAATTCAGGCATAAATATTCTTCAGATGGGCCACACCATAGAAGACAATTTCTAGCCATTGATAAATAGAAAAATCCAAGAGTGGTACACTTGATAAGTGGATATGGCTGATTTTTGCATAAGAAGATCCTCTGATACGACTAACCAATTGCACGGGTTGGATATGGCACACAGCTAGTATGCATATCAAGAAGAACCGTCCATCCAGGGTTTAATTACATAGGACGCGGATTACCTACTGAACCCGACAGCAGGAGTATCGCTACTGAAGTGACGTCACCACATTATATGGGTTCCACCATGATGTATGTGCTGTATCCACACCATTCATCCATTTGGAGAGATCATTTTAGTGCATGAGACAAAGAATGAATAAGATCCAAAGCTAAGTGGACCTACAAAGAAAACGGTGGAGATTGAACGCCTGCCATTAAAAACTTCTTGGGGCCTCATAAGTTTTCGATCAAGATAGGATTTTTGTTTTTCCTTGTTCCATGTCTAAGTTGGATCTCAAACAAGCATCATAGTGGGCTCTAGGAAGGTTTCAACGATGGGCGCCACGCTCTCCATTGCTTTTATGTGGTGGGGTCCACTTAAGCTTTGGATCTGACTCATTCTTTGGCTGATGCCCTATAATGATCTCTCCAAATGGATGGATGGTGCCGATACAACATATACATAATGGTGGGGCCCATAGAACACGGTGTGGCTACTTTCGGGTTGAGTACCTAATCAGCGTCTCATCCTAACCATACAATCGGTGTTCTTCAAAATACCGTTAAAAAACAAAAATGAAAATGATTGAAGCTCGGTGTGCAAAAGTGCAACGAAAATAATGGATTGGATTGTGCCATCCTTGTGGAGGTTTAAATGTCATCGATCCATTATATTTCCCATTAAATGCACGTCCCGATTGATGTGGACCCTCTTCAAATGCCGAAAGAGTGCTCTATCATATTTCACTTCTCTAGTCTCTATCATGGACTTTTCTGGAACCAGAGAAATGTGGGTTACAAAAGTTTCGGATCAAGCCGATATTTGTGTTTTCCCTTCGTCCACGTCTATTTGACCTTAGCAACACTTTGGAGGGAAAATAAACAACAGTGGGCCCTAGGAAGTTTTTAACCATGGTACTCAATGACCATTATTTTCTGTATTGTGGTCCACCTGATATTTGCATCTTATTCAATTTTGGAATCATGACATGAAATGAGTTGGAAAAACGGATGAACGGTGTAGATATACAAAGCATGCATTAAGGTGGGCCCCAACGGTCAGCTTAGCACCCTCATGTAAAAAAATAATTACAACCGTTGGATCAGTGGTGTACAAATAAACGGTTGAGAGTGGGGAAGTCATCTTATATAGAAAGTGAAATCCATGGCTTGGCCTGTCTCCTTAACAGACTACCATGTGTCCACTTGTATAAAACGGACGCATGAGGTCAGTTTGGGCAGACCGTGGACTTAAAATTCCTCTCGTGATGTGCACGGTGGGGGAGCGGATTAGCTATTACCGGGGGGCCACCTTGATATATTTCTTGTATATCCAATTCGTCCATCTGTTTTTTCATATAATTTTAAGATGTAATCCAAAACTTTAAGTGATAAAAATCTCAAATAGACCACACCACTAGAAAAAGCAGTGAAAAACTATTAAAAACGTTTTGTGGGCCATAAAAGTTTTGGATCAATCTGATATTTATATTTTGATTTCATCCATGTCTTATTGACATCATCAAGAGATTTGATGGAAAAAAAATTTAATAGAACCTTGAGATGAGCTCTTTGAAATTTGTGAGACACTCAATCATCACTGTTTCCTTCTGTGTGGTACACCTGAGATTTGGATCGGCTTACTTCTTGGTAACAGATAATAAAGTGGGCTGTAGAAACGGATGGAGGGTGTGGATATACTAAAAATATCAAGGTGGGCCCCATGATGAGGCTAACACCTACTCCGCTACCCATGGCGGACGCAAATTGCGCCCATTTACCGCAATGGTGAAATGACGTGGCGAGGTTTGATAGGTGGGGTAGCACGTTGTCCCGGGAAGCGGATTGCGTACTGAGTTACTCAGTACGCTTAGCATACTGAGTAAACTCTGTGGGTTTCACCATGATCTATGCATTTCATCCACTCCGTCCATCAATTTTATTAGATAATTTATAACATGGGTCCGAAAATGAAGGAGAAAAAACTCAAATGCACCACACCACATGAAACAGTGTGAATTGAACTTATACCCTGCAAAAATTCTTGATGTCACAGAATTTTTGTATTAAGCTTATATTTGTTTTTTCCTTCATCCATGTCTTTGTGATATTATTAACGGATTGGATGACAAATAGACATTACTGTAGGGCCTAGGAAGGTTTCAATGGTGGAAATCATTATTCCCAGTTTCCAGTGGTATGATCCACTTGAGAGTGGATATGCTTCAACTTTGGCTCAACCCCTTAAATGAGCTAAAAAAAAGTATGGACGGCGCGGATAAACCACTTATTTTTAAGGTGGGCCCAAATGAGTTTACTCAGTATGATAAGAGCATACTGAGTAACTCAGTACGCAATCAGATTCCGTTGTCCCGAGTACGTACTCCTTCAAAACCTTAAAAAGAGGGACGCGGATTGCGTACTACCCCCGCCCGTCCTTAGCTCCGAACGGGCAGTTCTGTGGGCGGGCCCACCGTGATGTATCTGTACATCCAAACTGTCTATCACTTTTCTCATATTATTTTAAGGCATCAAAATAAAAATGAGGCAGATCCAACGATCAAATGGACCACACCACAGATGTCCGACAGTCTATACATTCCACCAATCAAATATTGCCACGTCATTTCATTACTTAGTAAGTAAGTAAGTATTCAGATTAGGTATTTTCCACATGCAGCCAGATGTGGTGGGATACGATTAGATGATGCAAATGTGCCCGCTCGAGTAAGTACTCCGCCCGAGCAACCGTGCGAATTGAGTAATACTCGGCCAGGATTTTGCTAGAGACGGTCCTGTAAGGGGCTCTGTGAGGCCCACCGTGGTGTGTATATTTTATCGACGCCGTTGATCCATTTTGAAATATTATTTTAGGGCATAAGCCTAAAATCGAGATATGTTTAATTCTCAAGCGGACCACACCACAATAATTAAACTCTTTTTAAAACTTTCTAAGACCGGCGGTGCTGTTTTTTTGCCATCCAACCTGTTCAGAAGGTCGCATGTACCTAGATGGAGTGATAAAATAAATATCATCTTGATCCAAAACTTCTATGGCACAGGAAGTTTTCAACTGTGGGCTTTCAATCCCTATTTCTTCTTATGGCGTGGTCCACTTGAGCCTTTGATCTACCTTATTTTTGGGCTCATGCCTAAAATGATCTTTCAGGATGGATGTACGGCGTGGATGTATATACATCACGGCGGTCCCACGGATCCGTCTCTAGCTCGGTCTTGTGAGGGTAGTACCCAGTCCGCGTCCTCTCGGTGGAGTATCTAACCAAGCCGGTGGTACGTGATTCGAGTCTGGTGGCGACGTGGAAAGAGGTAGATTCGATCTCCACCATTTAAGATTGTTGGTGACACTTCAAACGTACCCTTGGCATGGTCATAAGGCAATCTAGACCGTCCGAATTGCTGACCTAAATGTGCAAGGAGGCACCGTAATTGAAAAAAAGCACGGATAGATATTATTAACCATCTATTTTTCTTTTTTAATTTGAACTACTCTCCAATTTTAGCCATCCGTTTGATAGCTGTTAATTGAACGGTTAGGATTTCTTGATTATTGTGAATTTGGCCATATGATCCATCACAATGGGACCAGAAACTTGGACGGTCTATATAGTTGTAAGCCAGTCCACGTGTGAGCGAGGACGCGTCACCACCATTTATTAAATGGAGCAAAACTAACATATGAGTCTAAACGTTTTGAGTATCATGAAGACACCGGGGAGTACGAGGACAACATGATTAGCTTGGGATTGCGTAGCATGACTCGAAGTTGGAAAAGAAGAGAAAGAAACACGCTAGTCTTGCATGCAGATTATTAGGTAGGGACCCTGTCACCACCCGCCACCGTGATGGCAGGACCGTGTGGACCCACTCCTATGTATGTGTTTTATAAACCCCGTCCATCCCTTTTGCCAGCTCAGTTTAGGCCATGAACTAAAAATTGAAGCATTTCAAAATCTTAAGTGGACTACGGTAAGAAACCGCAGGGATAATGACGTCCACCATTAAAACTTTTCTAAGATCCATGGTGATGTTTATTTGTGATGCAACTTGTTCTGGAGGCTGGGATGAATTAGTAAAAACAAGTTTCAAACAATGGACGTTAAATACCCACTATTTCTTGTAGTGTGTGATATATGTCAGCTTTAAATATACTTTAATTTTGGTCTTGTGTGCTGAATGATTTAGGAAAAGGGATGAACCTTGTGGATAAAATACATATATTATGGTGGATCTCACTTAGTCCTGCCAGGGTTATTATCCTATCTGCGACCGTGATACTTGGTCTCCTGTAGCCTACAAGTTGACCTACAGTTTTGATGATTGCAATGTTGATCTATGGGCCATGGCTCCATAATCTTCTAACTTAATTTGGCAATTTTTGGGAAGCGGATTGGCTGGTCTACCACACACCAGCTATATAGTTGGTGTAGATACGTGTGGTGTGAAATAGAACGCAGACACTCTTGAGCTTCGAGTTGTAAGAACGGTTCAAAAGAAATCAAAGTTACATGGACCCACAATGATGTATTTATTATATCCATACTATTCATTCATTTTTTGAGATAATTTTAGAATTTTAGTCAAAAAAATAAATCATATCCAAAGTTCAAATGGACTACACCAAAAATAGCAGAGGATAATGATTTTACTGTTAAAAAATTCGTAGGGCTACCATAACGTTTGTTTTCCATCCAATCTATTAATAAAGTCACAAATACATGAATGAAGAGGAAAAACAAATTTTATATTGATCGAAAACTTCTTGACCTCCAAAAGGGTTTCAATGGTAGACGTTCAATCCTTAATTACGTTTTTCGATGCGGTCCAATTTATCTTTACATCTGTCTTATTTTTCAACTCAAGCCTAAAGATGAGCTCGCCAATTGGATCATTGGTTAAGAGAAGCTCGCCAAATGGATGTAACAATACCTCATGATGGGACCTATGGAACTTACTGACGCCAATACACCAACTACATAGCTAGTGTGTAATACACCAGCCCGCTTCCCAAATTTTGGTACAAGGCTGTCCATCCTGTCCCATCGGATCAACTGTCTCCATCAAAGGACAGGAACCAAATTGGCTGGTGTACCATACATCATGTACCTAGCTAGCTGCTGTGGGAGTGGCACCTATTGCGGTTGTATAAATGGTTTAAAGGGTTCTCTAATCATATTTATTTAGTAAAATTATTTTAAATCATGAATCTAAAAATAAGTCATACTTAAAGCTTAAGGCCTTGTTTGGGCAACGGGAAAAGCTTGGAATTAGATCGGATGGAATTGCATTGGGTCCCGTGCCAATTTTACTCGATGCTAGCAAGTTGTGTAGGTCCCACCCTGATGTGTGGGCTATATCCACACCGTCCACCCATTTTTTTGAGATTATTTTAGAGCATGGGCCAAAAATTAGGTAATTCTAAAGCTCAAGTGGACCCACCACTGAAAGCAACGGGGATTGAATACTTACTGTTGAAAACTTATTTGGGGCTACATAAGTTTTGGATCTACCTCATTTTTCGCCCATACCATAAAATGAGGTTACAAAACAAATGAACGGTTTAGATATAATACATGTGTGTTATTTTGGTAATTTCAAATGATTGCGGGTATATCCATTCAATGTACCACCGTATTACCAACTGAGCAGATCATTAATCTAATCCCATGGAATCAGGGACAATCCCTGCTATGGGTAATAATGATTTTTTTGAATCCAATCCCACCTAATCCCTTCTAATCCCGTTGCCCAAACAGGGCCTAAGTGAACCATACCACAAATAATAGTAAGATAATAATTCTCACGGTTAAAACATTTATAAGGCCGGTATAATGTTTAATTTCTATATACAATCTATTCATAAGATCACACAAACCTTGATTAAGCAGAAAAAAATCATATTAATTCAAAACTTCTCTAATCTCAAAAGCATTTTAATGGTAGAGGTTCAATCTCCACTGCCTTTTGCAGTGTGGTTCACTTAATCTTTGGATCTATCTTATTTTTCAGCTAAAGCATTAATTAGATGAGCTAGCGAAATGAAAAACCGTTAGTATATAGCACATATGTCACGATGAGACTCACACAACTTGGTGGCGTCACCACACCAGCTAGATTGGCTGTGGCGGTTACACCGGCCAATCCTAGGACACTTACACATCCGAAATGGATCATATAATTACTCATAAATGATAATCACGTTCATGTCTCTACAGGGGGTTCCATGGTTCGGTGATCCTCACCGATAATCTGATGGGATCCTGAAACTGGACGGTTAAGAAAAGTAAAAACGCTCAGATATTAAATGGCTAGGATCTCCCACGCTGGGAGACTTCTAACTGGGCCCACCCTCGACTGGCCTCATGCGGATGACCTCGGTCCCGAGGATCCTAGACATATCCCCGCGCCTGAAGACATTCCACATCGTAGGAGAAATGATCACGTGGATTTAGTGCATGTAAACCTTTCCATGCACGGCTTGTTTCCATCCGCATCATTCATCTGGAGCGTCCATTAGGTCCAGTCCCACTCTTCATACGCTTTCTTAAAAACAGTACTCCTCGGATGGTCTGGATGATCCACACAATACAGTCAAATGACAGGAAAATTGGATGGACAGGACTGTCCACAGAAGACAGGTCCAGGAACATACGCTTAGGACCATCCTACAGCTATAGTTTTTGAACAGTAATGAAAGTAGAGATGATTGGATCTAATGGATGGTCCTGACATGTGATTCATATGTCTAAGAATCCAAATGCAACTAGGTGTATTGAAAGGTTTCAATACACTCACAGTGCACTAGATCATTTCTCGTTAGTAAAATAAAATTAGCAAGTCAAAGCCTAATTATCGATCTTGACAAATGAACACGAGGAGTTTGTCTTGCGTCCGTCGCGACTCAGCAACCAGATTGTACCGCCGCCTATGGGGCCCACATACTGAGTGAAAATATTATCGGAACTGTCTATGGTGTAGTTTCACTGTAAGTAACTTACTCTGAATGGATGATTATGATTGTCACTACCTTTCAATGAAACGGTGAATTTCAGTGGCTGTGATCGACTCTAAAGATCAAAGGTTTGTATTTTGTATGAAGCATGATCATTGGAAATAGTTTTATTTTCAGTGAAAAGGAGAATATGAAAGATTCAAATCATGGGAATATCTCACGTGTGTGCCCCAACGGGTTGCAACGCACGCAGATTAATCAGTCGCAATAGAGGAAAAACGAACTCAATACGATAATCTACGATGAACTGTTAAATACGATGGTTTACTCGCGAGAATATCCATCCGAATCCTTCCATACCCACACGTATCAAATTATTTTTTGGACATGAGATCCAATCCGTCCATATACTGGGCCCAACATTAGTATTTCTGAAATGCACGTTTCAGTAATCACAAAACCATAGTCAAGTGGAAAAATATACATTAAATGGAAATACTCCATCAATATGCATTCTACTCACTAGACACATTACTGGACCAACCCTAGGGTTGAATTAGCGACTTGAATCATACGCCGTCCGAAAAGACTGATGAACGGCACCGATCGATTACACGAGCCACAGAAGCACGTGTGCCTTTACACGAGTGCGGAAAGCAGGATTTGTATCTGTTCTTCGCAAGGAATGTGACGGTACGCAAGCCAGAATATCGTAGAGTCATCTCTCTGCGGCATGGATGTCAAGATTACGTGCCGATCAGGACCATCCATCAAGTGGGCCATATTTTGAAAGGAAATTGATTCGAAAAATGCGGTATTAGACAATCAAAGTCTTCATTTCTTGCACTTCTCACCAATGAATGGCTCCCGCTAAAGTCATTTGTTTTCTACCGTAAGCTTGAACTCTGAAGTCCAATGAATAATCCAATGAATAATATAGTTGGTTTGAATTTCCATCTATAGATATGTACAATAAATGGACGGTCGAGATTTTTATATACACTGTAATGTATACGGAATACATACAGAGATTCACACATTTCAGTGCGACGCACTCTACTGCACTGCGCTGTTCCTCGCGGAATGCAGCAGGTGTGAACGCGGCAGCGCCTGAAAGGACCTAACTCAGACTTTTCTTTTCCTCGTGAAAGACTTCCATACTCAGGCAGAGTGTGATGGATGGTACGCGGGCTCTTAGAAATTACTTACAAATTGCATACTGGAATACAAATAATTCAAATTAAACTGTCCATATTGTATGTCTTGGTTTATATGTGTCATTAACCAAAAATCAGGCTTATTCGATTAACTGACCATTGGATTAGTGCTCATTTATTGGGCGGTTAAAAGTAAAAATTATCCACGGATCTTATTTCAAGAAAATTGTGTCCACAGATCAGAGGTTAGGATTGGTCAACCAATCTGATTTTGGGCTCATATCTTATCCGCATTTCTTTCCACAATTCAGTCGGTTCGAATTTGGTTTACATGTTTCATGGTACAGAACTTAGGAGTGCCTTAGCATCAAGCGTCATACTCTGCCAGAGTATCAAATAGCTACTTCTCGGGAAAATTTGAAAGCGGCTTGCCTGCGACCCGGCATGTGGGTGAGAACCTGACTCTAGGGCCCACATCGATCTATTAATTGTATATCCACGCCGTCCATATGTTTTTTAGATGATTTAATGATATTATATAAAAAATTAAACATATATAAATTTTACGTTGACCACACCACTAGAAACAGTAGTCATTGAACGTCCACAATTAAAAATTAAAAACATTTTAGCGTCCAGCTTAATCTTTATTGGCCATCTAACCTGTTGATAAGGTCATACAGACCTGGATGAAAAATAAAAACAAATATCAGCTTGATAAAAACTTTTATTACCCACAAAAGGATTTTAATGGTAAATAATCACCGTTTCCTGTGGTGTGGTCCACCTAAAAATTTTATCTTTTAAATTGTGGGAGAATGATCTAAAATAAGCTGGAAAAATAGATGAACGGAGTGGATATACAATTCATAAATCGAGGTGGCCCCTACGGCCAGGTTGTCGCCCACACTGCTGGTTCCCGGTTGGCAGCCAAAGTCAAGCTTATTAAAGTTGGGGCGCTGACCATCAACATGTGAATGCAGATGCCGCAAAGACCGTGAACGGTAATCCAGGTCGTCGATTTTATGAGAACGATCGTAGACGTTGATTCCGCAAAAGTATTCTACAGCAAACGTTACCATCCGTTCAATCAATGGCCTATAAACCGATGGCCATCGATTTTATGAGAACGATCGTAGACGTTGATTCCGCGATAATATCCTACAACAAACGTTACCATCCGTTCGATCAATGGCCTAATAAACAGATGGCCCATATGAAAAGGCCACACATCGTATAGCTCGAGTGTTCTAACCTACGAAAGTTTTGATTTCATCCCAATTCGAGGTGGGCCTCATATGATCAACGGTCTACAATTCCTTTCTCTCTCTTTTGTTATCTTCCAGTTGGTTTGATATCCTGTCGCCGTCCGTCGCAGGCTTGTAACTTCCCTTGTCAAGAAGTTGTCAACACCGAGAAGGCAAAGGTTTCCTGACCGCACCTCTCTCCACAGGTATCGCTACACGCAAACTGGCAAGCATCCGGGACATCCGAGCCGTGCATTTCTGATATCTCCCACCGTGTATTAGGATTTCTCCTCGTGGTCCACACGTGTACTTTGAACATGGACCGTCCGAACTTTTTCTATAGACCATCGATTATTTTCTCTGTGGGAGCCACCTTATTCCCACTTCCGATGCCCCACTCTCTTGTCAGATGCTAAGCACGTGCGGCGTGTATGCGTGTGTACACAGAGAGGAGAGAGAGAGAGGGAGAGAGGTGAGAGTCTTCACACTCGAACTCTCTTTCGTTGCATTTTCTACAGTCATCTCTCTCTCTCTCTCTAATCTAATCCTTTTCTATTTCTTCTCAATCTCTCTCTCTCTCTCTCTCTCTAATCCTTTTCTATTTCTTCTCGCATTTCTCCCCTCTTTTGGAAATTGAGAGAGAGAGAGAGAGAGATTATTCCTTTGCAGACAGGAATTCGTTCATTTCCGGATGTCGTTTCCCGATTCGTGGATTTACAGTGATTTCCGAGTCTTCTTTATGTGAATAGGTTAGTAAAAGAATCAATTCCGTTTTTCTTTTTTTTTTAATTTTTTTTTTTTAGCTCTCTTTTCTGTTTCTATTAATGATAGAATTGATAATAATAGTATGTTTATTCTATCCAGTTTTGAATCTTGATACTTAAAAATACTGTCAATGTATGTGAATCTTTCACAGACATCCCTGTAATTTCCTGCCTACCGTCACACGTGTTGACCATCAGAGCCATGGGAAAAGGCTATGTAACCACCTTATATGAAAATTGGGCCGGTTCGGTTGTCCATTCAGTTGGAATCGATTGATAGCTGATGGTCTGACTGGATGTGCCGGCGCGGTTGGCCTGCATGATGAACTGGTTGGATTCATTTTCATGGTGGGCGGTTATTTCCTGTAAATTAATGTGAAATTATTTGTACAGAGTGGTTTGGCGATCCAGAACATTGATCTGGTGGGCCATACGGTGAATGCACTGTGCCCCAATAATCGATATGATGTGACTATGCTAACCTCTTCAATTGGTGCCCTGCAAATAGATGGCTAAGAGAACAATAACAATGTTGCTCCTCAAGTGGGAAATGGGACAGATTGGATGGCTAGGATCTTCTAATTTGGAGGATTCTTGTGTCATGGCCTATTCACGTTGGGACTATCAGATCAACGGTCTGGATTACTGGACCATGGGCCCCATTTGTAGAGACTTCTCTTACATGCATTAAATTTAAATCATTTGGCAAACCTGTTACTCCCCAAATTTCTCATCTGTGGAATGTCTTTGCTGAAGTATGTATACATCTAATTGTTCTTTAGCTCGTAATAGGGGTTGCATATTTTCTGCAGTTATGTATACATATAAGATGTTTTGACGAGGAGATCAGACATTCTTCGATTGAGTATTTGCGTAATTTAATAAACTTCAATTGTGGGTCCCAACTATTAGTGGAGAATGGAGATACTCCAAAAATCTCCCTCAACAGATGGTCCTAACTGCTTGATTGAGCACCTGTTAAATGTGGACCCTTGGTTGTAGTTAGTTCATTACACATCTGAAGGATCGGTTCATCTGATAGGGGAGATGTTCGGGCATGGCTCTTCCCATGGCTGGGTCCACTAGACTATGGCTTAGGTTAGCAAATGGTGGGCCTGGCATCTATCATTTCTGGGTTTAAAAAAGCAGCTTTGGGCAATTGGGCATCATTTAGTACCTCTTACGGAAGTCTTTTATTGTCACGACCCTAAATCTAGTGTTGGTAATCCACGATTACTATACACCAGATTTTAGTTGACAGCCTCCGTAGAACTCCGATTCTTGGGACTTTCAAGTAGCACATACTAAGTCCCATAAGTGGGGCTCCACAAGGAGGATTTCTGAAAGCAAAACCAACAAACACGTTGCATTTCTCAAAATTTCATCATATACAATATATATTACTGTGTACAACTGAGCACCTCAGGGCAAAACCAAAACATAAACCACGTCATATTTACTATACCTGATGTACATATGCAGGGTATTACAAAAAAAATACACACTGATATGTACAACACAAAAGTACAACTGGAGTCTGTAGACTAGCCTCTACTCCTGCAGCTCCCTACTCTCACCTGAAAAAAAAAAATAGAAAGGAAAGCTTGAGCTACTATGCCCAGTGAGTGCGTGTGTGCCGTGAAAATGCATGTTTCATGTCATGCTCATTTAATGCACACAAATGCACAAGCTTCCAAATTATTTTTTTATTATATACAGAGGTGGGACTTCTACCCACTTGTAACATACACACTCTTTCAACAGTTCCACAACTTTCCATATTTTCCAATTGGATCACCAAAGTCTAAAACAGAGGTGGGACTTCTATCCACTTGTATAGACTTTTTCCACCGTGGTCAACTACAGAGGTGAGACTACATAGTTCACGGGCCGAACTAGTCTAACCCATTGTGTTGCACCTCACTATCTGCCTAACAGCGAGAAGTTATAAGTCGCCTGGCAAAACGATAGCGGACAATTTACGAGCTCGTCACACACAACCTATCTTTGCTTGCCCATAAGCAGGTCAGGTCAAACCTTTCAACCAATCGACACACGTCGGTGGGACTCGCTGCCTACTTTGGTATTTCAGCATTTCGGCGCTCTGTTTTTCCACATTTAAGTTCCTCATAAGGATCTCATGTAACACATCATGTATCTAGACGGTTTACATACTCATCATAGACACATTGTGTACAAACCAGATTTCTGGGGTATCGGGTCTTACATTTATAATAGATATCATCTGCATTTTGATGCACCGCACTTTCTGTGGTCGGCGTAGAAGATATTAACATGCAACAAATTCTCTTTTGAGAGTCTAAGTTTCTAACTTCTCTTTTATAATAGGCAGTATCTTGCTTTAAATTATGAATAACCCAAATATAGGGAACTTCATTTATTTGACTTCTGCTTTTCATTGCTATAGTTATGATTTTATTTTTTAATTTGCAGGTCCAGGGCTTGAAAAATGGCAGGTGGTTACAAAGATGAGGTGCCCATGTTATCAGATACTCGTTCTCAACTATCAGATGAATGCATGGATGTGGAATTGGAAAGGTTTCATACTAGGACTACTACTAGGAGTGCCTCCATGTCCATATCAATGAACGGAATGGGGTTTTATGAAAATGAAAACAGCCTTGTATCTCATACTGGTCCTTTGCGGAGCGAAAGAAGAGCTCCGTTTGTACCTTTTAGTGGGCCTTTAAATAGCAACCGGAAATTCGAGAACTTTTCCCGACCAAAGAATGGGAGATTGGGTGTCAAAGCACCTGCGGTTGCACCCGAAGAATTTTCTTCTGGTGAAGGAATGACTCAAGTGGACTGGCTGCATGGCAATGTTGCTGGCAAGAACGAACATTTATTGAGGTCAGGGCCATTGGGGAAATGCAATGATCCTTATTGCACAACATGCCCAACGTATTATAATGCCAAAGCTGCAGAAAAGAGTTCAAAAGCTTCAGCTGTATTTGACTCTAAGGTGCTTTTCTCCCCATAGTTGGCTTGCTTATCTTTAATCTAGGTCGAAATAAAAGCATTTAATCGAAAATGCTTTCTATCACCCAATTGATTTATTTTTGTAACTGATATTGATGTATCTTCACTAACACCCTTTTGACGTATCATTTGGTTGTGCTTGTTCTCAGTTTCAATATGCTTTATATGGGGATGCCAAAGGTTGGGTGAGGAGATCTATTGACTTTCTAAATTCCTTTGTCCCTGGCATCATGAACCCTCATGCCAAATTTGTTCAACGGTGGAACAAATTTTTCGTCATTTCTTGCTTGGTGGCGATTTTCATAGACCCATTATTCTTCTTCCTTTTGTCCGTAGAGGAGGTATAATCTTGTCGCTTTTCATGTTGAAGGCTTCACGATTTAGATTTCATTTGAAAGATTTTCACATCTTTAGGTCGGATTGTGCTCTTGTATGTTGCCCTCTTCTCATTGTTTAAGGTGGTATTTTGGTTTCAAAATTTTTTGGTGAGTATTATTAGGGAAACTCAAACAACATTATCATTTGGTATTGTGTTAGCGTCCATAATTTTCCTTGGAGAGCCTGTTGTTATGTTAATCTGGAGGCTGCATTTCTTTTATTTTAGTTTTCTTTGTTATCATTTTATTTATAGTTATATGCATACTGACAGTTTTATATATTACGGATACTTTTACTACATTACATCGAGCTACTATTTTATGATGCTTGATTGTATTGAATGGTGTTTGTTTTTGTTTGATCCAGTAATTGTAAAGGTGGGCCCACCTTTAAGTAATATAAGCGACTGTTCTGTTGGGCACAGGTTGAACCATGCCCAAATTCCAAAATATTCCATATTAATGATCCTAGCTGCCCTAAGAAACTAAACCATTACAGCCAATGGTCTCATTTAATGGTGCCCGGTTTGATGGTTAGGATTGTCTGATGGGGGAGAGTATGTAGTATATCTCCCATCCACCATGGACCCACCATATGGTATGTACGATTTGGATCACTATTGTTTCTCTCCTTTCTTTTACTAGATCCATTGTAAATTTTACAATTGTGCTGCTGTAAACACCGTTTGAATGTGTACTACTGCTCAAACGTTCAGGGCCTCCCATGTATAATGATGTGAAAGTTTTGGTTATGTTCTTCTTTTATTGCATATCTTTGATTTTGTTTGTTTTGACACCAGGATAACAAGTGTATAGTTCTCAACTGGTCATTGGCTACAGCAATTGCAGTCGTTAGAAGCATAACCGATTTCATTTACTTTTTACACATATCTTTGATTATGTTTGTTTTGACACCAGGATAACAAGTGTATAGTTCTCAACTGGTCATTGGCTACAGCAATTGCAGTCGTTAGAAGCATAACTGATTTCATTTACTTTTTACACATACTTCTTCAGGTAAGCCACTGTTACTTGAACTCTTATTTATTCCATGTTTATTGTTCTAAAGATGGATGATGTCTGTTGAGTGTTTTCAGGTGCTTTCTAGCATTTCAATTGTATTGTTAGATTTGAATCATGCCTATGGGAAAGCTTGTCGCAGCAGCTAACTGTTTTCTGGCGAATGTTACCTTTCTTTCTGATAACCCGGTTATATTGGGGACATCTACCCACACATTTGAGCTGACACACCGAGTAATGGATAATGTGCATAGACAGGTCCTTGACCCAATGGTACCAAAGGTCTCCTTGGGTCCTATGTCTGTACAAGTGTGGCCCATGGTTAAGTGATCTGGATGGTGATATGAGGGACCCCACCATAGGTGAACCATGCCCCAAAAATCTCTGTTACAAGATTCAATGCATCACACAACTTGACAGGAAATATTACAATAAGATGGTTTACAGTTTCACTATTTGTTTGCATGTATCTAATTTATTATTATTTTATTCACAATGGAGTTTCTTTCCTTTTATTTTTTTTTTTTTTCGAGAGAGAGAACCAAAATGTTGTTTAAAACTGAACAAACATAGGATGCTGTGCAACAAGTCAGAAATTTATTCGGAAACTTTCTAATTTGCAGAAAGATCACTCACAAGTTGTTTGGTGGGTTTATAATATTTTGCTAGGTGTAACCATTTTCAAATCAAGGGTCTCTACTCATGGCTCGGTGGTAGACTCTGTGAGTTTCAACATTGAAGTCATGGGTTCAAGTGCGCATGTGGTGTGTGTGGGTGTGAGTGTTTGTGTAAAAAAAAAAAAAACATTAGCAAATCAAGGATATCTTAAGGGAATGGCATAAGGGTGTTCATCAAGAAAATTTCCCTTAGTGTTTATATATATATACATGGGAATGCTCACCTACACACCTTCTTATGTGAGCACATGTGCGCACCTTTGCACACATGTCATGGGCATAGAATCTAACCGGTCCACGTGATGCAGCACCCCCTGAAACCTCATGGGCCCAATTTTCAGCCCGATCCAAAACTTTGGTGGGCCATAGCAAAGAGAAATGCAAATAAAGGGAGGAAACTGTTTCCTTTTGCCATGGCCCACTAGAGTTTTGTATTGGGCTGAAAATTGGGCTTGTGAGGTTTCAGGGGGTGCCGCATCACATGGACCATTCAGATTTTGTGCCCATGACACATGTGCAAAGGTGTGCACGGGTGCTCATGTAAGAAGGTGCGCAAGTGAGCATTCCTATATATATATATATATATATATATATATATATATATATATACGAAGTCAAGTTATCCTTTAAAAAAAAGCAAAATGAAAAAGAAAAACTGAAAACAAAAGTTCAAAACAACATTATGGGAGAGGCACTGAAGTTCTCACTTTCCCAATAGTATCTGCACCTCCTTTCCTTCTCTCTGAACTAAAACAATCCATCTTTGAGAACATCTTTTCTTTATCCCAGCTAGACACTAAACATCCTTACATGGTCTGGCTGATTTGTAAGAAACCGAATTATTGCAGTGCTAGAATCCCCTTCAATGATGAGGGTGTCAGCTTTTGACAGTCTATAATGCTCAAAATTTCTTGAATAGGGGACATTTTCCTCTCATTAGTCCCCACATAACCACAAGGCTTGGAAGTTGGAATGTGCCTTAGGATACCGCCACTATGAATAATCACCACTCAATGACCTGGATTACCTTTGGAATGCCCACTACAGTTAAACTGTAGGTGCCCTATGTGAGGAGGCTCCCACTCCACTCTATGCTTACGTTCCTTCTTGCCTTCCGCTATTAGCCTTTTCCAGTTTTGAAGGAATTTCTCATTATAAACACCCTGAAACTCCAGCAAGACTGCAGCCCAATCAATGATTGGCGACACCGTTTTTCCATTTTTGATTTCTGCCAATGAAACTATATTATCAAATTATCCCTTGACTCTTCTCTTTCCATAGGGTGCAGATAAGTGTGAAAGGCACCATCTTCCACAAATTCTCTCATTACTAGTAAAATGTCCTCCATTCCAACCATTAATAATATCACCGAAAGGAGCCACTAGAAACCCTATTAGTGCTGAACATCAACAACAAATGAGTACATGCCCCTTGCTAGTTGACGAGGAATAAAATAAACAAGTGATCCACAGATTCCTCAATCCTCCACTGAAAGTATAGCAACCACCCACATGAATGAGGTGTTCGGAAGATATATTGTCAATTCTAGGAAAGAGATTAATCAATGGTCGATCCCTGCACCAAACATCCATCTAGAATCGAATGCGGTTCCCTTTTCCAATGGAAAAAGACACTCCTTCTTGAAACCTCTGCTTTGTCGACACAATGGCCCTCCAAACATTAGTAGTTCTATAGAGAGAAGAGCTCTTTGTACTCCATTTGCCCGACTGAGTACTATATTTGGAAACTAAAAGTTCCCTCCACAATTTGCTTGCTTTGGACCCAAATCTCCAATGCCATTTACCAAGAGGGGGGCTATGTTCATAACAACGAGATCTTTCAACGCTGCCCCCTCATTTGCCAGCTTACAAACCTCTTCCCATCTAAGCAAGTTGAATATTCTTTTCTCATTGGATCCTTTCAATAAGAAATCTCTTTTCAATTTATCGATTCTGTCCACCACCGATCTTGGAGTAAACTTGCATGTTAGAGAGAGCATCCATAATGAGAGTTATACGGCCTCCCAAAGAGAGATAGCGACCCTTCCATGAAGAAAGCTTACTTTCAATTCTTTCAAAGACTTCATCCCACAAGTGTTTCGCCGGTTTTCCAATACAAAGTGGAAGCCCGAGATAGGTAGAATGGAAAGCGGCCGCTTTGCATCCAAAGACTGTCGTAAGTTGCATCAAATGATTGCGATCCACATGAATCTCTAAAAGTTTTGTTTTGGATACATTAACTGTTAGGCTTGAAACCACTTCAAAACAAATCACCATCTTTTGATGATTATCGATCGACGTCATGTTTGCATCACAAAAAAGAATTGCATCGTTCGCATATTGGAGGTGAGAAATTTGCATTCTCGCGTTCGCCACTTTAAAACCAAAGATTAGGCCATTTTTCTCATCTCTTTGGAGAATCCTACTAATAGCTTCCCTAATCACCACAAAAAGATACGGAGGTAATGGATCCCCTTGCCTAATTTTGCGAGAAGCCTTGAAGAAGCCATTGGAGGACTCATTAATCAAAATGGAGAAATAGGGTGATCGAATGCAAGCTTGAATCCAACCCCTCCATTCAAAGCCACAACCAAGCCTTCCCAACATGTAGTTAATAAATTCCCAAATGACATGGTCATAAGTTTTTTCAATATCTACCGTACAAACTAAACCGCTTTTCCCTTCCCTATGCCTAGAGTAAATGCATTTCTGGGCGATGAGGGTTTATACCAAAATTTGCCTATCTGCTATAAAGGCACTTAGGTTCTCCGAAATGACTTGAGATAGAACTCTTTTGAATCTAGACGCTGATAATTTGACGAGGATTTTATAGGGGCTTCCGATTAGGCTTATCGGCCTGAAGTCTTTAAGGTACTTTGCTCCTTCTATCTTGGGAATTAGAGCAATGAAAATAGCCCCAAGTTCCTTTGAGAGACGACTTCTCTTGAAAAATTCTTACATTAAATCCATTACATCTTTCCTAACCACCGGCCAAAAATTCTAAAGGAACTTCATCGAGAACTCGTCCAGGCCGGGGGCCTTGTCCCCACACATGGAATCAAGAGCTTTTTTGACACCTTCTGAAAAAGGCATTTCAAGAGAATAAGAATCCTTTAAAGACAACTGAGGAAAATTAAATTGTCCAAGCATGGTTTGGACCAATTGTTGCGGGAAAGCAGATTTTTTTAGAAGTAAACAATGGAGTTGCTGATCTGATCCTTATCTGTAGTTCTGGATCCCTCAGTCACCAAACTACTAATTATGTTAAAGCGTTGACCATATTTCGAAAGAAACGAGTGTTTTTATCCCCTTCTTTTAGCCACAATGCCCTAGACCTTTGTCTCCATTTGATTTCTTCTACGTTAGAGAAATTTGAGTATTTCAGCAATAATGACCATCTTTCGCATCTCTCTTCATCCTTGATAACCCTCCGCCCTCTTCCATAATATTGAACTCGTGAATCTTCATCAAAATAGATTCAAATTCTGGTTGCCTAGCACCCAAAAGTTCTTTCTTCCGGCTTCTTGAGCTTGCAACTTAATTTGAATCCTGCAAAACCATCCACTTCGAACGAAGTCCACCATTCTGTTACTAGTTGCTTGAACCCCTTGATTTCCAACTAGGCTAATTCAAATCTGAATTGTCTGGGCCCCCAATTGGCATCTGTCACTTACAAAACAATAGGTCTATGATTGGATATAGGCTGTGACAGGGCACATTGATTCACCAAGGGCATGTTTGGATTACTGATTACTACAGTAATGTGTTGTAATATAAGGTAAATGAGTAATGATTGTCATGACCGCAGTAGGTAGAGGTAAACCATAATACTGGTTGTACGCAATACTCCTACAGGCACACTTTCCATCTGTATAGTGTTCTTAGTGGTTAGATATATGTGGATGTACTTTCGTTAATACGTATCATATTCTCATCGTCCATCCATTTTGCAATATCATTTTAAGGCATGTCCTAAAAAATGAGGAGATCCAACACTTCTATGCCCCCAAGAAGTTTGCAATGGCAGGCGTTCAATTCAATTTCTTTCTGTGGTGTGTTCCATTTCTGGTTTGGATCCACCTCATTTTTCGTCTCATTCCATAAAATGATCACCCAAGAAGGATGGATAGTGTGGATATAAGACATATATCATGGCGTGGCCCACAAAATTATGCCACATGAACACACCTTCGCCCATCCGTTTTCTGCTGTGATTCCAAAAGATTACCATGATTTGACAGTTAGTGATATCCAATCAACGACAAGATGCAATGATGTGAGTTTTACACCGCATTGCCACGGTAGTCCATCATCCAAACAGGCCCTAAAGTAATTTTTTGAAGCCAATCAGGCGAAACTAAAAATCTGTTGAGGTGAGAAAGTATAGGTTTTGCTTGATTGTTTGTCCAAGTAAAATTTGCACCTCAAGGAAAATCAACAGGCTCATGATGGGCCACCCATTCAGAAAAATTTTTCATGCCGCGATTAACACGACCACCGTTAAATC
The DNA here is from genome assembly GCA_021015155.1 of Magnolia officinalis. Lineage (NCBI taxonomy): Eukaryota > Viridiplantae > Streptophyta > Magnoliopsida > Magnoliales > Magnoliaceae > Magnolia > Magnolia officinalis. Next base: position 6,878,158 of record JAJHSJ010000014.1, on the reverse strand, counting down.
TCTCATACGAAAAATGAACTACATTAAAATCTTCGCCGACACACTAGGGTAGATTTGATGAGGACATCACGTCACGTACACCCTTGCGTACGTATTAAAGGAGGCGGGCCACACCGATTTCCTTGTGATTAGGCGAGTACTTGTGATCGTGCTAAAGACCCCATGTGCATGTGCGAGCATCTGGAAGATCCTACATTGGGAAGATGCACATGAGCTGCTTTATGGAGTGATCTGGACCGTTGGATTGGAGGGACGTGACGATCAGGCCGTTTGATCACATGATCGGGCCATTGATCGTGGATCGTCCACACTAGTTTTTCTTAGGCTTTATCTCCTTCTAGGATTTAGTTTGTTTATGTTATGTTTGGACACCATTATGGGTGTTTTTTAGTTAATTTTAGTTAGATTAGGGCTATTTTCGTCAAAATTCACAAAACATGGTGTTTATTGTAATTTTCGAACTTTCTTGGAGCCATAAAAGAGGGTGGGCGTGTGACGCTCTTCCTCATTGGATTTTGGTGATAAAAAAAGAGAAGCTTTTGCTTTCTTCTCCTCTTCCATCTTCATGAGATTTGAGGATACTGCCATGTGATTTGGAAGGAAGATTGGTGTGAGGCTAATCTTAATCAACGGAGGTGTGAGGTCTCTATCTATTCCTACATCATTATCTCTTTTCCCTTCATCAAGGTATTTTCTTCAAGTTCTTCGATTATCCCATCTTGAGTATTCATCTTCTCCTAAATCCATCTTTTACCTATCTACAATCCCAAACCCTAAGAGACCTAACCCATCCATCCCAAGCCACACGTGTGAATCCTTCGGGTTGGCCATAAGGCCACACCTTGCCTTTTTTTTTTTTGGTTTCTTATCTCCCTTAGATCAAAACCCTCTTCTTCCATTTCCAACACCCTAACTATAACCCTAAAATCCCTAACTTTTCCTACTTTCCTAAATTACAAAACCCTAACTTTTCCCATTCTTCAATTCACCCAAAATCCCTACACCCCTTTTATCCAAAACCCTAATTCCCACATCCTAACCTATAAACCCCTTCATCCCTTCACCCAATTTGATCCCCATAAACCCTAATTCCTATATTTTCCCAATTCCTTTAACCTTAATTTTACCCTAGGTCGTATTAGGCCTTCTACATTGAAATAGACTATACCCTATGCTAATTGGATGTCCTTAAATCCATTAGATCATAGTTTCCTTTTATTTAATGATCTCGTGTTACGATGTTGGTAACTTAGGCTAGGATTATGCATGCTGTTCTTTTGATTTTTATGATATTTGTGATAATTATGGCAATGTTTGTGTTTTTTGTTAAATATCTTAATTTTGCTACTTGATCTCACATGTTATTTGGTTCAAGCATCAGTCCTATATTAAGATCCCACCTTTGTCTAATTGCCGAAAGCTTAGACCAAAGCTGATCTCTCTGGTAGTAGGAACATGGACCATAAGTTGATGTAAATACCCATTTGAAATTGGAACAACAGTCTTAGAAAACAATTAAAACTGAAAATGTGCCAATATTGTTTTCTTTGCGCCAAATAGTATCCCACTTAACTATCATGCCTCCCGCAGAACCAGAAGCTTCTAATACAACCCAATCTTTATTGCGGGTGCCCCAGATGGAATTTATCATGCCTCTCAATCTTTATTGCGGGTGCCTCAGATGGAATTTATCATGCCTCTGTCGACACTCTAAAGCTTCGATTCCTGCAGTGCTATAATATTAGCTTCTGACTTACACATTTTAGGAACCTGGGCCCTTTTCAGGTTGCAGCCCAAACCTCTCTCATTCCGGGATGGGATTAACATTGATCACCTGACCTGCCCTCTCTAACCCTTGAGCTGCTGTTGGCCTTATTTGATGAGTCGTAGTTAATCGAGCACTCAAGATTGAGATGCTCTCTCATTCCCCTAGGAGATTTTCCTAGTAGTTGTTCTGTGGTCCTGATGAAATCTTTGTACTCCCTTGCTTAGGACAAATTGAACGAAATCATAAACATCTTCCTCTCTGGCTCTAATGGACAGACCTATCATGCCCCCCACTCTGTCCTACACATCTTGAGGTAATCTAATTTGGGCTTTAAATAACTTCTAACCTCCGGCAACATCTACGGCCTGACTTGTAGGATCCTCTGAGATATGAGGAAGTGGATCAACTCTGCCTCTTGAAGCACACAGAGGGGTGACTACCAAGGCATCCTCCACATTACATTTGTCGTGATTTGAAACTTCCAGCGCCATTTTGTTAACTTTTAACTTTTCCATCAAACCATCAAGGACAGACTCTAATGCAGGGGCATTTTCACACCAGGCTCGAGTGGGGTAGCCTGTGGGATGTGGGGACACACTCTGGGTGGGCGGCTCGTGTGAGGCGGGTGGCTCGTGAGAGGCGGTACCCATGTGATTTGGGGCCCATGAGGGGGGTTCGGCCGAGGTCCTAACCCATGAGATGTGGGGCCTGGGCTATGAGATAAATGGATTAATTTGCCATGCTCTATCAATTCGAGCTTTTAGATCAAGTGGTTAATTGTCCTGCATCAGACTCGCTTTCTGAAACTCATTGGTCGTCCCAAGTCTCCTTTCTGCATACAATTCTTGAGGTTGAGGAGAGATGACCCTTGAAGCCTGCAGAAGAAGATGATCTTTGCATGGAGAAGCTTCATCTTTGAAGTCCTTTTGGAAATGAAGAGCAGCTTGGGTATAAGGATGAAAGGCATCCCACTTGCGCGAAAGATACGCATGGTCCTAAAAAGAAGCCTCCGGAATACGTGTGGGAAGAGACTCAAGTGCATGAGGCCCATTGACATGTGTCACCATCTCGCTTTCTCCTCTGGTCAGTTGATTAAGATCGGACTTCCACGTGTTAATCTTTAAACGATTTCCCTCTCCAAGGACCAAACTGACTTTCGAAAAGAGAGGTTTGGATTAACTGCAAGCCAACTTAAAGCCAACTGAGCCTCCCTCTTTGCACCGCGGAATTTGATACGGGGTCTGAGCCTACCTGAGATAGACAGAAAGGGTACGCTGCTCCCGAGGCTGAGGTTTGGAAACCGAACCTGCGAAAGGGAGGAGGCTCGGGCATGAGGATGATGCATTGAGACCTGCCAAATACCGCACCATAGATGTAGAAGTCACATTCGATCTTTCTCCACGTACCCCATTTGCAGCAATCTGTAGAGGACACGTGTCTTGGAGAACCTCCATTGTGGCGCTGGAGTACTGGGAGGTTGCATCCTCTTCGTTCGACCAACTGCTGCTGCTCTTCGCCGGAGCTTCTCTGCTACTCCAGATTTCCCCCAGTGCTGACTGGTCCCTGATGAGATTCATTCACTAAAATTGAAAATGAAGCTATCGAGGCTCATTCCTTAATCTACAGCCATTCTCGAGCTCAAAGTTTGATACCTGGGTGAGAAGGATGCTAAGGCTTTCTGCAACCAGTGAGAAAATAATTGCTGACAAGGGATCCTCATGGCTCTTGAAGAAGCCAGCTGGACATCTATTCTCTATAGTTGAAAACCAAGCTGTCAAGACACATTCCTTAATCCACCACACCCACCTCAGGAGGGAGGGAATGAGTGAGCAAAATATTTCAATGAATTCAGCTACCATCTTATGAAGAAGGAACCTTGAACTGGGTGAGTTATGGTTCTTAGTGAAAATCATGATACTAATGATTAGTGGATCTGCTGAAATCACTTAAATATTTTATGATAGTTTTATTGTCGAACAAAAATTAGGTAATATCCATTGGCAGAAATTTCATGGTTATAGAAAGAAGGATTAAACCCAAAGTAATTGACAAATCACCCATGGACATGCAACCCACATCAAATGACTCTATTTGTTAATGGGCTGTGGTGCGACACACACTTTGATACAATATTGGGGTACCCACCAGGCCACCGCCTACTCTCCCAAGTTTCTTGTTCTCTTTACTTACGTGTCTCTTTTGATCCCTGAATGTGCTGCCTCCCTATTTGGTTTTTAGCATGCAGCTTTTGATGTCTCTAAGAATACCAATTATTGAAAATTCGTCGAATTAACCTTGTTGCAAGTTGCAAACCTGCAACTGTAAAATTCACATCATGAGGTTCCTGACCAATATACACAATTTCTGTGCTGCAGTTCAGGCTCGCTTATGTTAATCCTGAATCCAGAGTGGTGGGTGCTGGAGATTTAGTTGATCACCCAAAGCAAATTGCTCTTAATTACCTGCGTGGCTACTTTATACTTGATCTATTTGTTGTATTACCGTTACCCCAGGTAAGATGTTTCTGTTTTCTTTTGTTTAAATTTTATAATATTGTTTTTTCTCATTTCATTCATGTGGCAAGCTACTGTGGGGCCCATTTAGATGAAAATATTTCAATTGCCTATAATAGGCATGGGAACCAAAGTCACAAAATCAAGGCTCCGGGATACTATTGAGTATCCTCAGGCCAATGATCTTGTAATTCTTCATATTTGTGTGGGGAAATGACTATTGTCTATGATTTTTTTAGCAGTCAAAATTTCATGCATTCTGAGCCTAATATATATTGTTTCTCTTATTCTTGGTTTGAAGATCATGATATTATTGGTCTTACCGAAGTATTTGGGAACATCAGCAGCAAATTATGCGAAAAATCTTCTACGTGCCGCAGTTCTTCTTCAGTATATACCGAGGATATTTAGATTTCTACCTTTGCTTGCTGGACAGTCTGCAAGCGGCTTCATATTTGAGTCGGCATGGGCGAACTTTGTCATCAATCTTCTCATTTTTGTATTGGCTGGGCATGTTGTGGGCTCATGCTGGTATCTCTTTGGGCTGCAGGTTGGTGGAGTTCTTTTAAACATTAGTTGTTGGTTTCCATGCCTTATTTTCTTTTGCTATACGTTGTGCTTTCTGTATTTCTTTAAAAAAGTTTGCGGAGATTCATATAATGCGCTTGGCTTATTGTGCACTTGCAATACATACCATTTGCTGGCAACAATGATTTTGATGTTCCAAATAGCTCTGAGAATGCTATGATGATGATGATTGATTTGATGTTCTATCAATCAAGGCTGAAATTCAGGCTAAGCACAACATTGCATAATCTAAGCTTGTGTCTTTTTCTGATTTGTTCGGAGCTCGATCTGAAAGTGAAAAGAGTCCTCCAAAAATAGGTGTATGCTGTTGTTTGTGGTGACTGTGTTTTGCATTCATTCTTCTAGGGTATGTACAGATGTTTGGGTAGGTATAATTGTTCAATGTGTTTCAGATTTGGTGTGAAATGCATGGAGTGTGGATTTATGGTGAAAAGGAGGAAAACAGAAGTTTGTTCAATGCACAATTTTCACCGTCCCATGTTGTTTTTTAGAGACTACATTTTGGAGAATGGTTGTATATTCTTCATTGATGAGAATTACAAAAATCTGTAAAGATCTTAACAGATATACATGTATCCATCCATATGGTTATCTATGTACAACTATACATACCTATCATATACTCTAACAACCCCCCTCAAACTCAAGGTGTTTGAAAGAACAACTTGAGAATGAAAGGCAAGGAGAACACTTATGAAAACAAAAGAACTTCAACTGTGACGTGATGATGGAATCTGAATAATAATAGTAAGCATGGGGTGAGCAGGTACTTCCGATGACTTCTGGGATGTGAACCATTGATACTTCCAATGACTTGTGAATGATCTAGTGACACTTTTGGTGTTTGGGATTTCAACATTGCTATTCTGGTGGATGCATCATGCTTCACTTTCAGTGGCTGAGATTTCAACCATTGTGCTTCCTGTGGCTCTGGAATGTTCCAACAACAAACTGGTGATGGCACTGGTTCTACCTAAAGGTGCATCTGAGAACAGGTCTGGTTACAAGGGTCTGACACAACAGAAAAAATGCATTGGCAAAGGAGATGCACAAAGAGGATGACAAAGAGGATGTATGGAGAAGATGACATGTCTAGCCTAAAAGGTGCGGTGCAAAACAGGTCTGAGTATAAAGTACCAGCACAACAGAAACCAGGTCCTAGCATGAAGGCCCAGAAGTAGGGGTAATAGAAAGATGCAGTTCAAACAATATCAGGTGAACAGGCTTTGGACAAATAAGAGCATTTACATGGTTGGGCCTACTGGATGGATGGTTGCGCACACATGTGCATGGTTTAGGAAACCTCATTTCTTTTACTAGAATAATCAATTCATATTAAATATATATAATTTTTACTATTAAAACTAACCAGACCCAACCTGACCAGGCTTTATCTGGGTCCATGCGACCTGAACTCGGCTAGACCCAATTTTTAACTTGGTCCAAAAAGCGAGACCCGAACCTGACACCATTTCCTAACCCATTAAAATTGGGTCGGGTGCCCATCGGTCCGGGTACCCGTTGATAGCCCTACCCCTGGTGACTTACCCTACTAAATCCTACTAACTTATACATTTTCCCATGATGGTTGGAACTTGTAACTCTTCTAATTTGTTTAAAGTTATTTGTTTGTGTAGCCTTTAGTCTGCAGTTTATACGATGTGCTTGGAACTTTTCTATTTTGTTCGAAGTTATTTGTTTTTGTGTAACATTTAGTCTTCAATGTATATGATTCACTTGGAAGTCTTCTATTTTGTTCAAAGTTATTTGTCTTTGTGTAGCCTTTTGTCTGCAATTTATACGATAGCCTTATGCAGCTGGTTTATGTCTTCGGGAGTTATTATATGGCTCTCCCACCTTGAGTGGGATAGATTTAAAATTGGTGTTTTTGTAAATTTGCATTTGCAAAGATTGATATAATTTTTACTATTTACACTTTTTCTCAACCTTTCTTTCAGAGAGTAAATCAATGCCTGCGAGATGCTTGTGATTTATCTCAAGTGCCATCCTGTAAACAGTTCATAGACTGTGGGCATGACAACGCTAAAAAATTTGCTTCCAACCAAGACTGGCAGTACTGGCAAAACAGCCCCAATGCTACTGATTGTTTTAATACAGATAATGGATCTTTCTCGTATGGAATTTACGTGCAGGTTGTTCTCATTTCTACTGAACACAGTATTATCACAAGATACATATATTCTATGTTTTGGGGTTTCCAGGTATGCTTATGCCTTGTACATCTGCCCTTTTTTTTGGACATTTTTTATTCAGTTCTTTTGCATACAATTTGTAATTTTCACTAAAACTTGGAAAAGAAAAGTGAGAATTCCAGATTGTATTTCACTTGAATATGTGGAGAAGTATATATTCCATGAACACCTTTTGTTTTCCTTTACCTTCGTTTACTTTATGAGTAAATGAATATGCCCAGGAGTTCCATACTTTAACATCACAGGTAGGGTTTTGTGAGTATGAAGTGTAAAATATTTCAAGATGTCTTAATGGTCTTAACTTGGATATCAGAAACAAATTGGCTTTCAAAGATGTATTTAAAATGTCTGATGCATATACACTTGCATTGAAAACCAATGAGATACTTAATTGGGGACTTGGGTGATGATTTGGTGCCCTACTAGCAATGTTGTTGAATCGCATATGTGATCGCATATTTGTTTTTTGTTTTTTTCGAAAAATTTAAAAAAAATGAAAAAATAGGAAAATAAGTAAAAAATTAAAAAAAAAAAGAAATTAGGGGGAACTTTTCTAAGTTAATAGATAACTAATTTTACGTATTTAAAATGTATTTGAGTGAAATAAAATCAATTAAACAATGAATTAAACAACAAGTCATCAATATTCAATGATAAAGTTAACAAATAACACTTAACACTTAACCAGTAAGAAGTAAAGTAACAACTAACAAGTAACAACAAAATGAAGAAGCTATTTATTTATTATTGATTGTAAAAAATGGAAATATAATTTACAAATTACAAGTTATACACACTAATAAAATAATACTAAATGCTATATACATTTATCTATTTGCCATTGCGGCATTGGATCACCACCATTGTCATCATCAAAGTCATCTCCTTCTTCCACATATACTTCTTATTCTGTATCTTCATCATCTGTTTGTACTAATACTTCATCAACATCCAACTGTGAATGTGGATCTTTAGCTTGATTATCATTTTCTCATTCTATCTTCTCAATCTCTTCCATGGGTTAACTGCTACCAGTTGCCCCACCTTTCCTTCGCCTTTGAGCGGAAGTAGAAGTACCTTCTTCATGTGTCGATTCGTATTCGACATCTTCAAATTAGGCTCATGTCAGCTCCTCGCTAGCAAAGACTGAGTCCTTCGTCTCTACGAGACCACTCATTATCTACATGCAGCTCATCTAAGCAGATAGGGTCATAGAAACCGGGATTCTTTTTCCTAGGCTGGAATCGTTCTCGCAATTTCAGATTGTATTGGATGAAGACCACCAAGTTGAACTTCTTTCGTTCAAGGTAATTCATTTTCTTAGTGTGAATCTGCATGAAAGAAAGTGTGCATTAGGCATTAAGCATAAAGCATTAGCTTAGCTTACACTTACAATTATCCCAACTCCCAAGTTCCCAATTATAACATAATAATATTTTCAATTTTCCAAACTTACTGCCTTGAACATGCTCCAGTTGCTCTCGCAACCGCTAGCAGAACACGTGAGTCTAAGAATCCTCATGGCCAGTGTTCGAAATATCGATACTATCGGCCGATATTATCATTATTGGCCCCCAGCGAGACGAAACCCGTGCGATAACCCTCAGAAGATAATAAAAATCCCAAAATCCAGATGTCGCACGATATATCGTCGATATCGCACGATTTCCTCCTCCATTATTTTTGGAATATCGACAGACGCGCTCACGAGTTGATTGTGGGGGACTCACGGGTCCCACTGTAGCCAACCCACAACTGACCATAAAAGCCGATGCGTATATGTGAAGAATAAAAAAAAAATTGAATCAGAAAAAAAAAGAAGTGAAATCGGAGAGTACCTGTAGGCTATAGTGAAGATCGGTGATCAGAGGTGGGCCATTCGACAGGTAAGTACAATTTCCCTCTTTCTTTGATGATTTTTCTCGCAATTTTCTTCAATTTCCCTCTTTCTTCGCTGATTGGAGAGCGTCTATGGGGATTTCTCAGAGATTCCGGCGAGAAATCAAGCCGGATTGAGGAACCCCTTTCCTCCGGAACGAGAATCATCGCCGCAAACGTCGCTCTGGAACCCATGCATTCGTGAAGGAGAGAGAAAGTGAAGGAGGGGCGCGGATGGGTGAAAATGGGATCGGATTGCGTGGTGTGTTACTCAGTACACTCTTATCGTGTCAGTAAACTCACTTGGGCCCACCTTTAATGTATGTGGTCCATCCACGCCGTCCATCCGTTTTCCCATCTAATTTAAGGGATTGATCCCAAAATTTAGGAAAATCTAAGATCATACCACAGGAAACAGTGGTGATACTGATTTCCACCGTTGAAACCTTCCTTAGTCCTACAGTGATGTTTATTGGTCATCCAAACCGTTAATAAGATCATACAGACGTGGATGAAGGGAAAATACAGATATAAGCTTGATCCATTCATCCAAGACTTTTGTGGCCCTCAAGAAATTTTCAACGGTAGATGTTCAATTCAACTGTTTTCTATGGTGTGGCCCATTTGAACATTGTATATGCTTTATTTTTGGGCCAAAGCCCTGAAATTATCTGGTAAAATGGATGGACGGATCGGATAAAATACATAAATCATGGTGGACCTCACAGAGCTTAATCAGTACGGGTGAGTTACTAATTTACTTAAGTGACGTTACCAAGTTTTGTGGGTCCCACGGTAATGTATGTGTCGTATCCACACCGTCCATTCATTTGGAAATATTATCTTAGGGCATGACACAAATATTTAGGCAAATATCATCTTGATAAAAAACTCTTGTGGCCCTCAATAAGTTTGTAATGGTGGGCGTCACTCTCTCCACTGTTTTCTGTGGTGGGGTCCACTCGAGCTCTGGATCTGACCCATTTTTTGGCTCATGCCATAAAATGATCTCTTCAAATGTATGGATGGTGTGGATACAAAAAATACATCATGGTGGGACCCACATAACTTGGTGACGTCGCTTGTGTCCCGTCAATGACGGGTCGACATACAGATCGGATTGCGTACTGAGTTACTCAGTACGCTCTTATCGTACTGAGTAAACTCTGTTGGGCCCACTGTGATTGCAGTGGTTTATCCACACCGTCCATCCGTTTTTACTGATCATTTTAGGTGTTGAGCCCAAAATTGAACCATATCCCCAACTCAAGTGGACCATACCATAGGAAACAGTGGAACTATTAATTTCCACCGTTGAAACCTTTCTAAGGCCCACAGTGATGTTTATTTGTCATCCAACCTGTTAATAAGATCAATCGGACATTGATGAATGGAAAACACAAATATCATCTTGATTTAAAACTTTCGTGGCCCCCAAGAACCTTTCAACAGTAGAAATTCAATTCACACTGTTTCAGTTGGTGTGGATACACATGCATGAATGAGGGTCAGCCCCACAGAGTTTACTCAGTGTGCAATCAGCTTCCGCGCGGAGGACACGGATTGGCTACTCCCCCTGCCACCAGCCAATGGCTGGTGATTGGTGCTCTGTGGGCCCCACCATGATGTATGTGTTTCATCCATGCTGCCCATCTATTTTTATAGATCATTTTATGTTATGAGAGAAAAAATGAGGTATATCGAAATGTAAAGTGGACCACATTACAGGAAACAGTGTTGAATGAACGTTGACCATTAAAAACGTTTTGGGAGCCATAAAAGCTTTGGATCAACCTGATATTTATTTTTTCCCTTCATCTGGGTCTTTATGACCCAATCAACAGATTGGATGTCAAATAAATAGTACAGTGGGCCTTAGGAGGATTTTAATGGTGGATATCCAATCATTATTGTTTTCCTGTGGTGTGGTCCACCTGAGATTTATATCCCTATAATTTTTTGTATCAATCCCTAAAATGATCCGTAAAAATGGATGATACAAATACATTATGGTGGGGCCCACAGAGCACTGACCACCAGCCACGGGGCCGGTGTCAAGGGGAGTAGCCAATCCGTCTCCCCGTGCGTATTTGTAGGACGCGGAAGATACTGACAGGTTGCGTAGCCAGACTGGCTACTGAAGTGATGCACCAAGTTCTGTGGGGCCCACCATGATCTATGTGTTGTATCTACACCGTCCATACATTTGGCTATATCATTTTAAGGCAGGAGACAAAGAATGAGTCAGATCCAAATCTGGAGTGGACCCCACCACAAAAAACAGTGGGGAGAGGGACGCCCAACGTTGAAACCTTCCTAAGGTCCACTATGATGTTTATCTGAGATCCAACCTGTTTATAAGTTAAGACAGACATGAAAGAAGGGAAAAAACAAATTTCAGCTTGATCGAAAACTTTTGTGGCCCTTAGAAATTTTTAATGGTGGGCGTCACTCTCTCCACCGTTTTTTGTGGTGGGGTCCACTCGAGCTTTGGATTTGACTCATTCTTTTTCTCATGGCCTAAAATGATATCTCCAAAGGGATGGACGGTGTGGATACAACACACATCATGGTGGGCCCTACAGAACTTGGTGACGTCACTTCAGGGTCCACCATGTCATTTATTTTCCATTCGACATGTTGTAAATGTAAAATCCACAGTTCATCCGGTGATCCGTACATACAAAAGCTGCCTGATTAAAAAACTATTGTGGGCCACACCAATGGGAGGAATGTAAAATTGCTTCAAAATTGATAAATTCACGCTGTGAGGCCCACCTGAGTTTCTTTTATCAGGATGAATTTTGTACCTTCTCTTTATTTTAGTGAGTTACACCTGATTAACAGCTTTGATTGAAGGTCCACATCATGGTGGCCCATAATTACTAACCCATTGTTGGCATCAATTCCCATTGTTCCATGTGGTGTGGCCCATCTGAGTGGTGGATCTATCTGATTTTGGCTCTATCCAATCTCGACGAATAGATAAAATATTATTTTACAGATAAAATATGTCGGGAGGAAGAGGAGGGAGACAACCTGATATAGGGTGGACGTACGATCGACCCATTCCGGATAATTGATTCGGGAGTATTTGTAATTTATGTGGCCATGTATCAAGGAGTGGTGGGGTAATCCGCTTAAAGGAACATTTAGCAGGAGGGTATCGCAATGTTGTGGATTACCCTAAGTGCCCACAGGATGTGCGAGAAGAGATGATGACCATATTGAAAAAAAATGTGAAGTCAAAAGATGAACGACATGCACGGGAGAGGGAAATTAGGGAGGAGTTGGGGCGGCCACCATATGTAGGTGAGGAGGATGTAGTGGATCTCGATGACGATGATGATCCCGATTACAGACGCGCAGTTCAAGAGTCCATGCGGGATCAGTAGGAGAGGGATCAGGATAGGAGGCGGGACACGAGTAGGCCTAGATTTGAGGGGTCTATCCATGAGCGTGGTGGGGGGAGTGGAGCAGGGGAGAGTGTTAGGGGTGGATCAGGGGACGGTAGTAGGCGAGGAGGAATATGGGGCATGGGCAAGAGTAGCAGCATGCGGGTGCCGGATCTACCTTCAGATCCGAGGATGTACAAAGAGGAAGGAGGGACACAAAAGAAAATAAAGGAGATGTTTAGTAGAGGGGATGTGAGGAAAAAAGTTGAAAAATTTATAGCGAAATTTTTTATATACGATTAAATCCCCGCGAATGCCGTAACAAGCCCGCACTTCAAAAATATGATAAGTGAAGTGCTGTGTGGGGGTGAGGTGTGCAGCCGCCCACACCTGCACAGATCATGGGGAAGTATTTTAATGATGAACATGCAGAGATAAAGACATACGTCGATTCGTATAAGCAGTCATGGGAGATGTAGGCTGCACCGTCATGTGTGGCGGTTGGACTGGACTGATGAAGATGTTGGTCATAAATTTTATGGTCTATTCCAGGGGACGGGCGGTGTTCCTAAAGTGTATAGATGTGAGTAGTAAGATTAAAAATTCTAACTTCATTTACAAACTAATGCACGACGTCATGCTAGATGTTGGGAGGAAAAACATTGTGCAGTTTGTTACGGATAATGGGAGCGCATTTGTCAAGGCGGGGAAAGATATTCAGCGCAAGTATCATATGTACTGGACCCCCTGCGCAGCCCATTGCATCGATCTCATGTTGGAGCCGATCGGAGATAGGCCGTCGGTGAAGACCGTAATTACTGATGCACAACTCATCACAAACTACGTATACAACCACACATGGTTATTAGCCGCGATGTGCGAAAGGTGTGGTGAGGATATAGTGTGCCCTGGGGCGACGCGGTTTGCCACAAATTATATCGCCTTAAGTAGCCTTTTCAAACACAAACAGGGGTTACGAGAGCTTTTCGCCTCTCATGATTACGAAGAATGGAAAAGAGGTTGATGAAAGTGACCTATCACATCAAGGAACTGGTGCTGGGAAATTCATTTTGGGATCACGTGCGTGGTGTTGTGGGTATTCTAGCGCCTATTTATGTGGTGTTGAGGATGGTGGACAATGAAATCAATCCATCAATGGGGTCACTGTATCCGTCCATACAGCTGATGAAAGAGGCCATCATGGTTAAAGCTCCCAATGCATATAAGTGGGTGCATGCAATAATAGACAATCGTTGGGAAAAGACGCTTTCTCACCCACTACATCAGGCTGGTAAGTACCTATATGATTTTTTTTTTTTTTCTTTCCATATGCAACAATAAACGAGAGTTGTACTGATGTGTATATGTTGGTTTTCAGCATATGTCCTGAATCCCAAATACCACTACAGCCGGAATCTCTTCAAAGATAATTCATTAAAGAGGGCTGTACATGAGGCGTACGATCACTTATTCCCAACTGTCCGGGGAAAGGCACATTTGGTAGTGAGGTAAATATGTTCCGCACTTACATTCTCATTATCTTCATCTCAACCATTCAATACTTATTCTAGTTGCTCTACGCCATCAATGGATTGTTAAATTCCGAGACGTGGTTGGAATGTTTGGGTGCCACCCTACAGTGAAGTCAAGGAACACCATGATGGCATGTGAGTTACTGCGGTAAACTTAACTGTTATATTATTATGGAAAATCTAAAATAATGAAAGAATCTTATGACATGCAGGCGAATGGTGGTCCATGTACGGGACTGACTGCGAGACGTTACAACAACTGGCTGTCTGTGTGCTTGCACAGACAGTGTTCTTGTCACCCTGTGAAAGGAATTGGAGTACATTCTCCCTCATCCGCACAATTAAACGTAATAGACTAGGGTATGAGAGGCTTCAGAGGCTAGTGTATGGTCACTACAATATGAAGTTACGAGAGAGGCTGCTTCGCACAGAGGGAAGAAGAAAAGTGTGGGAAGACCCACTGGACCTGATGACGGTCGGACAACATGCATATGCTGAGAATGTGGAGGATGACCCAGTTTACCTGTGGGTTAGGTCAGATGACTTGGATACCTCAGATGGGTGACCAGAGCCACATGTTGTGGCGGAAGCAAAGACACAAGGGATTGATGTTAATGCACATGTGGAGCAGCAGAGGTCTCCTATTGAGGCATTCGACCCATTGACGAGGAGGCCGGAGGGCAGCCCGTGGCAGTCACTATCACGCGGGAAACGTGGCGGGGAGACATTGTCTGACACCGAGACTAAGTCAGAGAGTGATGCGGGGAATGAATCCGATGATGATGATGGCGGCGATAAGGGTGATGATGACTCTAATGACAGTAAGGATGATGATGATGATGATGATGATGGTGACGGGGATGGTGGTGACGCGGGTGGGAGTCAGGATAAGAGGCCTCTTAGCCCTTTCACCGGGGAGAAGAATTTCGATCATTCCACGCAGGACCCTGACCATGGTTCTTGTCCAGGAGAACCATGACCCCGTCTTGTTTACAATAAGACATACACGCGTCAAAAGCTACTGCAGAAAAAGCAGACTCATAAACTTTCAGATTTTGAGGAGCTGTTGGCAAAATGCATGAGGGACAAGCGTTCGTGGCAGGCGAGGTGGCTCTAGATTTGGATCACAGACGAGAGAGGGGAGCTCGAGTTACAGGCCATAACATGAATCTGGATTACAAACATAGGAGAGTAGCTCGAGTTCTGTGCCACAGTATGGGCATGGATATGAACTTAGTGGATATGTGTCCAGTGACTCCAACAGTTACGGCACATCATTTTTCAACCATGATCAGGAGTTCACTTCTGCATATGGGCAGGGATATGAGCAGCAGTTTGGATATGACCAACAATATGGATACCAATGAGCTTCATATGTACCCTTCCTAGATCCATATCAATTACAGACTGTGACGATTACGCAGTACCCACGGATGGGCGTATTGATACAGTTCGGAGAGGATGAGTACCATCATTATGTCAGAGAGTATCTTAGCTGGTACCATTCTACTATGACCTGGGCATAATATTGTCGATTTGTGGAGCAACAGTACTATGCCCAGCCCCGTCGAGATGGAGATGATGATTACGAGCCACCGCGCAACTCTATGTGGGTCTAGACCACAACTAGTCCCCATCATTGATATGTATATTTCTCAAATTTTACTTCTTCAGTTCTTCTTTTGCTTTTCAATGAATTGGTTGTGTTTTCATACATGACTGTGATATATTTATAAATATCATGCCCAATTTAAATATAGTTGCATTAGTTCAGTTAAACATCGCATAGCTTAGGACCCTATACAAAGGAAACTTATTATGTGCATATATTTTTTTGAGATGTTATGATTTAAAAGTGTGTATTAAGGGCTTTTTTAACAATCCCCAAAGTTTCATTAAAAAATTCAACCATTTCCCCAATGTTTCCCCATGTTTCCCAAAAAGTGCGATAAATTATGTGATGCAAATGATATATCCCGTGCGATAACCGATACGTATCTGTATCCCAAGGGTGCGATACATAGTGCGATACCGATATTTCGAGCACTGCTCATGGCCAAATTCTTTAGGGCCTTCCTATTCGGGTCCACTCCAGAGGTAGCCCACTAGTCAGCTGAGATTTGAGACAAACAGTTTAAGTAGAGTAGGTTAGACACTTGGACTTTGTAGCACAAACGGTAAAAAACTATTTGTACAAGAGTTGGGACAATATTACTCACTGGGCGATTTCATTGTCCGATGCCTAATGACGATATTCCCTGAGAATGTCCTCACTCTTTGTATAGAAGTCTAATGGAGATGATATCTTGTTCTGTTCTTCTCTATCTAAAATCATTCTTTCTAACACATCAATTCAACCAACCATATTTATAATTTGTGCTTTTCTTAGATCGGGGAAGCGAATAAACATGCTGGGTTAAGGATGTAGACAGTCGAATACAATGGAGATGACATTTGACTGCCCTATCTTTTATTTATAATATCTATAATGGCTTATAATCACACTCCCTATAGTTAAAATGCTCCATGATCTTATTTTTCGCTCTCTCCATTGCATCACATATATAACCCATTTCTAGCTTCTCATCCTCGTGACTAATGGCTCTGATGTTTTTAGCGTCTTTACCACTTGTGTTAAATTTTTTTTGCGAAAGGATTGTTTGTTGAACCTATTTCCCTTCAGTCTTCTTTGACTAAGGCCCATTTGTAAAATCGGTCGACACTACAAAGCTTCTAAGTTCTGTTTTTTTTTTTTTTTTTCCTTACATTTAATCTTTGTAGTGTCAACAAGGCTATAGCGAAACGGGTGACTGCTGGACGTAGCAAGTTATGCCCAATATATTTTCTCATTCGATTGAGAAGAATGAAGTTTTTGTACATAAAGACCGTGATTCTTCTTATTATTGCAATTACTTTTATAAATAACATTCAAATATCTTCTAACATAAGATCAATATAATTGGCCGCACAAGGGGTCCAAAATAAACGACGCCTCTTCTCCATAAGATGACGACAAACAGCTATGTATGAGGCTGCGTCGTTTGTAATTACCTGGATAACGTATTCTCCCCTATTTCCTCACGTACACTATCTAGTAAATGAAATAAGTAATCTGTAGTATGCGAATGGACCAATGCATTCACGGATTTCAAGAATATCGTCCCAGCTAGACAATTCACTAGAAAGTTTACGAGAGACCTACCGGATCCATTGGTCAATTCGTTGGTCATGAGTGAACAACCATATGTAGTGAACAACCATATGTTTTCTACAATTCCTTATATTTGGTTGTGAATGATCGTGTATAATCAACCTCGACTTTGAGGCACTTCTCCCTCATTTCATGATATGAAGGAGGTTTAAGCCCAGGTCCAAATTGACATATTGCCTCAACCATGACTTTAAATCTTTTTCGATTTAACTGCGCTGAAAGCAATGTCGATTTGGTAAAACCACTTAGCGATATATTGTATAGTGGTATTCCTATATTTTTGTTTATACCGATTTTCAAAAGTTGTTTGACCCGGCCCTTTGCCCCGAACCATTTGGTCGACTACATCCTCGGGGTGTGGTCTACACCATCTATTTATGGGCTCATGCCCACGAGTTCTTTTCGAGGCCGGTGGTGGTCTAGACCGGTCTGTCAATGTAAGGGGGTAGGGCTAGTTTCATCTACATCAACTATATTTAAATCCTCATACGCATCTTGTCCCATTTATTCCTCTTGACGTAGGGCACTATCACATCTCTTTCTCGATTGTTTATCCATATACTCCATGATCTCCCTTCAGATTTCTGGAGTAATTTTGTCGCATGCTTTTGCATTTGACTCCAGTAAATGTGCAAGGTATTGCTTGTGCCACACAATGCCACCATAACTTGCATACCCATATAACTCACATACTATGTGAGTCTTATTCGTAACACTACGATAGTGCCCATACTTCCAACCCAGGTTATTCGACTTTAGTTTCAAAGAGGAAGATTGGGAAGAAGACAATGTATTGATTCTTCATGTAATAACTTGTAAGTTGTAAAAACTAAAAACTAGAGACTAAACTAAAGGCTCAAGACTAAAGAGATGAGAGAGAGAGAGAGAGAGAGAGAGAGAGAGAGAGACTTACACTAGTAGTAGAAGAAAGGGAGAGAAGAAAAGGAGAAAGAGAGGGAGTTAGAGTTACACTTGTTGTAGAGAGAGAGAGAGAGAGAGAGAGAGAGAGAGAATCTAAAATTCAGAAATATATTCTTATCTTGAATGTTGTAGTTGTAGACTTGTAGTCTTGTACTCTTGTTGCTCTTGTAGAATGTAGATTCTTGCCTTCTTTGAACTCTTGCTTGATTCTTGAAAGTTAAATATTATCTTCTTGTAAGTTATAACAAACTAAAAATAAAAAATGTCTTGAGTCTCTTGACTCTTGAATTTAGAGAAAGAGAGAGAAATGTAGAAATGACAAATGAGATGAAAGTAGATTGTACTTGTACCTACTTTGTAGCAAGTGACAAATGAGAATGATGAATGAATGTAGATTGAAGAATAGAAATGAGAATCTAGAGATTAAATATAATAAGAGATAGAGAAATGAGATGTGAGAATAAAGATTAATGAATGACTAAAGAGAGAAATGAGAATGAATGAATGTAGTTATGTAGATTGTAGAAATGAGAATCTAGGGATTATAGAGATATAGCAATGAAATGAGAATGAATGAATGTAGAATTATAGATTATTGAGAATCTAAATCTAGAGATTAAAAAATGTATAATGTAGAGAAAGAGAGAATGTATGAATGAATGTTATGTAACTAGAGAATGAACATAATAAATAAGAGAATGTAGAAAATGAAATGAATGAGAAATATGAGATAAATGTAGAAAATGAAATGAGAGACTTGACTTGGAATTCGATGTATTCTTGCTTCTACTTTCTTGAATCTTGATCGAAACTTGAAAGAAGCTGGAGCTTGGGCCTTGGCCACTTGAAACTTGAGAGTTGAAAGATGGAGATGTGATTATGTAAGAGAGAATGAGAGATTTGAGACTTTGAAAGTATATGAGAGTAGAGAGAGAGAGAGAGAGTTTGAGTGAATGTAGAATGCAAATAAGGGGTATGAATGCCTTTTTATAGGCAAAAAGGTTGGATTTTGAAAAATAAAAATAAAATAAAGTCCCAATGGTCAAATTTCTGACTGTTGGGCCAATATGCGGTTGCATATGCTGTATGTGATCGTATACATTGCATATGCGATCGCATTTTGTCGCATACTTGACATATGCGATCGCATATGTGAAAGGATTGCATATGCCACAGTCGCATATGCGATTTCCCCTCCATTGTGCGCATATGCAGTCACATAGTACAACACTGCCTACGAGAGCTGTCATCAATGACGGGGTATCATGCTAACTTCTCACGTAAGGCAACCACAAGGCCTCGCATAGGCCGATGAGCAATGAGCCAATGTCCAACAATGAATCTAAGCCCCAACTCGGGGGAGGTAGTTGTGGAGGTAGGTTAATGCACCCAAGATGGGACAAAGCAACACTCCTTCCATGTATTTTAAGTGTGGGCAACTGGGACATCGTTCTTTTCACTGTCCTGAACATCAATCCACAATTAAAGTAAATTTGGTCGAGGAAGGAGGTTATGTTGAAGGCACTCCCGACTAGATGAAACGAAAGTTGATTTGGACACAATATGAACAACATGCATATGAGGATGAGGCGCATGTTGGAGAAAATATAGCGGATGTGTATGGTGATAGGGGAGAGTCGTTAGTTATTCAATGGACTATGCTATCAATGCCTCGGGTGGTTGATGAAGGGTGATGGTTGCGACATAATATCTTTGCATGACTTGTACTTTTGGTGGGAAGATATGCACAATTTTGGTAGATGAGGGGAGCAATGAGAACGGTCTCATAAGATATGGTGGATAAATTAAAATTCAATGAACATAAGCATTCGCAACCATATCAGATTTGTTAGCTCAAGAAAGTGGGAGAAGTTTCTGTTAACTCCATGTGCTTAGTTTCATTCTTTAGTGGATCAGTACAAGGATGAAGTGTGGTGTGACGTGGTCGTCATGGATGCATGTCACATTTTGTTAGGGAGATTGTGGTTGTGGGACCGAGATATGGTGCATTTGACTTGGTCTAACACCAATTCTTTGTTAAGGATGGTGTTAATATCACATAGCATCTTCCAACACCCAAATTTGATAAAGAGGGTAAAAAATCACTCAGTGTGTAGAAGTTTGAAGAGGAAGCAAGGAGACTAGCATCATTTATGTCTTAGTTGCTAAAGAAGACATGAAGCAGTTAGATGTTTTGCCTCCTATACAAGAGCTCCTTCGTGAATATGAAGACTTGGTGCCTGAAGAACTCCCAGTTGGACTTCCTTCTATGAGGAGCATTCAACACCACATTGATTTAGTGCGGGGTTTGAGTTTACGGAATCTTGCACACTACCGGATGAGTCCAGCTGAACATGCCAAGCTCCATTGATAGGTTACTAAGATCCTACAAAAATGTTTAATTCCGGAAAACATGTCACTATGTGTTGTTCCCGCATTATTAACTCTTAAGAAAGATGGATATTGGAGGATGTGCATGGACAGTCGTGCGATCAACCAGATTACTATCATGTACCGGTTTCCTAGCAAGTACCGGGTCGTTATGCATTACTAACTCTTAAGAAAGATGGATATTGGAGGATGTGCATGGACAGTTGTGCAATCGACCAGATTACTATCAAGTGCCAGGTCCTGACTCATGCCTCAGTGGTAGACTCACAAGAGTTTCAACATGGGGTCATGGGTTTGAGTACCCATTGTGGTGAAATTCCATTGTGGTGTGGGTGCGTGGGTGTGTGTGGGGGTGTGAGTGTGTGTATAAAAAAAGTACTGGTTTTCTATTCCTCACTTGGATGATATGCTGGACATATTGCATGGGGCAAAGGTCTTTTCAAAGATTGACCGAGGAGCTGATATCATTAGATACGTATTCAGCGTGGAGACTACTGGAAGACGACATTTAAGACTCGAGATGGGTTGTACGAGTGGCTTGTCATGCTATTCGGCCTTTCAAATGCGCCGAGCACTTTCATGTGGCCGAGGACAAAGGTACTCTGCCCCTTAGTTGTCTACTTTGATGATGTTCTTGTTTTTAGTCTTGATTCATCTGTTCATCTTGATCATTTATGACAAATATTGGATGTACTATGAAGGGAGTCACAATTTCTTAACTTGAAGAAGTGCTCATTCCTTGTTAATAGTATTGTATTTTTGGGGTATATTGTGTATGCAAAAGGGACCAAGGTTGACCTTGAGAAAATCAAAGCCATTGCTAAGTGGCCCACCCCACAAACCCTTTTAGAGATTTGTTCTTTCCACAAACTAGGTGACATTTTATCGGAGATTTATCCAAAATTTTAGCATCATCATCATACTTTTCACCGATTATATGCGAGGAGGCAAATTTGAATGGACTAAAGAGGTGGATTGAAGCTTCGGTGCCATAAAAAAGAATGACAGAGGCTCCAGTTCTTGTACTTCTGGACTTCAAAGTCTTTGAAGTGAAAAGCGACGTTTCAAATGTTGGCATTGGCGCGGTGTTGAGTCAGGAAGGAAAACTGATTGCTTTTTTTAGCGAGAAGCTTAATGATGTATAGAAGAACTACTCCACATATGATCTCGCGTTCCATGTAGTTGTCCAGGCACTATGACATTGGAGACATTACTTGATTTATCGAGAATTCATTTTATACTTGGGCCATGAGTGTTGAGATATCTCAACTCCCAAATGAAGCTGGGTGCTCGTCATGCAAAGTGGATGGCTTGCCTATAAGAATATGCTTTCCTTTTGAGTCACAAAGTTGGAACTCATAACAAAGATGCATATGCTTTTAGTAGGAGGGTGGTTCTGCTAGGAACTCTTGTCGTGGAGGTGATCAGATTTGAGGCATTAAAGAAGAATAATACAAAGAGGAACTCATTTTTGGCAAAGTACTCGACAAGTGTGTGGATTGCTGAGATCCAAAGCATGAATTCAGCTCACATGATGGATATCTATTCAAGGGTTCTCGCCTATGCATTCTCGAAGGATCGTTATGAGAGAAGATCATATTTGAGCTACAGGAAGGAGGACTGGGTGGCCACTTTGGAAGTGATAAAACATTAGCCATCGTGGAAGAAAAATACTACTACTCCCATATGCGCCGTGACATTGAACGGTTTGTAGCACAATGTTGTTGATGCCAAGTCTCCAAAGGTCATATGTAGAATACTGGCCTTTATACGTTGCTTCCCATTCCAATCATACATTGGGTGGATATTTTTATGGACTTCATTCTGGGTCTTCCTATGATTGAAAGGGGAGCAGATTCAATTTTCGTTGTGATGGGCCATTTTTCGAAGATGGCACACTTCATTTTATGTACAAGGATGATGGACAGTATGCATATCGCCATCATATTTTTCACAGAAGTTGTGCTACTTCACAGGGTACCGAAAACAATTACTTTGGATCGTGATTTGAAGTTTGTGGGCCACTTTTGGCGCACTTTATAAAAACGATTGGGGACTAAGTTTCAAATCTCTAACACATATCTTCCTTAAACAGGCGACCAAACCGAGATAGTTAACACAAACCTTGGTAACCTCTTGAGTAATGTCTCTGGTTGGATTCCATCCAATGGATGTGTACCTGGAGGTCAATCGAGAGTCGATCTAGGATAGGTTATGCTATATAGCATGTCGGATGGTTGGGCAAGAAAGAACTATTTTTGAATCATGGGCCCACCCCGTAAGACCTCAAAGGTGACAGTGTATCTCAGTGGAACTTGGCTCTATCTCAAGCTGAGTTTTCTTACAACTCAGTAAATTGTACTACTGGAAAAATCCCTATTTGAGATAGTAAATGGGGAAGTGCACATCATGTACTTGACTAAATGCCATTAGCGGTACATGATCAAGTGAGTGAAGATGCTGATGCTTTTGCCATGCATGTCTAAGACTTACAAGCTCACATAAAGAAGAAGGTTGAAGACAACAACACTAGGTATTGAGAAGTTGCGAATGAATATCATCGTTACAAGATATATAAAGAAGGTAACTTAATTATGGTTTATCTCCGCAAAGAAATGTTTTCGAGTGAACTTACAACAAGCTCAAGTCTAAGAAGATTGGTCCATGCTGGGTCAAGAGGAAGTTGGGTAATAATGCCTATGAGATCAAGTTGCCAGATGACTTAGATATCTCGTCAACTTTCAATCTGGCAAATTTATTCGATTGCCATTGCAAGACGTCTAACGTGCAAGATGAAGCCATTATTGATATGGATAAACAACTCCTCAAGAACGAAAAAAAAAGGAAGAAGTTGAACAAGTGTTGCAAATGAAAACTACTAACACTTGATGGGGCCTATGTAGGCAATACTTGGTGAAATGGAAGAACAAGCCCTATTTTGAATGCACATGGATCATAGGCGACACATTGAAATGATTGGATCTAAACTTCTATTACTTGTATGAAGCATCCAATTCGTAGGAGTTGAGTTCTTTCCAACTCGAGGGAATGATGCAGGCCCATGACCCACCTAGGCCCACAGCCCACTCAGGCTCATCTAGGCTCACTATATGGCCTAATGGCGTAGGCCCACAACCCATTGTAGAGCCCAACACATGCTGATTTTTGGATGGTTTATTTATAAATTTGGGGGCCTAAATCAAGGATTGCAATCTACTATTTTTGAAAGATATGGAGGCTGATTTAAAGATATAATTGAAGATATGAAGGGGATCTGATTGAAGATATGGGGTTGCTTTAGAGATGTAATTAGGATTTTCTATATTTTCTTTTACTATTGTTAGGCTTTTACCATCTCAGGTAGATTAGATTGATTTGAAGTCAACCATGATTGATTTGAAATCAATCTCTTAGTTGGGGGATTCTCAATAGAGATTCATATAGAGTCTATAAAAAGAGGGGGCGGTGTAGGAAGAATATGCATTCCAATATTTTTCTAAGCGTGAGGTTTTTTTTTGGATGGTAAGAGAATAAGTTTGATATCAATGTTCTCTCTCTCTCTCTCTCTCTCTCTCTCTCTCTCTCTCTCTCTCGCTCTCTCGCTCTACTCTAATATTCTTGCTGGTGTTCAGTCTTGTCCATTTCTTTGCAATTTAGGTGTTGAGATCTCATTGACTTGATAAGCGGGTTGCACCATTTAAAACAAACACTTTGGTCAAATGATCCTAATTATTCCATCCATGGCTTGGGAAACACATGCCTATACAAAAGTAAGGCCAACTTTTTGATGCATAGGATCATCTGTTCAGTGTGGTTTTTGGATGATCATGGAGTATGGGCTGTACCTAATGAATATCCAGTTTGATTGATTTGGACTGTTCATGTGCAACTAAGAATGATATATTATTTCTCATTTCATAATTCTTCAAGCTAACGAGTAATGAGTAAGTCTTCCATATCTGTGCTTTTGATGGCCATGATTCTCTTTTTGTATACTTGAATTGTATCCTTCTACCATCTTCATAGGCCACTGGCTATCAAATTCATTTGTGGATGTGATAAAGTGCCTAATGAGAAACCGAGCTAAGATGCTGGAGATTCAGTGAATGTATCCCCCACTTTCCGGGGAGCACCCAACCTCGTATTTACTCTTCTAACCACATAAAGAACATCGCTCATGATCCTAAATTTGTAGGAGGTCAGAGGTCCATTGTTCATTTTTTCTTTCTAAAACTCCGTTGCATGGAATATTATTGTGAACTCTGTTTTGCACTTTATTTTAGTATCAATTTACTAAAGTGTCTGCAAACTGCACCTTTACATTCATTGCTCCCCTTGACAACAATGCTTAACTATTTCTGTGTTGAGAAATACTGGCTCATTTATCCACCATTTATGCAATATATCATATACAAGCTTTTTGCTAAGTGCACACACGTGTGCAATAAAGCTTATGTACACGCCACACATAGCAGCATGGCACGATAGGTCTGAAATCCATTCCATCTATCAGAAAGGAACCACTATGTTGATGCTCTAGCCCAAGAATAAGGCTGATCCACTGGTCAGGTGGGCAGTGGCCACAGTTTGCAAAACAAATGTATAGCTATGAAAAACTTGGCTTAAGTTTTCTAACCCATTGACCTGTTTCTAATATTGGGGCCCACATGCTGAGAGGACCATATTATTTTTCAGAAAACTTGCAGGAGGTCGGATCAACCTGATGGATGGATTGGATCTTGCACCGATGTGCCATGTTGGCACATGTCTGGCATGTATATGAACTTTACCACACATGCGTGCATGCTAGCAAAGCTCCATATACAAATATAAAATATGACCTTATACCATTCTCCCCAAAAAAAAAACCTTATCTTATTACATTGGTTTTAGAACCATTTGTGTAAAATCTGTAGCATGTATAGTGCTTTTAGTGTAATTCTTCTATGAATGCTAGTCCTAAACATAAGCAAGGCCTCTTTTCTTTTTGAAAATTGAATTCGTTTCTAGTATCCTGTGTATGCTTAAACATTGCTCTTTATCAGCTTTCTCATTTTGTTTATTTTGGTCACATAATAGCAAATCAGTACTCTGGCTGGGAACCTAGTCCCCAGCTCTTTTGTGTGGGAAGTTCTATTCACTATGGGCATCGTTGGGCTTGGCCTGTTACTTTTTGCTCTACTTATTGGAAATATGCAGAACTTCCTCCAAGCTCTTGGACGTAGGTGAGGGAGTCATTTCACTCATTTGACCATAACTTCCTTTGCTGAATTCTGAACCTTCAAAATTTCTTTGCAGATTGCAAATAACTTCAATTAGAAGAAGGTGCCTGTTAAAATTTAGTGTTCGGTCAAGCACATGCTACTATCATAAGATCGTACTGTTGTCAGACTAAAATTTGTATACTCGTTAGTAGTAGTATTTTCTTGTTCTAGTTTATATTTTAGTTTTGAACGGTTATCCTTATGAAATCACTTGTTACTACTATAGCTAAATCATTTCAAATATCTTCCCTCTATCTACAATGTACATCAGTAGACTATTAAACTAGGGAGTTGAGGTTGGGAACCACCCTGACCGATAAATTAACTTGGTAAGACAATGATACAGCTTTGTACTATTATGTTACCAGAAGTGGGAAGTGTGCGCGCACTTGCCAATTAGGTGGTCCAAATGCTGTGTTCCTTTAACTATCATTATCCATTATGTATGATGAAATTATGAATATGTATACTTTGTATAGTTATCTGCATGCTGACTTTATCTCTCTATAGTGATACATATTAACATTCAAATGCTATGTTCGACTCCCCTCCTCGGCATTACCCGATACACATGGTTGTGGGTGATTGTGTGTATCTGCAGGGAATATTCTCGCCTCAAAAGGGGCGGGGACACCCTGTGTCTTCAAAAAATAAAAGTAAAAAAATCAGCAAATATTTCCATGTCATGAAAACATGATTCTCTTGTTAAGGATTCTTATGCACATGCATTCATGCAGGCAACAGCTTTTGGCTACTGTTTGTGGTGTGATGGCACCATTTCATTGAATTCGACATAGTTATAATGTGAAAGCAATGATAAACTGCCATGTATAAAAGGTTACTACTACATCAAAACTTGTTTTTACACAAAACCTGATTGAATGTGGAGATCCATGAATTTCAGCACTAAATAAGTTGGGTTTGCCAAATGATCTGAATCATTGAAATCACTGAAAATATCAAATTTCAGTGATAAGTGCTGAACATATGTTTTATCAAATGGGACCTTGCTTGAATCCAGGAACCTTATACAAGGGTCACTTGGCTGAATCTGTAATTTGAATTATTGTACAAACATAGCATTTGTATTGGAAAAGATTCATGACTTTAAACTCCTTATTACAGACCACTGATTAGAAACATGGTTCAAAAACTTCAAAACTCAATTATTATTAAATTTTTGTTAAAATATTACAATTCCATAATCATTAAAAATATGAAATTTAATAGAAAAACTAGAACCCCTAGAAAAATTCAACTTGGCTCGACTCTGGTTGAGTTTTTTACTCAAGTTGATGAGACCGGAAAAAATGCATGATGAAAACGAGTTTCGTGTCGACTCATCATCCAATCTACTTGAGTCAACTAGGTCAAGTTTCAAGTCTGACTTGACCAGCTTTTCTATTACAATTTGAAAACCTAATTTCCAATTAATGAGAGGTTATAAACCAAGGTGTGTGCAGGCAATCGCTCACATCAGAGAAATTTTATTAAAATATTACAGATGCATAATCATTAAAAAATATGAAATTTAATAGAAAAACTAGATCCCTAGAAAAACTCGACTTGGCTTGACTTGGTTGAGTTTTTTATACTCAAGTTGATGTGACTGGAAAAAAGGCGTGATGAAAATGAGTTTCACGTCAGGTTGACTTGACATCCAATCTAGTTTAGTCAACTAGGTCAAGTTTCGAGTCTGACTTGACCAACTTTTCTACTACAATTTGAAAACCTAATGTCCAATTAATGAGAGGTTATAAACCAAGGTCTGTCCAGGCAAGTGCTCGCCTTGGAGATTCGGTTCCTCTATCGTGATTGTAATTGATTCCATCCCTTTTACTGATAGGCTCTGAGTTCGATGTTTCTTTTGGTTCTTTTTTTTTTTCCCCCCTGCAATAAGCTCGTAGCTAAAGTAAGAAACATGGACACGTTCTGCAGTCGAACCATATTTGGGGCCAAGTCAATAGACATCATTCGTTCTTATTTAACAGTCTCGGAAATGCTATGTTTTAGATTGAAGAGTGCAGAGTTTTTGTTTCTGTTTTCTTGTTCTTCTTTTGTCAAGTATTCTCTTTTGATTCACAGTCTTTTATTTATGAAGGAGGCTAGAAATGCAACTAAGACGTCGTGATGTTGAACAGTGGATGAGCCATAGGAGATTGCCGGAAGGATTAAGGAGGTATCTTATTGTTATCATCTAGATATCTAATCTGTTTTTAAAACTTTCATGCAATTATTTTTTCTCATTGTTTAGGGTGCATTTGGTTGCATCAAATATCATGAAATTTGCATGATATTTCATGATTTTTTCACGCACTCACACCACACACCCATGCACTCATGGCAAATTTGCATGATATGTCATGATTAATCAGTCAAATTTGTTGCAAAATTTCATGATATTCCATGAAATTTGGTGCAACCAAACACACCCTTAACTAGTCTTTCCTGAATATCTTTGGCAGAGGTGTAATTCTTTAGTATCTCATACTTTATTATCTTAGCTGCACTTTCCATTTATTTTATTTTCTCTTGATCAATTATACAAATCTTTTGTTTCTTTAGTAGCTTTGCATGAGGATCAAGGGTCTTTTCTAATCATCATGATTCATTACAGAGTCCTGCATTTTTCTAGAAAAGGGATAGAGCACGCAGGGATCCTTATTACAAGAGAGATAATGCAGCGAGTCTTACTTTCAATAAACGTACCATCAGCTTATATTGGACATGAAACATGAACAATTCATCCTTCAACCATTTCTAGATTTTCTATGGTTGCAAAATCATACCCTGAAGCCCTCAGGCCTTTAAATCTCCAAACTGGCTCCTCAGGCATCTGTTTGTCAATTTTGGCTTAGAGCTATCATCTTGTTCAAGATCTTCAAAAGGGATCCTGAAATGGCATAGGAAAACCTTCTCTTAACACATGATGAGGGACAAAAAAGAGGATACATGGAAGGCTTTATGAGGTTTGGGTTTCTCCCTTGCTTTAACAGCCGAGTTGGGTGTTTGAGTCGGCCATTATGTATGTATCATCTTAAGTCTAAAGGCGCTTTAAAGAATTCATCTGAGTCATACAGGTTTGATACTAGCTTCCAGTTATATAGGTGACTCTTATTGGTGACCTTTGAGATTGAGCTGATTCGTCTGAGTCACAACGTCTCGATTCATTCTTAAGATGGAGTATTTACAAAAACTGTACCTTAGTCAGACCACATTACTAATCTCCCTACTGCAATCTACCCATCTATTGACTAGAAATTACAAGACTATATTCAGAGCAATGTTTGAAATATCGGCATCGCGTTATGTATCATATCGGGTAATTTATTGCACTTTCTGGGAAACATGGGAAACATATGGAAAATGGTTGAATTTTTCAATGAAACTTCAGGGATTGTTAAAAAAGACTTTAATACACACTTTTATATCATAACATCTCAAAAAAGAAGTACACATAATAGGTTTCCTTTGTATAAGGTCCTAAGCTATATGCTATCTGACTGAACTAATGCAATTATATTGAAATTGAATGCATACTATTTAGTGCGTATGTGATGATCATTTCATCAAACACTCCTAAATACTTCGAAATTAGTCTCAATTGACAGCTGGTTGAAGGGAAATTTTGAAAAAAAATTAATATTTTAATAAAGTTTTATTATTTTTTAATTAAAAAATGATTTTTATTTCTGAAAATTGACAAGGATTTAACAAATCAGTAGATCATCCCTCATACGTGCTTGATTTCATGTTTGGAGTGCAACATTGCAGGCAATTTGGGAGAAATTGGGGAAATTTTGAATTTTCCTCAAATCGGACCACCTACACTCAAATTTCAAAATTAGAGTGTTTGTGATGATCGTTTCATCAAATACTCCTGAATACTTCGAAAATTGAAAAATGCTTATCTGATCGAACATGTGGGATATATTGGAACTACCTGTGCGTTTCATATCGCACAAGTGGGATGCAAGATATATCGTGGGATATATTGGTCGATATTGTCAATATTTAAAACATTGATTCAGAGTACATTAATACCACTAGAACTGACAAAACAAAGACCCCACAAAGTGCCTGTTAGTTGATATTGAATGGAGAGAATTTATTTATACTGGAGAAGACGGAGCTGGTCTTATTTTGTTGTGATGGTGTTGGCCTATCAGTTTATTTGCGATGACTGGATTTTCCATCTGGTTTTATTTTGTAATGATGATACCCTCTGTATGTTACAATTCAAAATGTTTTGTAATCTAGTTCGAATTGGAGTTGAATCTCAACTGGACAAAGGTGCCGATGTAGGATCTGTTACTGCTTAAAAGGTTTATGCTGCAATCTAAGAGTTCCTTAGGTCTAAGATATTTTATTCCTTTGAGCCATGTAGGCAAGTACGGCAATCAGAAAGGTTCAGTTGGGCTGCAACTCGAGGTGTAAATGAAGAATTGCTATTGGAGAACTTACCAGAGGACTTACAGAGAGAGATACGTCGCTATCTATTTAAATTTGTGAAGAAAGTGAGTTCTTTAGATCATGTTTCCTTGTGAAAAAGATCCTTAATGCAAATTTTTTTTACACTATTAAACTACTGATGGGTTATGGATTCCCTAATCCCTATGGTTTGCAGGTGCGTATTTTCACATTAATGGATGATCCCATTGTAGATGCTATCTGTGCAAGACTCAGACAAAAGCTCTACATAGGGGGAAGCAAAATCCTATATGCAGGAGGCCCAATTGAGATGATTGTTTTCATTGTGAGGGGAAAGATGGAGAGCATTGGAGGAGATGGCAATGTAGCCCCCTTGTCAGAGGGAGATGTTTGTGGCGAGGAGCTTCTTACATGGTGCCTCGAGCATTCTGCAGGGAATAGAGGTACAAGTCCAATCTCGAGACCTTTTCACTTGTTTAATTAGAGGATGAGTTGAGGTTGACTTGAGCTAGGATGGCCCTGCTAAGGCCTGCTTTCAAGAGTAGGATATCGAATCATACTTTTCCCACACATTCCAATGTAACCACACTAGGGTAACTTGCAGCTGGTTACCTAGGGTTGCCCTCGCAAACTGAGAGCCATTGGGGGAATTTTCATACGATCCACTGCATTCGTCAGGTACACTGCCTCATGTTAACCATTGAACCCAAAAGTAATGATCATCTAAAACTCACCATTGGTTGCGTAGGGTTCACCGTGGTGTTTGTATGCCATCCAGTTCATTCATCTGATGTGTCTCATCAGGATGAATGAAGTACCCAAAAATCACAGTATTCCAGAACTCAGGTGGGCCATACCATGTGCATTTAGAGGTTTTAGGTATAATTTTATGATGTGGCCCACGTGAGTGTTGAATCAGCCTAATTTTTGGGATCAAGGTTGAACAAGGTGTGGTGTACCTGATGGACAGCATTGATTTCATACAAGTTATTTACCCTATGTTAGAGAAAGTAAATTCATAGCTAGGTGAGGTACCAAAGTGTTTTCCTTTCCATTGTATGCCTGAGATCAGGACTGTACATCAGGGCCCCACCATGTACGTGTCATGGCCTGAAAACCAGGCCAATATGTCCATATGGTGGCCCACGTGTTTGTTGATTCATCGATTGTGGACCAATGGCCAATTCTTTTTTGACTGTCCATTGTTTTTGTACACAACCCTCCTGATGACTAGACTGGTCTGATTTTCAGGCTTTGGGACATGTATGGTGGGTCCCACCATTGAACGGCATGAGCCTTTTACATTTGTTTCACATTGGCACACATTTTTCAAGCTATGAATGTGGCCTAGTACCTGTTATTTGTAGTTTAGTTTGATCTTCAGTCTTCACAGTTTAGAATCTGCTATGCACCTGATGAAATAATGTAGTAGTCTATATTAGTAATTGATTTGCTGGAATCAGTTTCCAATTCATTCTGGTTGGTGAAAGCTTGTTAACACTGCCAAGTGTCATTAATTCATTGGTCAGGTTGCAAAAGTAAGAAATGGCTGAGAAAGTTCTCAGTTTCTGCTGACTGATGATTAGTTGGTTAATGTGTGGTTAACATGTAAACCGATTTCTCAGATGGCTTGAAGAAATTTGTAGAGTCATTTGCAATGAGAAGGAACCAAGAAAATACTGCTTCTGCATTTTTTTTAAAAAAATATTTCTTAATTAGTTTACGTCTGTTCTTTGTTCCCGCACTGAAAGATAAGCATTTGATTTATATGCTGTTTTTGTGGACAAAATTATATTGAAATGGTTTCTTTTTGCAGATGGAAGGAAAATCAGATTGTCGGGTTCCATGGGTCACCGATTGCTTTCTAGCAGGACAGTCCGATGTTTAACTAATGTGGAAGCCTTTGCACTCCGAGCTGCTGATCTAGAAGAAGTCACTTCCTTTTTTGCACGCTCCTTGCGGAACCCACGTGTTCAAGGAGCCATAAGGTCCATACTGAACCTCATCTTGTGTCGGTTCTATGTTTAAAATTGCACCTTGCAGACTAATTCCTCCATACCCCAACCATAGTCTACTGTGACTTGCATTTTATTATTTTCTTGGTCGTTTTGCAGCATGGTTTTGGATTCTGGATTTTCAAACCTGGATTTTACATTCTTTCAGTTGCATTTTGGCAGCCTGGATATTCTGTCCCATGGAATCCAGAAACTATGTTTGGCAGCCTAGATTGTTGACTTAAGGGGCCCTTAAAAGAGAGGAGGAGAAAGTAGTTATGGCAGTTGGAGACGATAGAAATCCAGGATTTTGCACTCCACCATTTCTCTTGGATTTTAAAAGGGGTCCTTTAGAGGATTTTCAGTCCAAGTTGGATTCAAAATCCAGATTTTGGGTGGTGTCAAATTTGGATTGAATATCCTGGATTCCACTTCCTAAACTGCCCAAATCCATGCTGCCAAATGACCCTGTATCTGTCTATAGAGCATAAAATACAAAGAAACTGTTTAGTGTTCCGGAAATGTAGGTGTAAATATCAAATATCATAGTGATCATCATCACTATAGCCTTGTCCCAACTATTTGGAGTCAGCTATATGATCCTGTTCTGCCAATCTAGATTTGAAACAGGAATTCTCATGATTTGCTGGGCATATGAACTAGCAACTTCCTCCTACAAACAACCAATGTGCTACTAAGGGCTTGTTTGATTCAACATAATTACCAGTAATTTCTTGTAAATAACTTATAATTATTTACTTTTGTATTTATTGCTAGTAAGATTTGACAGTCACGGTGTCTCAAAGGTTCACCCAGTTTGAGCGATGTCCGTGCCTCATCTATGTCACGAAACTCTATGGGCCCCAACATGATGTACGTGTTTTATCCACACCATTGATTCATTTTTCCAGATCATTTTAGGACATCAGCCCGAAAATGGGGCAAATCCAATGCTCAACTGGACCACACCAAAGAAGAGGGAATAATGGCTCTCACTGTTGAAAACACTGTTTTCCTTGGTATGGTCCACTTGAGCTTTGGATCTACCTCATTTTTTGGTTTATGCCCTAAAATGATTTGAGAAAATGAATGGATGGCGTAGATAAAACACATACATCATAGTGGGGACCATAGGAATTTGGCTTTTATGAGTTTTGAATTTTGCTCGAAAAATGAGGTAAATTTCCTCATATATTTCAGACAGTAGGCAATTTTCATTAGTGTGCTTTTACCATGGCTTACTTGAATTTATAGCAAACCAAACAGCCCCTAACCCATGTAACAATAACACGACATACATACATCACAATTCGTGAATATAATTAGAAAGCATAGAAAAAATGTTGTGTTTGTATCATCAATTGGTACCACGAAGACATGCCATGGATGGTCCAACACTTGGGTGCACCATTTGTATAGAGCACGCATCAAAAGCCATCTGGACGGATTTCATTTCAAGCTAAAGGATCTGATACTATCGTTAATGATAGGTACGAGTCTCCATATTGGAGAGAAATGGCAGCGATTCGTATTCAAGTAGCGTGGAAGTACATGAAGAAGAGGCGTTTGGGTCGGTTGGACACCCCCGATTATCGTTCATATCATGCAAGGTACTGAACTTGTACTTTGTGTAAGAGGAAAATGTATGTATATATGTATCCCACGCGGTCTTTAGTCAGTAGAGGAGGTTGTAAAATTCCATGAAGTTTCTTTTGAATCCAAACGAGCTCCACTTTCGGCTCTAAAAGATCTTTCTTTTAGACCATTACAGCAGCTTGTACTAACCATTTTCAGTATACTTGCGTGCCAGTGTTGTGATCGATTGAGAGAAACTGTTGAGTTATTGTTTGATCTGGTATGGGTGTAGGAGGGTCCACCTTTTGATAATCTAGGCCCTCCATCTGGAGGGACCCCACATGGGATGGGTTATGGGTCATGCAACAATATTGGGCTTAATCAGATGATCCTAGCCACCCAAGCTCTTCATTCTCCTTAGATTCTACTTATTATTGCATATATGGATAAGATCATAAATCTTCATCCCATGGATGGCTTGAATGTTGCTCGTGTGCTACTTTGACACATTGTTTTGGTATATAGATGGGCTATCTTATGCACGTGGATTAGCAAGTCTCTTAAAATAAGTGTTTTTTTTTTTTATTTTGGTATTACCGACTGATTTTTGGGCTATTTTCTGAAAAAAAAAAAAAAAAAAAATGTTCCCTTTCAAAATATTTAAACTAAAATACCTCACATTTGCAAATTCGGAGAAAAAAACTGCTAGTTTGATTTTGGGCCTGTTTGGTAAAACTTATTTTTACCACTTATCACCGAAATTGGCAATTTTCAGCTAATTTCCCTCATTCAGACTGTTTGGAAAATTCAAAAAATTAAATTTTAATTTGGATTTTCACTGAAAAATGGATTTAGTTTTAAGCTTTCCTCTTCTGACTTAACGAATATGGTAAATGATTTTGAGTTAAAATATTTTTCTAAATGACAAATGTACTCGCAGAAAAAAACTTAACATTCTAAGCTTTTCACGGCAACTGCCTAGTTACTGTGTTGATGTGGCAAAGTTCATCATGCTGTATGTGTTATAGCCATCCTGTCCATCCATTTTGCCACATCAATATATGGCACGAGCCAAAAACTGAGGTAGACCCAAAGCTCAAGTTGACCACACCACAGAAAGTTGTGGGGACAATGATGCCCACCATTGAAACCTTTTCTATGGCCCACTATGATGTTTTTTTTTTTTGGTCATCCGACTTGTTCATAAGTTCACACAGACCTGGACGAAGGGAAAACACAAATACAAGCTTGATCCAAAACTTCTGTGGCACTTAAGAAGTTTTCAATCGTAGGCATTCAATCTCCACTGGTTTTAGTGGTGTGGTCCATTTAAGCTTTTGGTCTGCCACATTTTTGGGCTTATGACCTAAAATAATATGAAAAAAAATGTGTGAACGGTGTGGATCTAATACATATCATGATGGGTTCACAAAACTTTATCACATCAACACGGTACCCACCCACAGAGTTGCCGTGCAGTTAGGCAATCCGATTGGACGTCGATTTCCTGTAAAAAGCCTTCAGCTCTGGACAGTGGGCCCCTTGTGATGCTTGGGTAAAATTCATCCCGCCCGTCCATTTTTCTATATCGTTTTAAAATGAGATAAAAAAATGGGGCATATCCAAAACTCAAGTAGGCCGGACGACGGGAAATGGTGAGCAGTGAAATGGCTACCATTGAAACCTTCCTAGGTTCCACTGGGATGTTTATATGCCATCCATATCATTCTTTGAGTACTTGCACAACCAAGCTCAAATAAGAACCGTCCGAATTTTACATGGAAAAACGGGAAGAGCCCACGGCGTAAGGTGATGAGTAATGTACTTTAAAGCAGAAATTACAAAAGATAGTCTTACCAATTAGAACAAACCTCGAATATACTTTACAAGCCCTAGTTATGTCCTTGAACACTTAGGAATGAATTATAAAGCCTTAATACACATATCTTCACCTCCAAAATCTCGATTACACCCGATATATAAGCTATTACAACTGGAATAGGAAACAAATTCCGCACTACCTCGGTAGCATTGAACACCTTCAATGACATTGAGTAGCAACACCAAAATGTTCCAGCAACCAATATGAATTTTTTGGATTTTTCCAAAGGGATCAAGCATCTGTCGATGGCATCGACAGACCTTGTTATTGACCAATTTAAGACATCAACAACAATCTCTACCATGTCTTCAATATTCATTCATCATAACTCTGATCAATCATTATCTCTAATTCTGCTTTCCGTCATAACTCCACCATCATTTCTCGTGTTGCTCTCTTTTCCATTTATGCCTTCGCCAAGCCTAAAAAAGTTGCACAAAAAATTAATTTCTCTGTGGGAACCACCTTCGTAAGCATGTTAGTCGAATTTATACTCGTGTGAATCTTCTCTAGAGTCATGCCTCTTTTCTTAAGCACCTGTCGGATAAAATGGTAACGCACATCAATATGTTTAGTACGTGAGTAATAAATAAAATTCTTAGCCAAATTGATCGTGCTTTCACTATTACAATTGACTGACACGACCTCCTGCTGAAGCCCCAATTGATTTATCATTCATCTCAGCCAAACACCTTTCTTGAATGCTTCTGTAACTGACATATACTCAACTTCGATTGTGGAAAGAGCCACTACATACTGAAGCTTCGACATCCAATTGATCGCTCCACCCATTAGTATAAAAGAGTAACCAGAAATTGACATTCTATTATCAACACTGCCTGTGTAATCAGAATTCACATAGCCTACTAACTTGTCCCATGATTTTTCAAATGATAAGTAGTCTTGCGTACCTCGAATATATCAAAGTAGCCATTTTATTGCTTCCCAGTATTGCTTGTCGGGGTTAGACATGTATCTGGTAGCAACACGCATCGCATGTGAAATATCCGATCTTGTACAGACCATGACATACATCAAGCTGCCAATTGCGCTCGAATAAGACACACGAGACATAGCCTTCTTTTCTTCATCTGTTTGAAGACACTATTTAGAAGATAACTTAAAATGAGCCGCATAGGGAATGTTGATTGACTTTGCATTGTCCATCCCATACTTCATTAATACATTCTCAAGGTATTCCACTTGAGATAACCATAACCTACTCCTATTTTTGTCTCTGTGTATGTCAATGTCGAGAACCCTCTTTGCAGCCCCTAGATATTTCATCTCAAATGTCCTCGATAATTGAGTCTTCAGTATGTTGATCTCAGATATTCTATGACTGGCGACAAGTATGTCATCAACATATAATACAAAGATAACGAACTTTTCATTACTTAGTGTCTTGTAATAAACTCAATGATTATAGTCATTCTTGGTAGACTTTTGACTCACCATGAAAGAATCAAATTTCTTGTATCATTGCCTAGGTGTCTATTTCAGGCCATATAATGATCTCTTCAACCTGCAATCCTGGTTCTGTACGTCTTGTATTTCGAAACATTCTGATTGCTTCATGTAAATATGCTTTTCTAATTCCCCATGTAGGAAGGCAGTCTTCACATCCATCTATTTCAGCTCGAGATTGTATTGGGCAACCAACACTAATATGAACCTGATAGATACTTACTTTACTACCGGCGAGAATATCTCAGTGAAGTTTACGACTTCTCTCTTAGCGTATCCCTTCGCTACCAACATTGCCTTGTACCTATCTTATTTCTTTCTAAAGATTCACTTACACTCGATCGATTTTTAGTCGTCGAGAAACTCCACCATCTCCCATGTCTCATCATTCATCTGTGTTTTTCACTTTTCAGCATTTGGCTTATCAAGAGCCTTTTGAAAAGTAGATGGATCCCCCTCATCCGTAATGAAGGCAAATGCGACATTTGAATCATCCATGTATCTTGACAATAACCTGCGATCCCGTGGCAGATTCATTTTCACAGGTGGCTGCTCCACCTGCTCCTGTACCTGTGTCTATGTCTCAGTATCATCCTGTGTCTCATCTCTGTCTAACTGAACATCCATAACTAACCTTTCAGCTTCCTTGTGCTCATTCTTATGGAACAAGGATCCTTTGTTAGTGGTCCGGTCGTATAGCCTATACTCCTTCACAACATTATCATAGCTGATAAAGACATACCCTTCGATCTAACTTATCTCTCTCAATTGACGACACATGAGAGTAAGCATCTTAACCAAATACACGCAGTCCTAATTAGTCTACCTACTGACCATTCCACACTTCCTCTGAAATTTTACATTCAATGGCCATAAAAGGAGATCGATTCACTAAATAACAAGTTGTCTTAACGGCCTCAGTCCACAATTCCTTGCCCAACCCAGCATTGCTGATCATACATTGGGCCCTCTCTAAGAGAGTTCGATTCATTCACTTAGCCACACTATTTTGCTTTGGTGTGTGATGCATTGTGTTGTGCCTCATGATCCCTTCATTCTTACAATACCTATTGAATTCCTCACAATTGTCTATTCTCAACACTTTCACCTTTCTCCTTTACTATTTTTCTACCTTCGCCTTCAACTGCTTGGAGTTAGTGAAAATATCAGATTTATTTTTCACGAAACAAACCCAAAATTTTCTAGAATATTCATTAATGAACGTGACAAACCATGATAACCCTCCACCAGAAACCACAGGTGACGACCCTTATACATCACAATACACATAATCTAGAACCCCCTTACAAACATGTTTCTTATATTTAAAACGTCGACTATTTACCATATATACAATGCTTGCGTATACTAAAATCAATACTTTTAAAAATTGAAATTAAACATCGGTTAGAAAGTACCTTCATGCCCTGCTTGCTCATGTGACCTAAAGCGTGCATGCCACACACGTGCAGACGTGGAATCCGCTATAGAAGCTGTAGTTCCACCTGATGAAGTACTCTCGATTAACCTATAAATGTTTCCATTCCTTTGTGCCTTTATGACTATGAGTGCCCCATTTAAAACTTTAAGGACACGATCAAACCCGATGAATTTACACCCTAGTGCCTCGAGTGCTCTTAGAGATATCAGACTCTTCCTCAAATCAGGAACATGTCCCATTTCGGTCAAGATACAATCCATGCCATCGAATGTTTGATGCGCACTGATCCAATGCCTACCACTTTTCAAGCATTATCATTGCCCATAAACACCT
Organism: Magnolia officinalis; assembly: GCA_021015155.1. Lineage (NCBI taxonomy): Eukaryota > Viridiplantae > Streptophyta > Magnoliopsida > Magnoliales > Magnoliaceae > Magnolia > Magnolia officinalis. Next base: position 6,839,361 of record JAJHSJ010000014.1, on the reverse strand, counting down.
GACCACCATATTTCACTAATTGTAATTGGTGAACCAGCTCCAATGACGGTTCATGTGGTACAAAGTTCCAATATCTAAAACTCATTCTTCGTCGAAGTACCTGGATTTTGATACAGTGATCAACACATCACTACCATTCGTCTCATCACTAGATTCCACAGTGTTGGCTTTCCCCTGACATGACACAATCCATCACTTTAACTTGCCCTTGGATTTAGAACTCGATCAGAAAGATACACTGTCTCGTTCAGAATTTCTCCCCCTCGTAACCAATGCATCTATAGAAGCACCCACATCACCATTTTTCTTTCTCATCGCCTTTAATTGAAGGACTGTGATAACGCTCTCGACACTAATGGTCGTTCTACTAGTGTACAAAAAGTCCTTCAACGACTCACAAGATGCTGGAAGAGAGTTTAACAGTATATATGCTTGATCTTGATCTTTCATTGTTTCCTCCTGTAGACACCCCACCTAGGCTAACAACTTGATAAGGCAAGGATGACCCTTAAGAAGAGAGCCAAAAACCACAACCATTCCCTAAACCCTAACCCTAACCTAAACCCCAACCTAAACCCTAACTCAAACCATTATCCGAACCAGAGCCTACCCGAAAATTGATCCAGTTCCCAAAAAACATACCCAGCCATTTTGATCCAAAACATCTGAAAACTCTGAAAACAGGCTTCGGGCTGACCAGAGGCCCCAAAACAGGCCCACTAGCCAAAACCCAGGGAAAACCCAGCCCGGGCGGTAGTCTGACTACCACGGGCAATAATCGGGATACCGCCCCTTATTCGACAGGTGTCTCCTCTGAGCACATAGCTGTCCTCCCTCACAAAGTCAACTTTCATATAGAATTACCTACGGAGTTCACCCTATTTACCATTTTACCAAATCCAAAGAGCTTATAAGAACATGCCACATGACACTTCTCTCCCCTCAACCAATCACAAACCACCGTGTCAGCATTTACTCTCCATAAACCCTGAAATTACCAAAACGCCATCCCAAAAGACTATAAATAGCCTTCACCTCTCTTCATTTCACACAACACTTCTACATAAGAGATAAAATTCTCAAAATTTTCTAAGGGAGAGTAAGAGAGAGAGGAAGAGCAAGTGAGTGAGAGTGAAAGGGAACTCTTGAGTCTTCAAGTCCCACCTTTTAGCCTTCCCCTAGCTTCCTCCAAGCCATCCTCAACTCCTACAAGCCATCCTCAACTCTTACAATTCCATCCGGGTTGCTTATGGTGCACTCCATGTCGTAGGTATTTCAAGTGCAAGCCAAAGATCATACTATCTTCCATAAAGCATTCATCATATCGTTATTTCCGTTCTTAACCCCCTTGCTCCTCTAGATCACTATTGAATGTATGCTCTGTGACTTGCCGAATATCGGATCTTATCACATTAGAAACTCATAGTCTAGTCCCCCTTTTTTACCATATTAGTATAATCGCATCCACTTTTTTAGACATTCCTTGGATGTATGCTCTGTAGCTTGCCAGAATCCCGGATCTTTCTACAATAGAAATCTTAGTTTGCCTAGTCATATCATTCCATCCCTTAAGATTACTTTACCACATGGAGTAGAGACCGTACACTTATACGGGCAAAGAGGGTGCTTAACACTTTCCCTCTTTGTAAGCAAGGTCTCTTACTCAGAATCCCAAATCGTAGACTAGGAGTCAATTTAAAACAAGAGAGTCTTCGGATTCTCTAGCTTTACATATTCTGCGGGCTCAGCCAACTGCGGAATTTTGTATTAAGTGGTTAGTGGCGACTCCAAGACATCATATTTAATCACCCCCTTTGTCAAACAAACAAAAACCCGACAAAAATTGCCAAAAACAAGTGTGGGCGCTGATTTCCCAGCGTTCACAGAATGATGACTCCACCGGATTCTTGCTAAAGCATGCTAGCTAAGACCCGACTCGAAAACGTGTGGTATTCCAATTTTAAGGGACATTCTTCATACATTACATCCATAAAACAAAAAAATAAATCAATCTTTGGCTTACACTTGTTTGAGCACTAATCCCAGCTATGACTACCCGATCTCGCGTAACAATGGCTACCCAAGAAGAAGAGTCGGTAGCTTTGCCAGCTCCCGAAGCACCGGCACCAGCGCCAACACCTCCAGTAAATCCCACAGATTCACCAGCTACTGCAACCATGAACTAGATGACTCAAAATCTCAAGGCAATGCAGGAACTGCTACTTCGCCTAATACTAGGTATCATACTGAGCATGCAAGCAGCACAACCTAGTGCTCAAAACAATTCAATCCCACAATTTCCTTTCGCCTTCTCTCTTCCTCCATTAGCAAATCCCATTTTACCTTTCCCTACTGAATCAGCACAAGATTACCAACATCCTCATACAAACGGGAACAAGCTTCCCGCACATCTTCTAGTACATTTTTCGGCATATCTCCCCAGAAACGGGAATCACAATCAGATCACAACATAGGCTCCCCCTAATGGGAGTCACAAACAAGAATTGGCGGATGCCCACGAAGGGGGCCAATTTCGAGTCCAACAAACTCCCCCTAACGGGAGTCACAACCAGGATTTGACAAATACCCCAGGCGGGAGCCATTTTCGAACATCATACCTCCCCCAAAAGGGAGTGGAGTTCAATTCCAATTACCTCCTGTAACCGGGAGTCCATCTTCTTTTCAACAACCCCCATCCATGAAAATCAGAGGGTCGATGAGATAGACCCTTATGATGAAGAAGCAACCCAAGCCATGTAGCAAGGGGCAAGATATCTGCAAGCAAACAGATCAGAAATTAAGGAGCTATGAGAACAAATCCAATTGATGCAAAACCAGCTGCAAAGGCAGTAAGGAGTGGATCATCCATCCACCAAATTCAGGGATTTATGTTCCTTTCTAGATGCTAGGGTGCCTCAAAACTTTGAGGTACCAAAGTTTAAAAGATATGATGTAGTGGGTGCCCCACAGCACATCTGAAAGCCTTTTCTGGGGAACTCAATGCGATTACAGGGAATGATGGAGCGTTGATACGGCTCTTCTAGAAATCCTTCAAGGGTGACGCTCTGGATTGGTATACGTCACTTGATAGCCATCAGATTAGGACTTGGGAAAGACTTTTCCAAGCCTTCATTGATCGATTCTCCTACAATCTGAACATGGCTCTAAGGAGAGCAGACTTGGCTACCTTGAGACAAAAAGCCGATGAATCATTGTCTACATATGTGGGACGGTGGCGAGGCATGACTGCCTGGATGAGGAACCCCATCAGGAACAAATCTCCATGATTATTCATTCAGCGAATCCGAAAATTTCCGGATACCAGATCTCGTACCTATATGTAAACTTCTCCTAGCTCATCTAATCTGGAGAACAGGTAAAGGACGGGATAAAAGCCAGAACCATCTCCCTATGGCCACATCAGGCCCCCTTAATCAAGAGAAACAAAATCAAGGGGAAGCCCATTGGATATGAGAATGGGAATGACACTGCTCCCGTGAAACGTACCACGCAAGTAAACAATATCGTGGCAGCCGTTCAAGGTAATCAATATGCTTAACAGCAACAACAACATCAAAACCGATAATACCAACCACAACAAACTCAACAGGGACACCCGACACAGCCGCCTCAACAGCAACAACAACAGCCCAGAGGGAATGCGCAGTACTCATACCATAACAAATAAGTGATGTTGGCCAGGAAATTCACTCCATTGGCACAAACATACATTCAGGTCATGATAATGTTAGTGCAAAAATAACTTTTCACACCATCCAACCTCGGCCTCCACCAAATCCTTTGCCACCCAGCTATAACGAAAATGAGTATTGCGCATATCATCAATCTCGAGGCCATCCAACAGACCGCTGTTTCACTTTGAAACATGTGGTCCAAGATTTGATCGAAAGCTAAAAGATCATGATCATCCCATAGGCCAATGCTACGACTCAGGCCAACATCCTTTAGAATCCTTGCCATCACATCAAGTAGGTCCCAGCTCATCGAACACCTCTACCATTAACAACATTGAGGAAGGACGTCCCTCGTTCCTTCCCACATCACTCCATACATGCAATCATGCCCGATATGGCAAATCGGTCATGAGGATATCGACAGGCACCCCGCCTGAACTACAGGTACTTCTAGAAGCAGCACCAGCAGAACGACTCTCATCCTCCAAGGGGCACCTTCAACATCAAATCCCTCATATCCAAACAGGTCGATCTCTAAACCTCTCATCTTACAGGCAGGACCCCCAGATCTTGCCCCGTTAGTCTTGCAAGGGGTACCTTTGGCCTTGGAACAATCTCCCAACTTCCTTTTCCTACCCCATCAACTGGCACATGTCCAAAGGATCCCTCCCTCCCAAAACGTACCTCAAGGAAGGGAGGAGAGTCCCATCCTGGAACGGCCGAAACCCCAGGAAAATTCGGTCATACTCTAAGGAAAACCCCCATGTCCGCCGTAAACCATGTCAAAATCGACAATATCTCCTCAGTCTCAAGGTCAGGTATGTCTGGAAGGAAGGCCAGTGTTGAGGGTCAAATATTGCATATTAGACCCCAGTTATTACTTGGTTTTACGAACATGATAGTGCTTAACGTCCTATTTTAATCATGTTTTTGTTGCAAGGTGAATTTAAGAGCTTGGACTGAAAAGGGTATTAAAAGCATGAATTTAACGCTCAAGAATCACCAAAGCAAGGGATGGATCTTAGGGGATTGAGATTGAAGAATTCACACAGTAAAGATCCGAGAAAATCAAGTGATTGAAGATGAAGAGGCCTGAAAATCGTCCTGAACGCAAGATCACAGGGTTCCCACCATCCGTTTGGCTCTAAACTTTATATCTCCCCTGAGGACCCTAAATTAACCGTACACGTCGAAATTCAACCTTTGGATCTTTGTGAAAGTGGCCTAACGGACAGATCAGCCCATAAATCACTAATCTGGGGCCCACCTGATCGCTGGATATGCTTCAATTTTGGTCTCAACCCCTTAAGTTATATGGAAAAATATATGGTCGGAGTAGATTTCTCATGGCCATCACTGTGGACCCCATGCACATGGTGTATATACATAATGTATACGCACCTGAGGTGCGCTGGACTACATGGCTTGGTCAAATAGTGTTTGACTGTGAAAATCTACAAAAAGAAAGAAAATCCTCTCTTTTCTTCCCGTTATCCCGCCGCGAGATAATCAAACGCAGGACGTCCGATGGAAAGAGATTGGGCTTACCACCTTGGACCATTTCATTGATCTGGACCGTCCATCTTGTAGACAGGTCAAATCCATCCAAACCCTAGTAATTTTATGGCAAATCGATCAAGTAACCCAAACCAAAGTTCGTCTGCAATCGTCCATCCGTGGATGACACCAAGAAACCAAAACAGTTTCGCGTTGCGTAAAAAGATCAAAGAGGGCTGCCTGATCTCGATCCGGACCGTCCAAATAATTGGAGTGGAGATTTCGACGCCACCCAAGCTCTCCGAATCCCACGGGAAAGGTCAGCATACACGGCATTCTTTTTTCTCCTCCTATAATTCCAGATGTGCTTGGAATTACGTCCGCAAGAAACGGTGTGATCTAATCACAGAAAGGTGGGCCAGGAGCATTGGATGATGATCTTAGATCGTCCATTGAACGCAATACACATCCATGACCAGAAAACACAACATTTCTGATCAAGGAAGGAAGATTCGCATGGCGCTGCTGTTCGAATGAAGATCCACACGGGATTAACGGCAGGGAAAACGGGAGCCCAAAACATATTAATCGGATAAATCCAGACCTTCTAAAATTGAAAGGGACCACATCCGATCACAACCTAGAGTTCCAACTAGAAAGAATCTAGAAGCGGAAGGAGAATCCGCGATTCTCACGCAAGATCGTTTCATGGTTTCGCTACGCACACAACATTGTGGTTGCGTAAATTCTTCACCGCCTACTGCTACGAAAATTCTCTCCCTTACGCACTCCCAGCCGACCGACAGAAGTTGCCTATGAAAGAGAGGGAGAGAAGGACGTGAGAGACACATCCAGGGCAGCCGTGGAGGCGAGGACGTGAGGTAGAGAGAGAACGCATGGAGCAGCTACTGTTTACTGTTTAGAATTTTTTTCCTCTTCCTTTACTTAGTTTCTTTTATGTTTTAATAAGAGTCTTTAGTTGATTATGTCTATGATTGGCTAAACCTCTTAGCTAGGGCTAAGAGGTGAAGCTTGTAGCGTGATGGGGTGTTTTCTAGGCTTAGATTCATTTTAGGTTGAACTATCTTTGCTCTTAGTTTGATTATAAGAAATACTTTTAGTTTTTAATGGTTTATTGTGACTTAAATTATAGTAGATCTGCGATAGCTTTGAGTATGTTCTTTTCATATTGAGATTGTGAGTTTAGGAAATCCCGTTGTTCACCATCGTCTCATGGGCATGGTAGGGTGACGGAATCTTTCCTAACTTTCACAATTCTCTTATGATTGGTTGTGGGTTTGGTAAATTGCTATTGTTTGCTTTGTCTCCTGGGCATGGTTAGGTGACAAAATCACTTCCAATCTTCACCACTCTCATCCTTTGATGATTAGATCCATGAGACGTTCAGAGATTTGACAAATCTTTTCTTACTAATTGGATAGGATAGGACTCCGATTCTAGTTGTGTCCTTGAATCAAGGCAAGGTAGCTTCCCAATTGCTACAAGTGGATCCTTGGCACCCTAGCTAGTTACCACCTTTAAATTTATTAGTTTTTAATTAATCTATTCACAATTACTCTCTTAATTTTCCTGGTTTAGATTACATCTTCTTCTAGTTCTATTCTAGTTACTTTCATAATAGGTACAAGGTTCAGTCCCTGTGGATTCGACCTCGGTCTTACCGAGATTATTATTACATCGCGACCCTACACTTGGGGTTGTGAACAGCCAGTTCCTTCCTACGACACAAAAGCAGTCCCATGACATTACCCGGAATGCACCGAGGTAGGCAACATGAACCTCACTGGTAGGTACTTCCGGAGAGACAATTAAAACCAGAAAGAAGCCTGGGGAGTTTTATCAGGAACGACCAATAAGGCTGAAGTTGCCTACGATGTAGCAGCTCAGCTCAAAACCATTCTTGCACAAATCTCCATTTGGGAATTGTTGTGCACATCAAGGTCGCACCGAGAAATCTTCGCAAAGACCTTGAACGACGCACACATCTCTCTCGACGTACCACCCGAAATGGTGGTACACATGATATGGCAGCTCCTCGCACCACAGGCAATCACATTTTCTGATGACGAGCTGCCACCAGAGGGCCGCAAGCATGGGCGTTCACTCAACATAACCGCCCGTTACAGGGATCTCAAGGTCCCCCTCGTCCTCATTGATAAGGGATCAAGCTTAAACGTTTGCCCCATGAGGACTGCCGACCGTCTAGGGATCGAACCATCCTCTTTCAGACCCAACAACATGAGCATCAGAGCCTTCGATAACTTCCGAAGGCAAGTAGAGGTAGAGATAGGCATAGAAATATAGATCGGACCAGATGTGTCTATTGTCACTTTTCAAGTTCTTGATATCTCTGCCTCATTTAATCTTTCATTGGGACGACCTTGGCTCCATGCTGTTGGAGCAATCTCATCAACTCTCCATCAAAGGGTTAAATTTCCTTCTGAAAATCGAATTATTTCCGTACTGGCCGAACCTAAGATTATCCTGCCGGCAGCAGTCAATACTCCAGAACCTGACATCCCGGTGATTGATATTTAGCATGAGGAGGGTGACATATCATATCACAGTTTTGAGTTTGAAATTGTGAATTCCATCACCAATCCCTACCCACTCGCTGTAGAATATGTCATCCCCCTGCTGAACGTCAAATCCTGAACTACCATACCGAATTCCATGGAAAAGGTATGGTAGTAAGGAAAGCTACGACAAACGAACGAAGACAGGGACTGGGGTATCAACCTTCGTCGGAGGATATAGGCTACAAGGCTTAAAAAGAGACAACCATTCAAGTACACACCCATCCAATTTGTCAGATCCAGGGTGGTTTACGTGGACACGGTGACCTTTCTTGAGGATCATTTCCAAAGGCTGAAGCTATCGAAAAATTTCAGCCAAGAGGCCATCTAACCGCCAATACGATGGGACAAGATCCTCACAACCTCAAAGGAACATCCAATGCTAAGGGCAAAACTACCGGACTCATCAGATGAAGCCAGGGGCACGAGAGCGGGATCATCCGCAAAGGATCAAGGGCAAGAAGTGCCCTCTACGAGACCCACAGACAAGAACGGGGAGCCACCTATCCCCATCATCAGCCAGAGAGAGACCCTCCCGCTAGCTACTTAAAACAATAAGGGGCAAAAGTAGCCCATTTATTGGATCAAAAAAGGGAAGTGGCTTTCCCTTGACTGGACAGACATCAAGATCCAACAGGAATGTGGATCAGAAGAGCCGGAGGAGCTCCAACTCCTGAGTGAAGAAATCGAGTCAGATACAGACTCTGAACCTAGTCCAGCAGACATCATGATCATCGGGATAGATGACCCACCAGCACAGCCAGATAAAGCCAACAAAATCAGAAGGGGGAAAGAATCGAACTGGTCAACTATCCCCCTGACAGTTGAATCTGCCGGTAAGCCATCCAAGGGTACCAGTCTTTCAAAAACAAAAACCAATGTAAATAGCAGTTGACATTTCGAACCAGGTCAGGATCAACATGGTTTGTAACACTGTCATGTTCGGGATCCCTTGGAGCAAAAAAATAAAAAAACCCTCAAAATTCAAAAACAATGAATATTTTAGAAATCACAAAAAATCAAATATTTCTCAAAATCACAAAAAATTAGAAACTCTTCAAAGATCGAAAACAGTAGAAAGCTTTTCAAAACTCACAAATAGCCACTCACAACACTAGAGTTCAAGGTCGACTCATACGATTTCGATCTAGAGCTAGACTTTGAACTCATGGGTTTGGATGAAGCCTAAGATTGGCGAAATGATAATCTGGCTCTTGAACTAGAGGATTCCCTCAAAAGGTTTGAAACAAAGGCCAATGTTGTGGTAGACGATTTCAAAGTTGTAAACTTGGGATAATTGGAACTCCCTAGAGAAGTGCGCATCAGTATATCCTTGCCTCAGGAATACAAGCAGAGGATGATGGAATTCTTGAAGCCAAGGTTATCTATGAAGACATGCCCGGGCTCGACGAAGAGCTAGTAGTACATCACCTGCCAATGAAGCTCGAAATGAAGCTTGTTAAGTAAAAGCTCCGAAGAATGAAGCTAGAATGGGCCCTGAAGGTCCGTGATGAAGTCATCAAGCAATAAATGCGAGATTCTTGGTAGTCTCTAACTACCTGGAATGGCTTGCAAATATCGTACCAGTTCCAAAGAAAGATGGCAAAGTCGGGATGTGCATCGACTTCCGGGATCTAAACAAAGCAAGTCCCAAAGATGATTTACCTTTGCCTCACATCGACACACTGGTAGATAACACTACGGGACACAAGATCTTCTCATTCATGGATGGTTTCTCCAGTTACAACCAAATCAAGATGGCCGTTGGAGACCGTGAGAAGACATCCTTCATCACACCGTGGGGAGCTTTCTACTATCAGGTTATGCCCTTTGGATTGAAGAACGGGGGGGCTACATATCAGCGAGCCATGACTGCCTTGTTCCACGACATGATAAACAAGGAGATGAAAGTCTATGTGGACGACATGATTGTCAAATCTCGTACAATCGAAGGACATTTTGAAGACTTTAAAAAGCTCTTCGACAGGCTAGAAAAGTTGAAGCTCCGCCTCAACCCCACAAAAATGCGTCTTCGATGCAACCGGGGGCAAACCGTTAGGCTTTATCGTCAGCGAAGATGGCATCAGGGTGGACGAAACCAAAACGAAAGCAATCATCGAAATGCCGTCTCTAAGAACTGAGAAAGAAATTCGAGGCTTCCTCGGGCAAATACAGTACATTAGTCGATTCATCGCTCAACTCACGCCCATCTGTGAGCCCATATTCAAGCTTCCAAGGAAAAACTCGCTAAAAGAATGAAACGATGATTGTTAAGCAGCCTTCAATAAGATCAAGAAGTACTTGCTAAATCCTCCAGTGCTCATGCCACCTACACCGGGCAAGCCATTGCTGCTGTACATTTTTGTCACAACAGAAACAATCGGATGCATCCTCGGCCAACACGACGCTTCAGGGAGAAAGGAGCAACGATCTACTATTTAAGCCGAAGGTTCACTAGCTATGAATCCAAATATTCTAGCTTAGAGAAAACATGTGTCGCCTTAGTCTGGGCAACACAACAGCTTCGACAATACATGATCGCCCATCTAATCCTTTTGCTCGCCCGCATGGACTCGTTGAAGATTTATTCAAAAAACCAGCATTAACGGGTAGGATCGCAAAATGGCAACTGCTGCTCTTCGAGTTCGACATCGCCTATGTCACTTAAAAATTGATCAAGGGGAAAGCACTGACCGACCACTAGCAGCACACTCTGTGCCTGACTATCAATCGTTGAAGACTTTCTTCCCTAATGAGGACATCCTCTTTTTTTTTGAAAGAAGGTGGAACAGAGCCACCAAAATATTATTAATAGCAAAAGATGTACATCCTTTTGGGTGAGACATCCTCCTTATTGAGGAAGAAGAAGAAAGGAAGGCAGGAGAGTGGACACTCTTCTTTGATGGAGCCGCTAACTCAAAAGGAAGTGGGGTAGGAGTAGTACTTTATTCTCCCGACGACGTCTCGATCCCCATCTCAAGGCGATTGGCATTCCACTGCACCAACAACGTGGCTAAATATGAAGCTTGTATCGCTGGTCTGAGAGAAGCCATCATCCTCAATGTGAAAAGGTTTCGAGTCTTCGAAGACTCACAACTCATCATCAGCCAGACAAATGGCGAGTGGAAGACCAAAGATGAAAAACTAATCCCCTATCACGTTTATCTAGAGAATCTAACCGAGGAATTCAATGAAGTCACATTTTCATACATGCCCCGAGCAAAAAATCGGTTTACAGATGCGCTGGCCACCGTTGCCACGATGCTAGAGATTCCTAAGGGAATTTCTGAATGGGAGCTTACCGTGGAGCTCCAGGAAGAGCCCGCCTCCTGCTAGCAGATTGATGAAGTCGAAAGCTCCCAAAGCAAATAGCCATGGTACGAAGACATTAAAGAATATCTCGAGCACCAAAAGTACCCTGAAGGAGCTGCATCAACCGATCGTCGCACTATCCAACGGTTGGCAGTCCAATTTACGATAATCGGGGGTATCCTATACAAGCGATCCTTCAATCAAGTCCTCCTCCGCTGCATGGATGAAACAGAAGTGGCTCAAATCATGTCAGAAATCCACGAAGGACTATGCGGCCCGCACATGAACAGTTATATGATGGCAAAAAAGATCATACGACCAGGCTACTATTAGCTAACGATGGAGACAGACTGCTGCAAACACGTTAGGAAATGATTCAAATGTCAGGAGCACGCGAACCAAATTCATGCGCCTGCTTCCGAACTATACAACCTGACAACACCATGACCCTTCTTCTTATGGGGTCTTGACTTCATTGGAAAAGTCAACCCCAAAGCTTCAAATGGGCATGAATACATCCTGCTGGCAACAGATTACTTCGCCAAATGGATAGAGGCAACATCCTACACTACCATTACAGCATCTCATGTGGTAAAGTTCATGAAGAACAATATCATCAGCCGATACGGGATTCCTCAGGCCATTATTACAGACAACGGAACCCTGTTCGTCAATAAAAGGATGGACGATTTCCTAAAGAAATTTAAAGTCCAACGCCATCGATCAAGCCCCTACCTCCCTCAGATGAATGGTGGGGTTGAAATCGCAAACAAGACCATCATTCAAATACTGGAGAAAATGGTCAAGACATATTGCAACTAGTCAGAAATGCTCTCATACACACTCTGGGCTTATCGGACGTTTGTATGATCTGCTACATTTGAACTCGCGTACGGAATGAAAGTAGTATTACCAGTCGAAATCAAAATCCCATCTCTCCAAATATTGCTAGAAAGAAAAATTGAGGAAGGCGAATGACAACAAGTAAGAAGAAAAGAGCATGCGCGTGCTAAGCCACTCGCAATGCTATTAAAGGAGGATCACATGGGCCTACAACAAGAGGGTCCGGAAGAGGAGCTTCAAAGTCGGCGACATGGCCATGATGCGCATTTTACCGCTGCACCTGCCAGATCCCAGAGGAAAGTTCAAACCTTCATGGGATGGCCTGCTGATCATTCGGGAGGTACTTCCAGGAGGCGCCCTGCGGCTTACCAACCTAAGAGGAGAAGATCTTCCAGAGCCCATCAATGCCGACAATGTGAAAACCTATCACGGGTAACCATACCTAACTTCATCAATGATCACAATCACAAAGCTGAGGTCAACAAAAGATAAAAGAAAGAAATAATAAAAGTACCTATCATTCTTTTTCCATATAAGGCAAAAAAGAAAAAAAGAAAAAGAAAAAAGAGGAACAAAGGTATACAAAAAAGAAAGAGAGAAATGAAATTAAAAAAAGAAGAAGAAGAAAGCAAAAAAAAAAAAAAAAACCAACAAGATCATCATACTTTCCCTAAATAATCTGACCAAAATAAACAGCTTACGATTGTGATCAGAGATAAAGGTGGGAGGGTAGCCAATCAGCTGGCTGTGAAGGAAATCTCATAATCTCTCCCGGTACCCCCAGACAAAAAGAAAAGAAAAGAAAAAAGAAAACATACCTAAGCAAGAAAGGCAATTTGAAAACTCGAAAGGGCGGCTCGAGTAAAAATAACGGGCATGTAGCGGACTTGGTGAAAACCTGAAAATGCGCCAAGGGTAAAAAGAGCACAACTGCCAAGGGGTAGGCAAAAGCGAAAATCCGAAAGGACGTTACAGGCAAAAATGATGGGAAAGCCGGTCGTAGTGAAAACCTGAAAAGGCGCTGCGGGCAAAAATGTTAAGAAACAAAAAAAAGAAAAAAATAAAATAAAAGTGCAGGTACAGAGGAAGCCAAGACAACGAGCAAAACGAAGAGACACAAGGAAAAGATAAGTTCTGGATCAAAATTCTATCAGACTCTTACCAAATCCAAGGGGCATGATCTTAGTATGCGCCACTCTTAGGGAACCGAGATCCCTAGTATACAACTCAGAATACCGAACTCAACGTGGGTCGTGCCCAATATTCTGATCCCATAATCTAAAGCACAAATCCAAACACAAACAAACACAGACAAGCTATGACACAAACAATTTTTTTTCTTTCATTCCTTTCAAAGTTTTTTGTACACACTATCCTTCTACAAAACAAAAAACATCCATATAAAAAGATGGTCGCTAGCAGAATCAGAGACTGCCAGGTAAGCCTCCATCCCCTCCCTCATACGTCAATAACAGCGGCTTGAGTCTGTCCACCTTCATGCGCAGGTAGAAGACCTCATCCCTCTCCAAACAGCGGGACACAATCATGCTCTCATTATATCGCCGCCCCACCGCCAAACGACGAGCCATGTCCTCATAGGCATGGCGAAGCATCGAAAGCTCCGATATGAGGTGCCATGCGTGGCTAACAGGAATGAAGGATCAATGAAGGGCCTCTCCTTGAACACTTCAAATGAGTCATTAACCCCTAAAGAAGATGAAGAATAATCCCCAAGGATGTCCTTATCAGCCTCATCATCAGCCAAGTGCCAGCTGGGAACCTGACGATAGAGCGACTGCTCCGCCACCCACCATTGATACGACACTGTCACCAAAGGAGGAACCTGGGACTCGAACTCCAATGTTGTCGCATCTAAGCAGCCATGCCACAAAGACTGGGCTGGTTGGTAAAGAGCCGGCATTCGCAAAGGGAGAGGAGCATGCCCGAATCTAGAGAAAGCAAAATCAGGGATGTCTTGCCAGAAGCTGAACTGTTGAAGGAACCAAACTGGATGGTAAGAGCAATACCCTCAGAAGCCCAGCAATAGCAAAGGAGTACGAGCGGCACTACAAATCAATGGCACACGGCAGAGCCATGGGGCCTCCCAGCTGACCTCCCATCCTCGGAGCTGAGAGAACATACGATGATAAAGAGACTTCGTAGCCTCGGCACCAAGGGGGAGTCCATCTAGAAGCAAAGACAAGACGTCAATGCGACGGGAGTTAGGCCAGGAAAGGAGAGGAGTCACATACATGTGTTCCCACAGCCACACCTAAAAAGATGAAGGACCATACATGAGAAATATACAAAAACAGGACGGAAGGAGAAGAGGAGATGGAATAAAGGATACCTGGAGGAAAGAGCAGCATCCCCTGAGGAGACAAGTCTGCCCGAGCAAACACTCGAATAAACCCCAAAAAGCTCCACCAGTACCATCAAGACAATGCTCCGGCGAGTAAGGACATGGTGAAAAGCATCAAACAGAACAGTCAGAGACGACCACTGCCATCATGAGAAGATCAGCTCTGCCAGAACGTAAAATATTAATGCATTCAAGCACCGAAGCTGGCAATCGGATCCATCACCTCCCCGAGCAGTCGAGCACTGATCATATAAGAGCTCGAGGGAGAACTCATCGGCTCTATCGTCAATCGTGGGGAGAGCTGCCGAAAACCCGAACCATGGCTCCAGATCTGAAGACTGCACCGGATGGGATGAAGGACGATACAACTCCTGGGAAAAAGGGAGGCCAGACAGAAGAGAAAACTCTTCCAAAGAAGGACTTAACTCCAGGTCATTGAAGGAGAACATGTTTAGTGCCGGAACCCAGTCGTAGGACGTAGCGCTCAACAACTGCCAGTCCAAGCGAACCCGGTGAAAGTGAAGGACCTCCCTGAAGCCCAAAGAATGCAGCCCATAAATCTCAGAGGCAGTCAAACTCCTTATCCAGATGCGCAGTCTCTCTGAACAAATACTGCGCGGCTGCAGACGACAGGTACGGACTGACACACCCTCGACAACCTGGAAGCTCAGATCAGATGGCGAATCATAAAAAAATGGGCATCCACTCATCCAAGAAGTCGATCTCATAGTGACGAAAGAAGCCTGACTCTCCCATGGCCTCGCGAAGTGTGTCCTAGAAAGCAGCAACAGACGGACCAGAGTCGCCGACAACCATCACATCAGGAGCTGTCTGAAAGGTACCTGCCCCAGGTGTCGCAATACCCTAGCTACTCCAGTAACCAACAGGACCATCACCTCGATCCCCGACATTAGCTGCACCTCTCATCACGGCCTCGTAATTCACGCCAAAAATCAATCCCAGACCATCAACAGGGGGACCAACACCTGCCCCATCCAGACCACCCATCATGCTCAAACCATCAAGATGGGACACACCATCCATCATGGCCCCATCTGCCCCATCCAAACCATCCTACCCGATCAAATCGCCATCTCCACCATCAAAACCCATGCCATCAACCATGGAGAGATCCGGGCCATCCACCACCATCATAGCCCATCCACACCATCCAATGGCATGCCCATACCCAAGTCTCCAAAACCTAACCTATCAACCAATGGCCCACCAAGTGTAGGTCCATCCAAACCATCTAACCCCCATCCATCCCCAAACTCTTTCCAAACACACTATCACCACCCATCCCACCATTAATGGTGGTAGGAGCCACACCATAAATGACATTCACCTCCTCAAGTAGCCCTACCAATCCTCCATTAACACCCATCAATCCCCCATCAAAGCCACTCATAAATGGGCTCCCACCCACCATGCCATTATAAAAAGGGGAAGAAGGTGCATCATTTACCTCAAAGGGGCCCATACTCCCATCATTGTTGGACCCATCAAGATTCTCTCCAGCTCCAACCATGGGATAAAGGACAACAAGAACAAGACAAAAGAAAGAAGAAGACAAAGAGGGGACAAATGGGAGACAAAAGGGACGATCTAGAAATCAGAGCAGAGAAGAAATATCAGGGGACGACAACCTCGGACGAACAGAAGAGAATGGACCTCGCCGGAAGAAAAGAGAGCAAGCGGTAATCTGAGTACCACCCGCATGCTGTCTCTGCACTTGTAGACTAACACGCCGTAGGTGCCCACAAATGTCAACGGGCAGTAGTCGGACTACCGCCCGGGCCTAGATCTCGCACAAATCATGCACAGGGCCCACCTAGGGAGTTGGAGGGGTTCAAATCGTCAACAATCAGCACAATCAGATTGACAGAAGGGCTCAAAAAGCAATGAGAAAGGCAACATTGGATGAACAAACTCTGATATATACGGAAGAATGTACACAGGTGATACATGAACAGAAATGATAAAAGAACACTACTTATCAGGTACATAGTCATCTGTATCTTTCGGAAGAACTTCACGTCCCAAAAGGCCTCCTCCGACAAAACGCGCACTGCCACCCGAATCATAAGCATTCCGAAGAATTGGGCTGATGCCGTACTGCTCGCACTAGGAGCTGTACTCCCTCGACGGATCGATAAAAGCTCTGGCCTCATAGCCCTCCAAAGCAGCAACTAACTCCCGCTCAGGTACTGCCCTCCAGTCTGCCGATCCAGATGGAGGACTGAATGGTACCAAGGGACTGTCGGTCAACTGCCAGAAGAGTCTCTCACCCAGGTATCATTTCATCACTCGAGGATCCTCTAAAATAAGACATTAATGTGAGGCCTGGAAAGCTTCCTGAACCTCAGGAGTAACAGCAGCGGCCGATCGAAAGTAAGGCCTGGTGCGGAACTGACAAAAACAGAAGAGTCAGGGAAAAAGGGCGAACAGGAAAGAAGAGATACCAAGAGGCAATTACTTACATCATCGGGAAGGCATCAACATTAGATCTCCAAGCGAGATCGGAAAACTGGCAAGTGCGGTCGCTGTTATCCTTATACCACAACATCATATGTGGAAAAGGAGGGGTGCAGTTAATCAGAGTGGGCACCAGGTGGGGAAAATGATAAAAAAAGCAGACCTGCACCACGAGTCATAATCAAGAGGCACACCAGAATCGACCATCCAAAGGTATGGTATAAGATAAAGGGATTCGATACACACCTCGATGACTGGGTAAAAGTCAATCAAAGATCTGTTGCTACAGTGATTGGCCTTGTCCAGCCCCTCATAGAAATGAGCTAAAAGCGTTACATTCGAGTTGTACGGCGTGGGAAAATTAATATCCGCCACGAACGTAATAGACGGGAGCTCACCAGTTCATTCCCATGGAAGAAGATCATGGCTCCCAGGGCGTACAAAATTAAGGCACGAGCCTTCACAATGGCCTCACCCTTAGTCTGAGAAATGCGTTGGGAAAAGTTCGCTGATAGCTAAAGGAATTTAAACCACGGTCCTAAAAAGTCCTAGGAATCAGGCATCATCCCTAATAGACTCATACAATCATCCTCAATAGGGATAGGGAGATCCTCCTCGAACGGAATGGATCCCCCCTCGTATTGAAGGCCAACTGCATATAAATGTAATAAAGGGTGATCCCCCACTCTCCAAAAGGGAGGTGAAATGTATGGGTCTTGGTGCGCCACCTCTCGGTCAACACGGATAACAGAGCCATGTTCGTCTTGCTCAGATGGACTCTGAACCAGCCAAATAGGGGAGTACGCTCCAACACCTGGAAGAATAGTGGCAGGGGATCCTTAAACCAATCTGGCCAATGAGTGCGAACTCCACGACTCCTCAAGACCGCAGGAGCCCCTCCTTCCTGAGCCACATCGGAAAGATGCCGACCCTCTCGAGGAACATAGCAAGGATCAGCTGACTAACTAGAAGGTCCAGCCTCATTCTTACCGCAACGAGGCATGCTGCATGGTTAAGCATTCACAAAGTATCCCTCTCACTTCCAGAAAATAACTTAAACATTCTAGAAGAGGGATATACATCGTGAATGGGCTTCTGAAGGCCCATCTCAAGGCCCACATTTCAAAGTCCATTAGTCAAAGCCCATTTTAAAGCCCACATCTCAAAGCCCATTTCAAAAGCCCATTGATCAAAGCCCGTTTCAAGGACCATATCCCAAGGCCCATTTCCAAAGTCTACATGTCCAAGGCCCATACCCTAAGACCCAATCCATTCCTAAGATCCATGGCCTAGGGCCCATTGTCCAAATCCTCATCTCTAGGCCCATGATCCAAGCTCACTTGGAAAATCCAACCCATACATGGAACCAAAAATTAAGCCAGGAAGTGTGGACCACTCCACAAATGATGACCCACCATCAAGATCCACACGGTTAGAAGATCCAAGTGGGCCACAAATCATCAATTCGGCCCATCAGGGAATCACCATTTCATGATGTGTTGAACTTGGGCCTTCCTCTCCTTCACAAAAAAAGAAAAAAAAAGAAAAAACAAAAAAAGAAACAAAAAAAACCCATGCACAAAAATAAGAGGGGCACATTTCTTATCACACCCCACTCAATTAAAGAAAAAAAAAAAAACAAAAATACATCATTCCATGGCAAACAAAAATTTTCCATCAAGCCGAAAGTACTGGAATTCCATGTCCAAAAAGAAAATCCAGGGCCACAAATAAGATATCTCATAAACTCCATGAGCATGGATGCTGAAATCCATCAAATAGAAAAATCATTCCACAAAGAGACAACCACCTAGAAGAAGATCAAGGAGAAGAAGCAGAAAAGTGGTGGGAATGGCAAGGGACCAACACCAAAGGAAGACAACTGCTTGGATTGAAGCAACAATGGTGTCCCTGGAAAGAAAAATGAGAAGAAGAAATAAGGAGGAAGGGAACCTGGCTCGGACTAGCGCCAATGTCCAACCAGTGGACAAATAGGTGTTAGGCGATAATCTGCCTGCGGTAGTCGGACTACCGCCCGCCGCCCAACGTGTGTGGATTAACACGCCTATCCCTTGTGAAGTGATAGGACGACCGGAGAATGCTTCGGACCGACGGATAATAGACGGAAATGTGAGAAATGGAAGATTCTCATGAGATAAACCCACTATCTCATGAGAAATTACAAAATCTCGTGAGAAATTGGGAATCTTGATAAAATATTCTTTTCAGGAAAATATGAGAAAATACAAAAAAGAAGAAAAAGAAAATGCAAAGAAAAAAAATCAGGGTTCGCCCCATTAACTCATTAGTGGAGGCAATGTGACTGTTTGGGACTTACTCAAATTATGCGATAAAAACCGAACGACGACGCCCTCCCGTGAGATCGAACAGACCTTTTCAAAAATCTTAAAAATATTTACAATAAAATCTCTAAGGAGTATAGCTCCAAAGAGGATAGTTTTCAACAAATAAAATTCTTTAAAAAAAAATCGCATTTGGCACGCAGTATACTGAGGAATCTCCCATATTCTCTAGTTGCGTCCAGTGCAAACAACAAAATAAGATTCGAACTCTTCCGATTTTCCCGAAGGATAATTGAATCTGTATATGATACAAGTACGATTGGCCTGATCTCAATATCTGGACAGTTGTACGACTCAAATGCAAGTGATGATTTGATCTATCTCTGGTAAGAATAATCAAATTCAAAGTGGAGAAGATCCGTTGTAACCAAAGTATCAAAACCAGAAAACTGCATGAAAAAAGATTACCCGCACATATCTAGTCCGGGATATTTAGAAAGTCTGATCGAGTCCAAGTTGGTGTAGTGAGTTCCCTGTAAGGCTGCAGAACGCACATGGCAGCTAACCACTTTGACGATCAAATGGAATAAGTACTCCTAGGGTGATTACGTAGCAAAGGAAACACATGATCCAAACAGTACAGGAATCCTTGTAAAGCCGCAGAACGCGTAGGGGCCCTACTTTTCAGACTTACCCTCCAATGCTACCAACAATCTGACGTGAAAGGGTTGTGATTCGTGGCCTGTAATGCCGCAGAACGCGCAGGGACAATAACAACGTTTTCCTCAAACTCTCATGATATGTGCGAGTCATCTCTTTTCCAAACAGTAAGCTGACTACGATACGATGACAGACAGTGGATTTGAAATACAACCTTTTCTGACCAGAAGGGTGGGGTGTCCACTCACTTTGGCACTCAGTTGCTCGCAACCTCGGCCAAAGAGGGGCATCTGTAGACACCCCACCCAGGCTGGCAACTTGATAAGGCAAGGATGACCCTTAGGAAGAGAGCTGAAAATCACAACCATTCCCTAAACCCTAACCCTAACCTAAACCTCAACTTAAACCCTAACTCAAACTATTATCCGAACCAGAGCCTACTTAAAAATCGATCAAGTTTCTAAAAAACATACCCAGCCATTTTGATCCAAAACATCCGAAAACAAGCTTCGGGTCGACCAGAGGCCCCGAAACAGGCCCACTAGCCAAAACCCAAGGAAAACCCAGCCCGGGCGGTAGTCTGACTATCGCGGGCGGTAATTGGGGTATCGTCCCTTATTCGACAGGTGTCTCCTCTGAGCACATAGCCGTCCCCCCTCACAAAGTCAACTTTCATATAGAATTACCCTCGGAGTTCACCCTATTTACCATTTTACCAAACCCAAAGAGCTTATAAGAACATGCCACATGACACTTCTCTCCCCTCAACTAATCACAAACCACTATGTCAACATTTACCATCCATAAATCCTAGAATTTCCAAAATGCCATCTTAAAAGGCTATAAATAGCCTTCACCTCTCTTCATTTCACACAACACTTTTACCCAAGAGATAAAATTTTCTAAGGGAGAGTAAGAGAGAGAGAGAGAGCGAGAGAGAGAGAGAGAGAGAGAGAGAGAGAGAGAGAGAGAGAGAGAGAGTGAAACGGAGCTCTTGAGTCTTCAAGCCCCACCCTTTAGCCTTTACCTAGCCTCCTCCAAGCCATCCTTAACTCCTAGAATCCCATCCGGGTTGGTCATGGTGCATTCCATATCCTAGCTATTTCAAGTGCAAGCCAAAGATCATGCTATCTTCTATAAAACATTCATCATATCATTATTTTCATTCTCAACCCCCTTGCTCCTATAGATCACCATTGAATGTATGCTCCGTGACTTGCCGAATATCTGATCCTGTCACATCAGAAACTCATGATAGTCTAGTCCCCCCCTTTTTTTTACTATATTAGCATCATCGCATCCACTTTTCTAGACATTCCTTGGACGTATGCTCTGTAGCTTGCCGGAATCCCGGATCTTGCTACATTAGAAATCTGAGTTTGCCTAGTCCTATCATCCCATCCCTTAAGATTACTTTACCACATGGACTAGAGACCGTACACTTGTACGGGCAGAGAGGGTGCCTAACGCATTCCCTCTTTGTAACCGAGGTCCCTTAGAATCCCGGATCGCAGACTGGGAGTCAATTTAAAGCAAGGGAGTCTTCGGATTATCTAGCTTTGCATATTCTGCATGCAAGTTCTATCCGACTGCGGGATTTTGGATTAAGTGGCTAGTGACGACTCCAAGACATCATATTTAATCACCCCCTCTGTCAAACAAATAAAAACTTGACAAAAATTGCCAAAACCAGTGTGGGCGCCAATTTCCCAGCGTTCACACCTCCACGTCCAACAATTTGCAAATTAACCATTGAAGTTACTAATGTGGGCCTCAATGTTAGCTAGCCTCCTCTACTATCTTCAAATTGAACAACTGTAGCTTCAAGTACAAACTATTCTCAAAAGATTTCTTTGCATATATATTCTCTAATTTTTCCAATGTACTTACTATAGTTTTCTCTCTCATGACATTATAGATGACTTCATGTTTTAGCTTTCTTATACATCTTGTTCCATTTTTCTTCTGTCATAGATTCCGATCGCTTTTCAATGGGAGCTTCGTCTAATCCTTGCTGAACCAGGATATCGTTGATCTTAACTTTTCATAATTCAAAATTATTTTTAGTGGGATATTTTTCTATATAAAACTTCGGATTAGATGTCATTGATACGTTGCTTTTAAATTCAATTTGCTTCCCAACATTATCTCTGATACTACTTGTTGGGGAACTGCGGAAACACTCAGAGATGAATCAAGCAAAGTACTCGCAATCGTACAACCAAGCCCAAACAAGTACAATTCGAATTCTACGTGGAAAAACCCTTGCTGGAAAAAAACCATGGCACAAAGTAGCGAGTAATGCACACAATTCTCAGTGGAGTGATGGGGGCCATTAATCTTATGAGACACAAGGTATATGGGTAATACCATGGAATTTGAAGTTAATAGACAATCCTACTGTTCACTCCCCAAGTGTAGGGTTGTGATGTAGTAATAATCTCGGTAAGACCGAGGTCGAATCCACAGGGACTGAAACCTGTACGTGATCTGAAACCAACTAGAACTAGAACTAGACCAAGATGAAATCTAAATCAATTATAATTTGAGGAATAATGGTGAAATAATTAACTAAACTTAAGAGAATTCAGAGGAAGAAACTAGGGATTCAGAGGATCCACTTGTAGATATCAGGGAGAACTACTCTTGATTCATGAAATCAACTGAACTGCCATTGATATAGTTTTCAAGAGATGAAGGGTATATGAATTAGAATGGATTCCATCACCACACCATGCCCAAGAGACGATGGTAAACAACAGAATTAAACAATTACCAACCAGTCAATATGTTTATGAAGGTCAGGAAGGGTACCGTCATCCGACCATGTCCAGGAGACGATAGTGAACAACAGGGCTTCCTGACGTCATAAACAAAAAAAAAAAGAAAAAGAAATACTCAAAGCCACCGCAGATCTATTGTAATTTCAGTCACAACAAACCATTGAAAACTAAAAGTATTCCCTTAATTAAACTAAAATCAAATTAAGTTCAAATAATATAAATCAAGCCATAAATTCTCCCATCCCACTACAAGCTTCACCCCTTAGCCCTAGCTAAGGGGTTTAGCCTAACATGATTAGGCAAAACATCCTTAATTAAATAAATAAATAAGAAAAAGAAAAGCAATAGAATAACAATACTCTATTCTCTCTCTCCACGTTCCTCCTCCACAAGCCTCAGCCGAACTGCCCCTTGGAATCCTCCTCCCTACAGCCCTCTCTCTCTTTCTTTATAGGCCCCAGAAGACGGTGAGAGGGGCTGTTTTTTTGAGACCCAGCTGGAGTCAGAAAATCGATTTTTCTTATGCAGCCAAAAACGGACGTGCGTAAGCTTACGCGCAAGGCTGGCTGACGTGATCGGTGGGGCCCATGACCAAAGTTGATGAGAAATCCACGCCGTCCATTATAAGCGTCTCGAAAAACTGGTCGAGTATGACGTGATTCAACTCAGATTCAGTGTGGACCACAGAGCCTTTCCTTACATCGTCATCTTCTGTTTGGACGGTTGAAAAATCGATATTCATAGTTTTCTTCAAATTCATCACCTAGGCTTAGATAATAGGGCCCTTGGGCTCCTACTAGACGGTCCAGATCCGACCGATGATGTACTGTGGTGGCCCACTAGAATTGACCGTAGGCTCTGTTGCGAAACAGAGCCTGCGCATCCCTGCGCTGGGAAGTTGGTGGGCCCCAATCGGATATCGTGTTGAAAAATCCACTCCGACCATTAGATTTGGGTCAGAAAACCGTCCAGATATGCACGGTTTTGAATTAGATTGAATGTGGCCCATTGAGTTTTAAACGCGCCGTCCATCTGACGTTTAACGGGTAGGATGTTGCAACATCTTGCATGGTCTCGAAAGATCATCTAGGTGAGGGTTGTGGTCACCCCCTGAGGAACTTGGACGGTTTGGATCATCAAAATACGTGAAGAGTGGGGCCCACTAGCAAGTACCGACGGTCGGACGTTCGTCCGCTGGAGAGTTTTTTTAAAAAAACTTCGGTCAACAAATTTGACTGGATTTCTCCTTCTCCGGTTTGGTGTATTGCGACCGTGCACACACCATGTGCACACTCGCATTGGTGTAAGGCCCACTGTGATGTATTCACGAAATCCGCTCCGGTCATTCGTTTTGTCACCTTACTTCAGACATTGAGTTCAAAATTGAGGCAGATTCAGATATCAGGTGGGCCCAGAATCATGATTCTGAGGGCTGATCTGTCCGTTAAGCCACTTCCACCAGGATCTAACGGCTGAAATTCGGCGTGTACGGTTAATTTATGGTCCTTAGGCCATGCATGAAGTCTTGAGCCGGACGGATGGTGGGAACCCCGTGATCTTGCATTCTGGACCAGTTCCAGGCCACTTGAGCTTCAGTTTCTTGATTTTTGCGGATCTCTGGTGTGTAAATTTCTTGATCTTGGTCCCCTGGAGTCCGTCCCTTGCTCTGGTGACTTTAGAACGTTAAATCCATGATTTAAACTCCCTTTTTCAGTTCATGCTTGCAAATACACTCTGCATCACAAACACGATTAAAGCGGGCTATTAAACAGTGTCATGCTCATAAATCATGTAATAAATAGGGTCTAATATGCAATATTTGACCCTCAACACAACCCCCAACCAGCATTTTGCTAGTCCCGAGCAAAGTATGCAAAAAAATAAATTGAGAATTACCGAACAATTTCTAAGAACTCGAGTGATTTAGAAAATAATCCAGATACTAGAAATTTGAGATTCACGACTGTTGGGCACAAATTTCTCCTGGAATCCAACTCACGGTAACTTCATAATCAAGTTCAACTATTAATCCATTAACTAGAATAATTCTAAACATTGAGTTCCATGAGTGTATAAAGTAATCTTGGCTTATCATCATTAAAATTCACTTCTTTATTTCAAGATATCATTAGTAACTAACAAGAGGATTCATGGCAACCAAATCCTGAACCAAGCCTACCTCATTATTTCCAACTCTTTCCCCCCGTTATATATATATATATATATATATATATATATATAGATATATATATATATATCTATATATATATATATATATATATATATATATATATATATATATAATGCCCAGTAGGGGAATTAAATCTTCACCTATAGGGAGCAAATTAACCTATAGTAAAGACCATTCTCCTAGCCCTTTTTGATTGTCATTCTTGGGAAATTAAGTCCTCACCTGTAGGGAGCAAACCTATGGTGAAGACCATTTGCCCAATCCTTTCAATTTCTCAGGTTGGTTCCTTTCAAGCTCAGTGATTACCAAATTAACCCTTTAGTTTCAGACTGAAATCTTAATGTGTAAGCGAGATGTGGTATGTGAAATCATGACTCAATCAATGTTTACAACTTCTAATCATGGATTAACAATTCAACTTAACTGTGACATCTAACAGCTACTGAATCCAAGAGTAGTAAATCACCAACCTTCCATATCCTGAATTTTAAATCAAAGATGGTCGTCAAATCACTTCGAATTCACTAGAAAGTCCAGAAAAATTTAAAAATTCTCACAATTTTTGCTCAAGACTAAGAAAAACACTGATTAGGTAACCTAATCTCCCACCCCCAACCTAAAATCTACATTGTCCTCAATGTAAAAGATATGAGCATGTAATGCACATGGGACAACGAAAGTACATGAGAAGTGATGGAAAGATAGTACCTAGGTAACGAGTCGAGAGAGACTTTTCCATAGAGATCTCAACATGAGAGCGGGTCAGCACAAGAGTAAAACCAATCGAAAGTAAAACAAAAATAAAAATCCTACCTATACCACTTTCGCAGGTGCTCTCGATTGCATTTAGCGTATGCAACAAGCCTTTAAACCCCTAGGTTGCCCCTAGTGGACGAGTTGTAGTCTCGTGAGGGTTTGCAGTAATGTTACCCCACAAACATTGGACTAGGAAATGGAATGAAAAGCTGGGCTGCCTCCCAGGAGTGCTAAGTTTACCGTCTTCAGCTAGACAAATACAATAAACTACCCTAGTCCTATGAAAGCGATAAACCTACCTATACCTCATTAGACTAGGAGATCATTCCTGGTAAACAGATCAGTCAGAGGCATGGACATGTCTTCTGAATCAAATTTCTCGACAAATGGCTTTAAGCGATGTCCATTTACTTTAAATTCCTTGCCATTGTCGGGATCTCTTATCTTGATGGCCCCATGAGGATATGCAGTAACAACAATGTAAGGGTCGGTCCAACGAGATCGAAGCTTATCCGGAAAGAGATGTAATCGAGAATTATACAAAAGGACTTTCTGACCTGGCGTGAATGATTTCCGTAGAATATGTTAGTCATGAAACGCCTTCATCCTGTCCTTGTAAATTCTCGAGTTCTCGTACGCGTCGTTCCGGATTTCTTCAAGTTCATTCAACTGAAGTTTGCATAGCGAGCCAGCGTTGTCCAAATTGAAATTTAGATTTTTGATCGCCCAGTAGGCTCTATGTTCCAACTCCACAGGCAAGTGGCAAGCCTTCCCATAGACGAGTCTAAAGGGAGACAGTCCAATAGGGGTTTTAAAAGCAGTACGGTAAGCCCATAAGGCATCGGTCAATCGGATTGACCAATCCTTACGATCAGGGTTAACCGTTTTCTCCAAAATATGTTTGATCTCCCTATTAAAAATCTCAGCTTGCCCACTTGTCTGTGAGTGGTATGGGGTGCTCACTTTATGAGAGATACCGTATTTCTTCATTAAACTTTTGAATGGCCTATTACAAAAGTGTGAGCCCCCATCACTAATGATGGCTCGAGGCGTTCCGAACCGCGATAGGATGTTCTCTTTTAAAAATTTAATGACTGTGCGATGGTCATTGTTGCGGCACGGGATTGCTTCGACCCATTTAGTGACATAATCTACGGCGAGCAAAATATACAGATTTCCAAAGGATTGGGGGAAGGGTCCCATGAAATCAATGCCCGAGCAATCAAATGCTTCTATGATAAGAATGTGATTCAAGGGCATCATATTTCGACGGGACAATGCTCCCAATTTCTGACAACGCTCACAAGCTTTGCAAAACTCATGAGTGTCCCTGAACATAGTGGGCCAATAGAAGCCACACTGCAGAATTTTGGCCGTGGTCTTTTTAGCAGAAAAGTGACCACCACAGGCCTGTGAGTGACAAAAGGAGATGACACTCTGATGCTCATCATCTGGCACACATCTCCTTAAGATCTGGTCTGGGCAATATTTAAACAAATAAGGATCATCACAGAAAAAGTTGCGCACCTCGGTGAAGAATTTCTTCTTATCTTGCGCAGTCCACTGTGTCGGTATGGAACCTGTAGCAAGATAATTAGCAATATCAGCGAACCAAGGTGAGTGAGAGACTCTGAATAGTTGTTCATCAGGGAACATGTCGTTGATATGGGTCACTTCAAGGGAATCAGAGGTATTAAGGCGAGAAAGGTGATCGGTCACTACGTTCTCTACTCCTTTTTTATCTCTAATTTCCAAATCAAATTCTTGGAGTAGGAGGATCCATCGTATCAGGTGGGGCTTAGAATCATTCTTAGAAAGAAGATAATTCAGTGCTGCATGATGTGTATAGATAATGATCTTGGATCTGATCAGGTAGGACCTAAATTTGTCCAATGCGAACACTACGGCTAAAAGTTCTTTTTCCGTAGTCGAGTAGTTCACTTGGGCAGGATTTAAAGTCCTACTCGCATAATGGATGACGTAGGGCCTCTTATCTTTTCTCTGGCCTAGAACCGCTCTAAGAGCATAATCAGAAACGTCGCACATAAGCTCAAAAGGAAGGCTCCAGTCGGGTGGCTGCATGATGGGTGCGGTGGTTAACGTGCCCTTAAGCTTTGTGAAAGCTTCCTGGCATTACTCAGTCCACTCGTATGGAGCATCCTTTTGAAGAAGATTACATAAAGGACGAGAGAGGAGACTAAAGTCCTTTATGAATCGCCTATAAAATCCTGCGTGTCCTAAGAAGGATCGCACGTCCCTGATGTTCTTGGGTGGAGGTAGGTTAGAAATAAGATCGATTTTTACCTTATCTACCTCAATTCCCTTGGATAAGATGATATGTCCAAGGACAATCCTCTTATGAACCATGAAATGACACTTCTCCCAATTAAGTACCAGATTCTTTTCTTCACATCTTTTCAGCACACATTTGATATTCTCTAAGCACTCGCTGAAAGATGAACCGAAAACAGAGAAATCGTCCATAAAGACCTCTAGATATTTTCCCACCATGTCAGAAAAGATACTCAGCATACATCGCTGAAAGGTGGCAGGGGCATTACATAACCCGAATGACATCCTTCTGTAAGCAAAGGTGCCATAGGGGCAAGTAAATGTGGTCTTTTCCTGGTCCTCAGGGGCGATTTCAATTTGGTTATAGCCTGAATACCCGTCAAGGAAACTGTAATAGGAATGACCAGCTAACCTTTCCAGGATCTGATCAATGAATGGTAAAGGAAAGTGGTCTTTCTCGTGACGGATTTAATTTCCTGTAGTCAATGCACATTCTCCAACCAGTAGTGACTCTAGTCGGCACGAGTTCATTATTAGCATTGGCTACGATGGTGATTCCGGACTTCTTAGGAACCACCTGAGTTGGACTCACCCATTGACTATCAGATATAGGGTATATGATACCCACATCCAATAGTTTGAGAACCTCGGCCTTAACCACTTCCTTCATGTTTGGATTTAGTCTACGTTGTGGTTGCCGAGCGGTCTTCGCATTATCCTCAAGATATATGCGGTGAGTACAAATCGAGGGGTCGATTCCCTTGAGGTCCGCGATCGTCCATCCAAGGGCTCCCTTATGCTGAATGAGAGTAGCTATGAGCATACTCTCCTGTTCTTCCTCCAGGTGGGCAGAGATCACCACCGGGTATGTCTCATCTTGACCTAAATAGGCATATTTCAAATCAGGGCAAAGTTTTAGGTCAAGCTTCGGTGCCTTGAGGTTAGACGGTAGAGGCACTACATCAGTTTGTGGTAATTCTTCAAATTGTGGCCTCCACCGGTTAACTTCAAGTACCGGTGCAGTATCCAGCAAGGCACACGTCTCCCTAATCATATCATCATCAAACTCATGGGAGTGGGCCAGGCACGTCTCTAGAAGGTCGGAAGATAAGGTCAGAGGTGTCGTATCTTCCACTAAAGAGTCAATCATGTTAATGTCGTGGATATCGTCATCATCCTCTGAGTTGTTGCCGTGATTGAAAAAGATGTTTGACTCCAATGTCAAATTTTCGAAAGACATAGTCATGACACCATTCCTGCAATTGATAATTGCATTTGACGTGGCAAGGAATGGGCGACCCAGAATGACGGGAATCTGAGTGCTTATGTTATTGATGGGTTCGGTGTCCAGGATGATAAAATCTACAGGGTAGTAAAATCTATCGACTTGGACCAACACATCCTCAATAATCCCTCTTGGTACACGAACAGAGCGATCGGCAAGTTGTAGTGTGGTTAGGGTGGGTTTTAACTCACCCAAACCTAACTGTTTGTATACCGAGTAGGGAATCAGATTGACGCTCGCTCCTAAGTCAAGAAGTGCGTGATCAATTCGATGGTTCCCGATTACACATGATATGGTTGGGCTACCGGGATCCTTGAATTTCTGCGGCACGTCTTGCTTCAAGATGGCACTCACTTTCTCAGTTAAGAAAATCTTCTTTTGAATACTCTGCCGTCTTTTGGTCGTACATAGGTCTTTCAGAAATTTTGCATATGAAGGAATCTGTTTTACGACATCAAGTAGAGGAATGTTGACTTTCACTTGTTTCAACACCTCTAGAATATCCTGAGAGTTAGAAAGACGTTTTGGTGCAACCAACCGTTGGGGGAACGGAGCAACTGGCTTCTCTAGAAGTTCCGGTTCTAATTTTTGTGGGGTATCACTAGATCCATCATTATTGTCTTCTGGTTCTTGAGGCTTTTCAGGCCTAACCGGAAGGGTTTTATCAACGATCTTCCCACTCCTAAGAGTGGTGATGGATTTAGCGTGTCCCATTTGATTTGAAGAGCTGGGATCACTTATCTCGTACTGCGGTTTAGGATTGGGAAGCGGTTGTGCAGGAAGCATCCCCTTTTCTATAACCGTCATACGAGAATCTATCTTTTGCATAAAATCTGTAAATCCTCGCATCACCTGAGCCAGCTCTTGTATGGAATTTTGAACCGGTTCTTCTTGAGGTTTCCCCTGATTTGGATTTTGAAAAAAAACTTGGGGGGTAGCCGTTTGTCCATTTCTCCAACTAAAGTTTGGATGATTTTTCCAATCAGGATTGTATGTATTGGAGTTGGGTCCAGTAAAAGGTCTTTGATAGTTGTTCACGGCATTGGCTTGTTCATTCAACACTCCTCGAAAGGCAGGTATTGTAGGACAGTTTTCAGTTGTGTGAATGTTGCAATCACAGATGCCGCAAACAATTTCATTGACCTTATCCTTCTTTCCTTCCATGGCCTCAAATTTTCTTATGAGATTAGTCACTTTATAATTGAGATCATCCTCTTCTTTCAGGAGATACAATCCACCTTTCTCCTTAGATTGAGTTGGCCTAGACGTGGTGTTTGATTTTGGGTAATAGTCCCAAGATTGTGTTTTTTCAGCCAGACTGTCGAGGTAGTCCCATACTTCGTCGACATCTTTATTAATGAACTCTCCATTGCACATTGTCTCGACCATTTGACGCATGGAAGATGTCAGTCCATCGTAGAAAAAATTTGTAATGCGCCACGTTTCAAAGCCGTGTTGTGGGCATGAACTGACCAGATCCTTAAACCTTTCCCAACATTGGAAGAATGTTTCATCTTCCTTTTGGTAAAGTTCATGATTGCTTTTCTGAGGGTAATTGTTTTATGATGTGGGAAGAATTTCTTTATGAATTCCCTCTGCATATCATTCCATGTGCCAATGGATCGAGGACGCAGTGAATGTAGCCACGTCTTAGCCTTCTCTTTTAAGGAAAAAGGAAAGAGTTTCAGCCTGATTGTATCCTCGGATACATTGGGAAAGTATAAGGTGGCTATAATCTCATCGAACTCTTTCAAATGTAAGTATGGACTTTCTGATTCAAGCCCATGGAATTTAGGAAGGAGTTGGATAACTCCTGGCTTGATGTCCATCTGTCCTGTGTTTTCAGGAAAAATCATACATAATGGCGTACTCACCCCCGCCGGTTGTAAATAATCTCGTAAAGTACGAGGCGGGGGTGCTTGATTACCTCATTCTCATCATGTACTTCCTCATCCCTGTGGTGAGGTAGTGCTTGAGGTTGATTTGCAGTCATAACCTCAATTAACTCAGGGGAATTCGAGCGATGTCTAGTCCTGCGATGGACAGTTAACCCCTCGACTAATCCTCCTTCGGTCAAGAGACGTCGAGTGTTGTCACGAGCCCACTTGGGCATGAAACACTCGCAGCCCTCAGTCAAATTCTAAACCTAATCCTAAGAAAGAAAATAAAATAAAAAAAAAACTAGAAAGAAGAGAGGGTTGGAAGGAAGTTACCAAATTGAAGTCCCTAAGTTAAAACCTGTAAAATAAAACAAAACTTAGTTTCTAAAGATAATAGGCCTAAGAGTAGAAAATTCCTAAGAAAAGAATACCAATCAACAAAGTTCTAAATTTAGAAAGAGAAATCCTAAAAAGGAAAGTAGGAACCTCTAAACAAATTAGGAAAATTCTAAACTAGAAAGTAGTGAGTAATGAAGAGATTTGAAAACATAGAAGAAGTAAAGTCAGAAAGAGCTTACTGAGTTAGAAAACCTACAAAACAAGACAATTAGGTTAGTTCCTAAAAAGAGAACAAAACCTAAGAAAATAGAAAGTTAGTAAAATCCTAATCTTACCCTTAATTCTAAGACTAATTAATTTCAAATTACGTAGTCGTCAGTCCCCGGCAACGGCACCAAAAACTTGTTCAC
Source organism: Magnolia officinalis (assembly GCA_021015155.1). Taxonomy (NCBI): domain Eukaryota; kingdom Viridiplantae; phylum Streptophyta; class Magnoliopsida; order Magnoliales; family Magnoliaceae; genus Magnolia; species Magnolia officinalis. Next base: position 6,807,678 of record JAJHSJ010000014.1, on the reverse strand, counting down.
TCCCCAAGTGTAGGGTTGTGATGTAGTAATAATCTCGGTAAGACCGAGGTCGAATCCACAGGGACTGAAACCTGTACGTGATCTGAAACCAACTAGAACTAGAACTAGACCAAGATGAAATCTAAATCAATTATAATTTGAGGAATAATGGTGAAATAATTAACTAAACTTAAGAGAATTCAGAGGAAGAAACTAGGGATTCAGAGGATCCACTTGTAGAGATCAGGGAGAACTACTCTTGATTCATGAAATCAACTGAACTGCCATTGATATAGTTTTCAAGAGATGAAGGGTATATGAATTAGAATGGATTCCATCACCACACCATGCCCAAGAGACGATGGTAAACAACAGAATTAAACAATTACCAACCAGTCAACATGTTTATGAAGGTTAGGAAGGGTACCGTCATCCGACCATGCCCAGGAGACGATAGTGAACAACAGGGCTTCCTGACGTCATAAACATAAAAAAAAGGAAAAAGAAATACTTAAAGCCACCGCAGATCTATTGTAATTTCAGTCACAACAAACCATTGAAAACTAAAAGTATTCCCTTAATTAAATTAAAATCAAATTAAGTTCAAATAATATAAATCAAGCCATAAATTCCCCCTCCCACTACAAGCTTCACCCCTTAGCCCTAGCTAAGGGGTTTAGCCTAACATGATTAGGCAAAACATCCTTAATTAAATAAATAAATAAGAAAAAGAAAAGCAATAGAATAACAATACTCTATTCTCTCTCTCCACGTTCCTCCTCCACAAGCCTCAATCGAACTGCCCCTTGGAATCCTCCTCCTTACAGCCCTCTCTCTCTTTCTTTATAGGCCCCAGAAGACGGTGAGAGGGGCTGTTTGTTTGAGACCCAGCTGGAGTCGGAAAACCGATTTTTCTTACGCAGCCAAAAACGGACGTGCGTAAGCTTACGCACAAGGCTGGCTGACGTGATCGGTGGGGCCCATGACCAAAGTTGATGAGAAATCCACGCCGTCCATTATAAGCGTCTCGAAAAACTGGTCGAGTATGACGTGATTCAACTCAGATTCAGTGTGGACCACAGAGCCTTTCCTTACATCGTCATCTTCTGTTTGGATGGTTGAAAAATCGATATTCATAGTTTTCTTCAAATTCATCACCTAGGCTTAGATAATAGGGCCCTTGGGCTCCTACTAGACGGTCCAGATCCGACCGATGATGTACTGTGGTGGCCCACTAGAATTGACCGTAGGCTCTGTTGCGAAACAGAGCCTGCGCATCCCTGCGCTGGGAAGTTGGTGGGCCCCAATCGGATATCATGTTGAAAAATCCACTCCGACCATTAGATTTGGGTCGGAAAACTGTCCAGATATGCACGGTTTTGAATTAGATTGAATGTGGCCCATTGAGTTTTAAACGCGCCGTCCATCTGACGTTTAACGGGTAGGATGTTGCAACATCTTGCATGGTCTCGAAAGATCATCTAGGTGAGGGTCGTGGTCACCCCCTGAGGAACTTGGACGGTTTGGATCATCAAAATACGTGAAGAGTGGGGCCCACTAGCAAGTACCGACGGTCGGACGTTCGTCCGCTGGAGAGTTTTTTTAAAAAAACTTCGGTCAGCGAATTTTGACTGGATTTCTCCGGTTTGGTGTATTGCGACCGTGCACACACCATGTGCACACTCGCATTGGTGTAGGGCCCACTGTGATGTATTCACGAAATCCGCTCCGGTCATTCGTTTTGTCACCTTACTTCAGACATTGAGTTCATAATTGAGGCAGATTCAGATATCAGGTGGGCCCAGAATCATGATTCTGAGGGCTGATCTGTCCGTTAAGCCACTTTCACCAGGATCTAACGGCTGAAATTCGGCGTGTACGGTTAATTTATGGTCCTTAGGCCATGCATGAAGTCTTGAGCTGGACGGATGGTGGGAACCCCATGATCTTACATTCTGGACCAGTTCCAGGCCACTTGAGCTTCAGTTTCTTGATTTTTGCGGATCTCTGGTGTGTAAATTTCTTGATCTTGGTCCCCTGGAGTTCGTCCCTTGCTCTGGTGACTTTAGAACGTTAAATCCATGATTTAAATTCCCTTTTTTAGTTCATGCTTGCAAATACACTCTGCATCACAAACATGATTAAAGCGGGCCATTAAACAGTGTCATGCTCATAAATCAGGTAATAAATAGGGTCTAATATGCAATATTTGACCCTCAACACCTACCTACTCGCATGACTATCCCATAATTCTCCTATTACATGTGGATCACTCCATTTTTACTTAACTTTTATTATCTCTCCACAATATCTGTGGTAGGGTAGCATATCGATCGTGGCCATCAATCTACTAGGCCAAGCATATGTGGGTTATTTTAAAAAATCATACTTTACACCTCGCCGTGAACAACCCTAAGCCGTTTGGAATGTGAGATTAGGTGTTATAAAAATGTATTTATTGAAATGTAAATCCCATCCTACGTTTGGAATTGATGGGAAGGGCTGGATTAATCCATGTGTATCATATCATCCAGTCCCACTAAAGATACGGTGAGATTTTTGAAGGAATTCAAAATTCACTAAATATGTGGGGCCCACGTTAGGGATCTATTTTATCAAATCCACTAAATATGTGGGGCCCACGTTATGCATCTATTTTATCTACACCAGCAATCCCTATACCCTCTATACATGCGACACTCGAGTTGCATATGCATATAGGTGATTGGAATTAATTGTGAAATCTTGTCCGTTGATTACAATTCCATGATTCACCAAACAATGGTTCACTTAAGACAATTTTTACCAAAGGAAGAATATGATCCCAAATGTGGGATTAGACGGTCAAAATTCCATAGTATTTCTAGACATATATTCATTATGTAATAATGGTGTTAATTTCACCTAATGTAATTTAATACCACCTAATCCTGTTTGGAATGTGGAATTTGATGTAGCTCTCAAAGAAATGTAATAAAGATAAAGAAAGAAGAGCTTTGTTGCTATAATTTGGATCAAGAATATATACGGAGAATGAGAATAAGAAAAAAGAGATTGTTTGGGGACTCACTTATGTAAGGGGGTTGGAAAATCACTCACCCAATAAAGGATAGCCTGGGGACTCACTCGCCCAAGGGGTTGGGAAATCACTCACCCAATAAAAGATTGCTTGGGGACTCACTCACCGAAGGGGATGGGGCACTAACTCAACAAGAGAAGAATCACTCCACTCACAAATAAAACGCTTGTACAAAATAACTCTTGAATATCCCCTCTTATGAAAGACAACCACATATATATAAGAGGAAAACTTGAGTACCATGTATTACTTCCTCGTGTACTAGCTTCTTAGTATACCAATGACTGCATCAAAATTATGTGGTGTGGAATTGCATTTAGTCTGATGCAAATTCCATCCAGCACTGGGGAATGATAAGAAGGATTGGATTAATCAAGTATTCTATAATCTAGTTCTAAAAGTAAATACTATGGGAATTCTGATGGATTTCGAAATAGACTACATTTGTGGGCCCCACATTGATGCATGTGTTTTATCCGCGCTGTCCATCCATATGTGCCTGTTACATGTGACATGAGTTGCATATTCATACATGTGTTAGAATCAGTTGTGAATTTGGTAAGTTGCTTACATTTCCATGATCCACTGAATTCAGGTTTCTCTTAATAGGATTTTTATTTTTTATTTTTTATTTTTTATTTTTTTGCAAAATAACAATTTGGTCTCAAATATGGGGTTGGACTGTCAAATTACTATGGTATTTCCAAACATGTAATCATCGTGCAATAATGGTGTTAATTTCATGTAATACATTCCATACAATTTAATCCCACAATTAGTAGCCCTGCGCTTTTTTTTTGTTTTGTTTTTAAGAAGAAAAATCCATTGATGAAAAAGGTATTACAGCCATTCGGGAGGGACCCTATGAAAAGAAAGGGGACCGCTCCTATCATATGCAACAAAAGCCACAAGGAGAACGCTCGAACCAAGAGATGCTACAAAGCAAGGAAACCACCGAAGAACACCATCAGGGACACCTAAGGTTCCCGATACCCACCTGATCAAGGAGAAGTGAGCCCCGGACCATAGCCGGGAGGGTAGACTTGGAGACAAAAAACGTATTTGGGTTACCCTCGCTGGCTAATCTAGCCAACGCATCAGCCACAAGTTTCGTTGTCTATAGATGTGGCAGAACGAGAGATTGAGGGGACGGTGGAGCTCCTGAATAGCACCTATCTTATACCAGATATTCCAAGGAACAGAAGCGGGCTCGCTCTCAGCAGCCTTAGTGATAGTCATCGAATCTGATTCAACAATGATGTTGCGAAGGCCCAACTTAGAGCAGATCATGATGCATCTAACATTGCTTGGGCTTCAGCTATAGTGTTAGAGGATCGGCCGTAGTTACGATGAAAGGCAAAAATCAGATTCCCATGATGGTCCCTACAGACCCCTCCACCACCACTCGGGCCTGGGTTCCCTTTGGAGGAACCGTCGACATTCAACTTGAGGAAGCCCCTCGGAGGTTTAAGCCAAGAAACTATGGAGTGGTTAGTTGGAATATGAGGGACAACCTTAGGGATGTTGAGGAGCTGAAGGGAGATGGAGTCCGCCAGAGAACTCCTATCCACGCCTTGAATGGAGCCAGCAATATCACTTAGCCAATGAGTAACTCTGAATATAATCTGGGAGGCAGACATTGCATGCCCGTCAAAGCGGGCCTGATTTCTACTAAGCTAAATTTCCCAGCAGATCACACAAGGAGCAAGACCAACGAGACGAGACAGTCTGGTTTTCCTACTAGCTTTGGATATCCAAGATTTAATCACTGCAGAATTGATTGATTCGGGAGGTAGGTTACACCAAAAATAATGCTAAAATGTTCCCAAACTAAGACTGCAATCCTACCTTGGCTGAAAAGGTGGTCAGGGCCCTCCTCCTCCCCACCGTGGGCATGATCAGGGCTGACAACATTCTGATCAGGGCCAATAGAATGGTGCTGGTTAGTTGAGATCCGGCGGGGTTGCAACTGACGCAGTGAACGCTGCAGATGAACGTCATCGGAGCTGCCATCCTGCTGCTGATTACTTATCGGATGAGGACGCTGTTGGTCGAGAGCATGAGCTGAATTTTGCAGGACAGGGAGAGACAGGCTACAACATTCGCAGCGGGAGGCTAACGAGATTCCAAGACTCTGGAGGGTGTTATCCACAGGGACTGTATTCTTAAAGATCTTCCAAACAAAAATGCTCATCTTAGGAGGGAGAGCCTTATGCCAAACCCATTTGGTCCACCGAAATTGAGGAAGGTGAGGCCTGAGTTCATTCCAAGCTGACTTAACTGTGGACTTACCCGAAGCTGAGAGGTCCCAAATCATACGATCTTTTCGGTTGGAAAACAGAGGAGGAGAAGCAGTGATTGTACGTATTGCTTGAGGGGAAATTATAGAACTGATTTCCGTTAGATTTCTCGCAACAGGGTGATGGAAAAATTCTCTGACCGTGGCTTCTTCCAGATGATGTGGGATGTGTCTGACTGTGGCTCCTGCTAACAGACCGCAGCCCGACCAATTCTGGTTCCATAAATTAATGTCTCCTTCCTCGATCTACCATCTGGAGTGGTTGATAGTGAATGGCAAAACTTTGAATATCTCTTTCCAAGTAGCTAAGGATAAATGACCAATAGCACCGCTGGAGTTAATTGTCTTCAGGTAGTACCTGGCCGAGAAGAACTGAGCCCATAAAGACCTCTCCTGAACAAGATGCCACCCCATCTTGATTCTGAACGCCTGCGCAAAACCCTCGAAGGATCTGATTCCTAGACCTCCTTCGAGGATAGGGGTGCACACCAACTGCCAATTCACCCAATGCCTCCTGTTGCCCTTATCAGAAGATCCCCAAAAGAAGTTAGCAATTGCCCTGTTGATAGATTTGGACACATATTTTGGGATGCTGATGGCAGCAAGCAAATGAACGGGCATACAAGATAGTACGTGCTTGATTAGAACCAGCTTAGCTGCTTGATTCAGAAGCCTTGCTTTCCAACCGTCTATTCTGCGAATGATCTTTTGAACAAGCTGTTGAAGCTGCAGAGCTTGAACTCTCCCTTTGGACAGCGGCACTCCAAGATACGTGGAGGGGAGAAAAGCCTGTTTATAACCCGTAATGTTGCTGAGCTTCCGGACTTTGGCTATGGACCATTTTTTTGGGACGATGAAGGACGTCTTGGAAGCATTAACCTTTTGACCAGAAGCCTCTTCGTATTGAGTAATGAATCTGAGCAACATGCGCACGTTGGATAACCTGCCATTAAGAAATAATATTGTATCGTCAGCATAGAAAAGGTGGGTAATAATGGGACATTGTTGGGGAAGCTTGAATGGTTGGCAGCAACCTGAGGAGAAGAGCTTGGCTAAAGCCCCTACTGAACACTTCCACCGCAAGGATGAAGATGGCCGGAGAGAGCGGATCCCCTTGTCTCAAACCCCTGGATGACTTAAAGAAACCGAAGCTTTTTCTGTTTATGATGACAGAGAACCAAATATCTTCCCAACATTGCCACATCTTTGAAATCCATTGGCTATCAAATCCAAATTTCTTTAACACCTGGACGATGAAACCCCACTCCACGATCATATGCCTTTTCCATATCAACTTTGATAATCAAGTTTCCGCCAAACACCTTACGATCGAGTGTAAGCCATTTCCCTAGCTAAGGATATGTTCTCCACTATAGATCTACCATGGATAAAAGCACTTTGCTCTTCTGAAATGAGAGGAGGGAGGATGGGGCTCAACCTGGAGGCCATGATTTTGGAAAAAATCTTCATAATGCAATTGCACAAACTGATGGGTCTGTAATCGGCAATATACTCCAGGTTCTGCTTCTTTGGGATCAGACTGATTAGCGTGCATTTGAAGCCCCTTGGAATTTTACCACCATTGAAAAAATCCGTTGCTGCTTCAAAGAGATCATTCTTTATGATATCCCAACAGCTAGTGAAAAAGGTGCCGCCGAAACCATCAGGGCCCGGAACACTGTCAATGGGGATCGAAAAGGCAGCCTCTTTAACCTCGTCGATGGAGATAGGCTTAGAAAGGTCCGAGTTCATGTCATCTGACACCATACGGGGAATGTGATTCACAATATCTCCAATGTGGTTGCTGATGCTGGAGCTGAAAAGGTTCGTAAAATAGGAGACTGCCTCTTCACCGATTTCTTTGATGTTCTCAATCGTATTCCCTGAGGTCTTTTTTAGCTTCCTGATTTGGATTTTCCGACGAATTTCTAGGACCGAGTTATGGAAAAATTTCGTGTTCCTATCTCCCTCAGATAACCAGGCTATCCTAGATTTTTGCTTCCAGAAAATCTCCTCTTGGAGGTAGGCCTTTTTAAGATTAGCCTGGGCCTTGTTGAGGTTGATCGTGTCGGCTTCCGTATGCGAACTGAGAAGAGTATATTCAGCCTTGAGTACTTCATTCTCAGCCAGGTGAATGTTCCTGTCAACGTCCCCGAAAGTCTCCTTGTTCCAAACCTTAAGAACGGATTTCAGTCTTTTCATTTTAACATAGAGCTTGATTATAGGGGTGCCAGGGGTAACCTCATTCCAGGAGCTCGAAACTATGGAGGTGAAATCGTCATGGGAGGTCCACATTCGCTGGAACCTAAACGGGCGAGGGAATGTGGCCAAGTCTGCTTGGATGGAGAGCAAAAGGGGAGAGTGGTCTGAGAAAGAACGGGTCAGGTGATCTACCTTGCAGGTCGGGAAACATCGCATCCAGTCGGAATTGATCAGAATTCTGTCAAGCCGTGCCCATCTTCGACTTCTTCTAGCTCTATTGTTGCACCAGGTGTAAGGGGGCCCCGAAAACCCCGCGTCAATCAACTCCGCATCATTAATAGCTTCTTGGAAGTCCGTCATGGCAGAGGATAACTGTGACATTCCACCGAGACGTTCATCCGGGCTGATGGTGGTATTAAAGTCACCACAAACCAACCAAGGCCCCGTAATGACCCTGAAATGCTTCTCAATTCATCCCACAGCTCCTTTCTGTGAAGATTTGAACAGCTAGCATACACTATAGTGACATACATCGGGTGGGGAAGACTGTCTACTGAGATTTGGAGCGTGATACTTTGCCTGATTGCTCGGATTTTATGCACCTGGAAGTGGTTCTTAGCCAGAATCCAAATCCTGTTATCAACTACTTCATCAGAAATCTGGATTTGAAATCCCAGTTTAGCTGCCACTGAGGGACGTTTCGACTCCCTGATCATAGGCTCTTACAACAACAAAATTCCAATGTTGTATTTCCTAATCAATCGCTTCAGAAACTGGGTAGTTTGGGCATTACCTACCCCACGGACATTCCAAGATAGGAGAATAATCATCAGAAACCCAGCCTTTGTGTTCGGCCCTCTTCTGCAAGGCCTGCAATCTTTGACTCGTTCTGTCGCTGGGAATTAGTTTCTGCACTGAGCTGTGTTTCTTTTTTTTTTCCTTGTTCCTGATAACTTCTTCTCTGGAACTAGTACTAGATTCTGAGTCGACGCTATCCGGTTCCGGGTCCCCGCCTTGTAGGTCTACCCACAGTCTGATCGGTTCTCTGTTCATAGCCCTGCTTGGGAATGTGGAAGTTGCAGGAAAATGATTTTATTTTCATGGATTGGTGTTTTCGTTTTTTGTCTTTAAAAAAATAGTAGTAGAAATGGCCCGTCATTAGTTTACTTTTCTTCATAAGTAAATCGATTAAAAATAAAAAAAATACTAATCCATGTGCATCCCAACGACAAATGAAGTGCCTTTTATTATTAACCATTGAATTTTCGATATTTTCATGAAAATCAACCAAAATAATCCCATAATGCATCTTCACGTTCTGCTTTTCACATTGACCGTTTTTTTTTTTTTTTTCATTTAACGTTTATAATTCTCTTAACAAAAACACACCATTAAGAAAATTCTAGAGAAGCGTTGGTGAACTGCTCTAGATTTTCCTAAAATATTGTTGGAGGATATGTGTTGACTTATGGCGTTTCATGTGTAACTTTTGACATACAATGCTTTCTTTCCTATTATGCAAAACATTCAAGCCGTTCGAAAGGTGGCCCGCACCATAAAGATCACCTGGGGTGAAAACCGGCCAGGATGGTCTATTCATCAGGCAAACTACACCGTCAAAGTTAATGCACAATCAACGGCTTGGATCCATCCACGAGTGTGTCCCACCTAGTGAGTGGATCAGTCCAACAATCTCCGGTCCCTAGTAATTTTATGACGTGGCCCACCGTTATCACAGATCAAACGTGCAGCGTGTCGGGAATGATCACGTACGTACATTCGAAGACATGGTGATTACCATACATTTGAACCGTGTGGGGCCCACCTGTGATGTGCACGTTGAATCCACACCTTCCATCTGGTATGCCTCGTTATGTTTACTTTGTATCCTAAGAATCATTCTGATCTAAAACTCTGGTGGGACACATCACAAGAAAGCAACGTACAATCATAATGGATGTAATGACGTGGTGTGGTCCACCTGAGTTTTGGAATGGACCCAATTTTGTTTTATCTCTTTATCCTGGGGGGGACGAACCTGATGAATGGTAGATGGAACATGGTGGAACCCCATTCCAGCTGGAAGTTTCTGTGGTGGGAGTCCCCTTCCCAAATGTCTTCAACTGCTCCCTTTGGTGTGGCCTACTTAAGTAACATATCAAACTGGATTTTGGAATCTAGGCCTAATACGAGGAGATACATCTAATAGGCGGCTTGGATGGTACTCAAGCATCACGGTAGGCCCCACACAGCTTGAAACTCGAATGCACTTGATCATTCCCGGTACAAAGCAAACCGACTTGTGGCTGTCCACTTATTTTGTATGGTGGTCCATCTTAGGTGCGAAATGGCCTGACCAGGCCAAAATTAAATAATGTAGGCTGATCCATCCCATACACGTGTGCCTCCGTGTGGGATGACAGGTCCACCACACACGTGTGCAATTAAAGAAAACCCACAAAGGTACAGATCCAAAAGAAACTCAAAATCCCCACGAGCACACACTCACACCTTCACAGAACCCTCTCCTCTCCTACTCTCAAAACCAATCCAAAACAAATATAACAATATCAAATTCCATCAGATACATAGAAACAATTTCACACGTGGAGATATCCAAAAGGCAGTCCACAACACACGTGTGCAATCAGCTCCCGTCATCAGACTGGCGGCCCACAAGGACCCTAATCAGATGGGCCACAAGTGTACATCTGAACATAGAAGGCCGGCCTGCAATCTTTTCTCTAACCGCCCATTTCCGCACGTGTGTGGGCCCACCTGATCATTGAACAAACTTCATTCTCATGCTAGGACATGTTCCCTACACCTCCACTTACGAATGGTGCCGATTCCACACACGTGTGCCATGTTGGCAAGTGTGGAAACCCTAGATTAATAAGCATTATAAGCTACTGGGAACACCCTGATCCATAGCTATGTAGTAGACTGAGTGAAAGATATCTCGTCACACTGACATTGGGGTGTACTTACAAGCTAACAAAAAAAAAAAAAAAGCTACTGGGAGCTATTTTTCCACGGTGTGCTTGCCCTAGCTAGCAAGCTACTGATGGATCTTGCCTTCACCATTCCATTTTTCTTCTTCTTATTCTTCAGCATCATCACCAACTTCTCTTCTTCTTGTGACAATGAGGATAGCAATGATAACCTGTCGTTGTCGTTCTCCACATTGTTGTTGTTGTTGCTGCTGCTGCTGCTGCTATTCGTTGGTGCAACTACTACAGCGGAGACGCTGCTGCGGACGCTCGCCATGCTTCTTAACCTTCCCTTTCCAAGATGGTGCTCGCACAATGAATATCCAACGAGGGTCTGTTGCGAACATCTCCATCCTCTCCCATTTACACGGCTGCACCTCGAACCTTCTTTTGCTACAGCAGCATTGCCCTTCTTCTTCTTGACATTGCCATGGATCCAAACTCCTTCCAACTTCTTGTTTGTTTTGTTATAGTTGTTGTTGTTGTTGTTGTTTTCTTTCTTTGTTGTAGTCTCTTCTTTAACTCCCCAATCAATGCTTCCTTTTCTCTTCTTCAATGGAAATGCTCTCTCTTCTTTTTGCCATCTCCCAGCTGCTGCTCTCATTCAATAATATAAGAAATCCAGTTAGATAAAAAGCATTGGTTATGACTCATCCACCATACAAGGGAGATACAAATGTTGTGATCTAGATGGTTGAAACTGTGGAGTTCACCGTGGATGGAGTGTAGCCCTCAAATTGCCATGATCGAACAATCTTGACCACCTGATTGATGGGCGAAAATCAGAGATTGTGGCACAAGAAAAGTGAGAGGATCTAGACAAATGGGTGGGCCATGGGTTGATCTGGAGCTTGTCGGGGCCAAAATTCGATCCTATATAAGTTGTTTGAGGTCTTGGCACTTCCTGTGATGATCATTGTTTCTAAATTCGATGAGCCAAAGTGGTCCAAAAGCTCGAAACAATTTGGATAGTCAAATCCGTCCACCTAGGTTAAAGATATTTTTATTAGAATCAACAAATACTCTTTGGCCATTTTGTGTTTGAGATTATCCAAACAGTAACTTGCCTGAATCAATGATGATGATCTTCATGTGATGCATTGAAACACGAGCTTTTGAATGCTCTAATCACAGGTCATCTCAAAATCAGTGGGGGAGATTGACTTGTGATGCATGTCACTTGTAGGGTGGATGAGTTGCAAAGATTTTAAAGGAGAAATGTTTTGGTCCTATGGCAAAGTGCAGTGAATGAGATGATCCAGTTACTAGATTGCTAGATCTGCTCACCCATGTTAATTTGGAAACCATAGGAAAATTGTCTTCCTTTTTTTGTTTTTTTAACCATAGGAAAATTGTCTTCCTTTTTTTTTTTTTGTTTTTTTTTTACACATGCACACACACTCATGCTATAGTGCATTTCATTACCCACTAGTACTCGAACCCTAGACCTCGTGTTGAAACTCTTGAGAGCCTACCACCGACGTAGGGACTCAAACTCAATGAAAAATTGTCTTCCTTTGATGTGATAACTTGTGTTGTTTGGATAACAAAAAAATCAGTAGAGTTCCCAAACAATCATTTTACTTTTTCATATTTTGGATTCTTGGCATTTTGATTCACAAAAAGCATGAGAAAGGAAATAGTGTTTTTTTGGAAAATCTAATTTCCAAGAAAGGAAAAGAAAATATTATTTTCCTTGTTCATCTTTTAACAAGATTTTCATAGAAATTTAGAATATGTGTTTATATTTAGCAATATATATATATATATATATATATATATATATATATATATATATAAACATTTTAGGTAGTCACTAGCATGTGCTAGATTAGCACATGTGGCTCATGTGGGATGCTTGGAGATGAATAGTGGTATATGTGGTGTACATGTCATATGTGAGTACTTAAAGCTGAATTGTAGCATACGTGATACATGTGAGGTGTTTGAAGTTGTTCAGTAGTATATGTGGCACAAGACATGCATTAGCACATTCGACATATGGGCACTAAGGTTAGATGATAATACTTGTGCGCATTGGCACCATTAGCATGTGGCATATTTGGAGAACTGAAAATGGGTTATGGAAAATGTGGCACATTGGTGCATGGGGTGCTTTGCATATGTGGGGGCATAAGTAAGATGAATGGTGGTACATGTGGTACAATAGCACATGTGGAGCACAAGAAAAGAAAGATTGTGACATATGTGGCAGATTTGCACGTTGGGAACTCTTTACATATGTGGGGCATAAGATGAGATGAATAGTGGCACACATGTTGCATGGTGGCACGTGTGAGGCATGATTGAAGATGGACAATGTTTCATTTGACACATGTGGCACATGCGAGGTGATTGAACATGGATAGTAACACATTTGGCCCTTAACCTTTGAGAAATTCATTTTCATAGTAGGAAAATGCATTTCTTAGGGGTAGAGGTGGAAAAATAAGTTCATTTATTTTCCTACAAATATAGAAAGTGGGATATGGTATTTTTCATAATTTCCCACGAGGAAAGGCTTTTTGTCCCCAATCTGTACAAAGGAAGATTTTCGGAGGGCCAATGTACAAAAAGAAGCAGGCCCTCCTATCCTGTAAGGAAGCCGGAAAACCTATATACTAGCCTTCACGAATATAATCCACCGCTACCCTATCGAGGAAGATGTGACTTCTAGATATAGCGGGTAAAGATTGCACATCATGAAAAAAGGAGTTGTGTTGGTTCAGACTCGCTAGCCTTGCCAACCCGTCGGCCACCACATTCATGATTTCCCACAAGGAAAGGCTTACCAAACAACTGAAAGTGAGTTTATGGGAAACACTATTTCATTTCCTATACTTCCCATGAATCAAAATAGGCCCTAAGTGAATTGGCGCAGGGAGAGACGTGATGAGGTCGATCACCGTCTTCCTCAGAGGATAACTACTTAGAATCCAAAGATCTCTTTGGACTCCTTAGAGAGCTTCATCGAATCCATGAGGGATAAAAGCATGAATAATTCCAAATAAATTCGAAATGATTTGATTGATGATAAAAACGTAATTACAACTCTTTAAATAAGGAACTCAAACTTAGGACGGAATTTTAGACTTAGACTCCAACTCAAGCACCCTAAAAATGTGGCTAAAAATAGTAAGTGTCCAATTTGGCCCAACCACATTATTCTCCTAACGTTTCTAAGCCATTTTCATGTTGGGCACAACTTCTACAATTCAAAGGATCAAAATTCCTAATAAATTCGAAATGATTTGATTGATGATAAAAACGTAATTACAACTCTTTAAATAAGGAACTCAAACTTAGGACGGAATTTTAGACTTAGACTCCAACTCAAGCACCCTAAAAATGTGGCTAAAAATAGTAAGTGTCCAATTTGGCCCAACCACATTATTCTCCTAACGTTTCTAAGCCATTTTCATGTTGGGCACAACTTCTACAATTCAAAGGATCAAAAGTTATACTCGAACTAAAACATACTATTTATAGTAAAAATGAAGTTAAATGGGACTTGACCGTTGATCTGATGGAATCTCACAAATCTGGTATGGGCAACCCGTCATAGCAGGTTGGTTTGCTTAAGTAGGTCCTCTTACCCCAAAATCATATATAATATGTCGAAAAACTCATCCTGGTTTGTGAGATATGACCGATTTAAGGTTCCAATGTTCGGATCGTTCTCACCTCCGATCGTGCCTTCTTTGGTCCATCTTTTCCATAAAAGTGTCTACAACCCACTCTACATCAGTCTCCTCCACTTTAAAAGAACTCCACCTCAAGTTTTTGTCCAGCTTTGGTTCATGGTACTCGTTTAAGTCTGGAACGTTGAAAGCACGTGAGATCTCCATATCATCCAGAAGATCAACAACGTAAGCATTGTCATTAATCTTTTAGAGGATCGGTACCAATCTAATCTTCTTATTCTTCAACTTGTTGTAGGTCTCAGTCAAAAATCTCTCATTGCATAGATGAACCATAACATTGTTACCCACTTCGTACACCTTTTGCCGCTGATGCTTGTCGACTTGCTCCTTGTACTTGTCATTCGAAGCTTGCAACTTGGCTTGCACATCCACATAAATGCCCACAATTCAGTCGGCCATATATTCTGTTGCAATGCTCATGCTCGGGAGCTTGGGCAAAGGGATTAAGTCAAGTGTGTGGTGGGGAACTCGGCCATAAACAATCTGGAATGGGGACTTCCATGTCGAGCGGTTTATCATATTATTGAATACAAAATCAGCTTGAGACAAGGCCAAATGCTACTAATTCGGCTTGGAACCTGAAATACATCGGATGAGGTTTTTCAATGTGTGATTTACAACTTTAGTCTTCCCATCAGTCTATGGTGGTAGGCACTACCAAACTGAAGTTGTGTATTGAATTGATTCCACAAAGTCTACTAGAAGTGGCCGATGAACTTCGTGTCGCGATAAGAAGTAATGGTCTTGAAAACCTCGTATAGTTGCCCGACCTCTTTGGAGAATATATTCACCACATATGTTGCATTGATGGTCTTCTTACATGAGATAAAGTGTGCCATCTTTGAGAAATGATCTACCACTATAAACATTGAATCCATCACACTGTGTTCATGGGAGACCAAGCATGAAATCCATAGATAAGTTCTCCCAAGGGCTGTCAGGTACAAGTAACGAGGTGTAGAGGCCCGTATCCTAAGACTGCCCCCTGGAAGTCTGACAAACGTGACAGCGCTGCACCGCTTTATCCACGTTATGTATCAATAGCAATAAGTAATACCCTTCCTCAACAAGAGCCCGCGTCTTATCTCACTCAAGGTGTTTTCCAAGGCCACTTCCATGTAGCTCTTGGATAATATGCTCCTTTAGATAACTTTAGCGGACACACAATTGGTTCCCTTTGAGGAGGAAACCATCTTGCATGCATAAGTCATTGGGATGACCCACTTGGAACCTCATTTATGCATCATTGAAGTCCCCATCCTTGGCATACAACTCATTGAGATAGTCGAAGTAGGCTACTTCATTGCTCATCGTAACCAGTAATGATGTACAACAACTAAGTGCATATCAACCACCTTATTCTACTGCCTTGACTTGTGCTTTAGAACGAACGTGAATTCCTGGTCTTGAATGCCATCTTCTACTCATCACTAGGTTGGATAAAAATTTGATGATACTCGGTCCTCAGATCTAGTTTAGAGAACACCTTGGCTCCTTTTAGCATATCAAACATGTCATCCAACTATGGTATCGGAAACCGATATTTAATAGTAATTTTGTTAATTGCCAGATTGTCGACAGACATACGCCAACTCCCATTTTTCTTTGGCGTTAATCAAGCTAGCACGACGCATGGGCTCATGCTCTCTCTCAGAAGACCCTTATAAATGAATTCCTCTAACTGCCCTTAAAGTATCTCATACTCTTTCGTACTCATCCGATAATGAAGGTGGTTGGGCAAGCCAACCCGAGGGACGAGGTCTATGTGATGTTGGATGTCTCGCATGAGGGCAATCCATCGGGTAACTCTTCAGGCCAGATTTCTTTGAATTCGTTTAACAACAGACTTAAACTTAGTGGAATGTCTAAGGGTTCCGATTCCTCGTCCTTTACCACCACAGTGTACACCTCATCTGTTTCCTTGGATTCCTCCACAAAATTTTGAGTGGTTAGGAGGAAGCTCCCCTCCACTTCAGAAGCTTCAGGGTGGTTCTCTGGTGCTATAAAGGCAAGGATAATCTTTCGATCATCCTTGAAGATGACGTAGACATTGTCTCGTCCTCGGTGGGTCGTATCATGGTTCGATTGTTATGGTCGACCGAGTAACATATGACATGCTTTCATATCGATCCCGTCATAAAGTACTTGATCTTTATAATTCCTAACAATTGAAAACGAGATAGTGTATTGTTTAGTAACTTTGGTTTTGTTCACCTTTTTTTATCAAGCCAATCGAGTAGGAGGAATGTTGCTTTGTTATAGATAAATGCCACTTGTCCACCATCACATTTGAGACGATGTTCTCGCTACCGCCACTGTTTATGACCATATCACAGACCTTGTCCTTGACGGTATATCGCGTGTGGAATATATTATGCCGCTGCGAGTGTACCTCCTTCCTTAGAGTGTATAATAATCGCTTCACGACCAAGGATTCTCCATGATTCTCGACCAACCATTCTTCGTCACTAGCTCATTATTCAATGGCCTATTCATTCTTATCTAATCGAGGACCTTCTTTCACTGCCCCACCTTCAACACCTCTTTCGTTAATGGACAAGGGAGCTGCAAGGCGTTGAGATCAGGGGTTCGATAAGTGGCCCGGTTGGCCACAATGGAAACAATGGTTCGGCCTTGGTTGATCACAAGGATTTAGAATCCTACTTGGATCTACTGTTGTGGGCGCTACATGTTGAGGCCTAAATGGAATGCTCCCATGTCACCATTTGTAGTTGTAGGAGGTTGAGAACGACCTCCTACTGATTTATATCCTTTGGCTAGCACCGAATCCCGCGTATGACATACCATGGGAGCCCGAGTCGAAGGATAAGGCCGAGTAAGGACTTTTGCAAGTTGCGTTTCCACCCTACCCACCAACTGAACCGCTTTATCCACGGTCTCGACTGGGTGCATCTGAACTCGGTCCTAAATTATTGGTCGTAAACTGCCTATTAATCGCGCTACCTTCTACGCTTCGATTTCCGATAAATCATTCTGCATTACCAATCACTGGAATTCTTTGATGTAATCTGTGACAGTCTGATTCTGCTGCCGACAATTTTGGTATTGCTGGAATAACCTGCTCGTAATCACTGGGGAGGAATCATGATCGGAGGTGTCTCATCCATGGCCATGATCAGATGGGTGCCTTGTTCTATCGGGCACGTTATAGCTGTAATTGCTCCCACCATGTAGAAGTATTGGATTTCAATTTGAACACAATAAACTTCACTTTCTTTTCTTCTAGCATGTTCATGTAATCAAAATACCGCTCTACTTTAGCCAACCAATCAAGAAAATCTTCTATATGTAATAAGCAATTAAAATTGATCAGCCTTACCTTGATAGTCTCTTTCAGCACGATCTAGTCGATTGTCTCCATGTACCAGTCATCGGGCAATGATGCCACTGACGTCTTCATCGTTGGAGCTCGACTCATCTGGGATAGCCCTGGTATTTGCCTCTAAAAGAGCTCTATGGAAAACAGGGTTGTGTCGTACAGTGATAACAAATGGCTGAGCGTCGCCTTTGGCTTTAGGCGGAATTAGCGCATCCGCAATACGGTCGTGGGTTGCCTACAACCCTTGCATGGTCAACTGACTCTCCTAGTGAAAAACTTCTATTCTTTCTAATAGATAACAAATCCCTGAATCATCGTCCACAAAAATTTGGTCTATTCCGTCGTTAGTTGCCATTAGTTCGAGAAGAGTCCTCACTCTGATACCACTTGGCGCAGGGAGGGATGTGAATAGGTTGATCACTGTCTTCCTCAAGGGATAACTACTCTGAATCCATGGAGCTCTCTGGACTCCTCACTGAACTTTCGTCGAATCCACAAGGGACAAAAGAAAGAATAATTCCTAATAAATTCGATATGACTTGATTGATAATAAAAATGAAATTACAACTATTTAAATAAGGAACTCAAATCTAGATCGGAGTTTTAGACTTAGACTCCAACTCAAACACCCTAAAAACGTGACTTACTATGAATAGTAAACTTAACGACCTCTATTCCTATTAGATTTGGTGGTTTTCGGTTAAAAATAGTAAGTGTTCAGTTTGGCCCAACCACGTTATTCTCTTAGCTTTTCTAAGCCCTTTTCATGTTGGACACGACTTCTACAGCTCAAAGGATCAAAAGTTATACTCAAACTAAATTACACTTACTATTTATAAAAAAACTAAACAATGCTTTTAATCGTTGATATGATGGAATCTCGCAAATCCGGCATGGACAACCTTGCGTAACGGCTTGGTTTGCTTAAGTAGGTCTTACCCCAAAATCATATATAATTTATCGAAAAACTCATCCCATTTGCAAGATATGACTAATCTAAGGTTTTGACTGTTCGGGTAGTTTCTGCCTACGATCGGGCCTTCTCTAGTCATCTTTGCCGTGAAAGTGTCTGCTACTTACTCTACATCATGAATATTATGAAAAAAAATATGAGTTTTCCACTTGCTATACAAACCGGAACTCAAAACTGAATTCAATGTGGCCATAGTTCTCATGAGAATTATTGTTACATAATTATTATTTTCTCTCTTCTGTTGGATTCCATGTCCAACGTTTTTAAACAATTAATATGGTCTTATTTCAAAACCCAAGTGTCCAGAAATCAGAGGCTAGAGTTGTTAAAACTAATATAATCTGATTTATGATAGAACTTAGTGACAGTGGGTTCCATAATTTAATTGGTTTAATTCGAGTTAATATTTGCCACGTGTACCATTTTTAAGTGCCTGCGTATCAAGCATCATCCTTAGCCAGAGTATCAAATAACTCTTCACTTTAAAATGGTGGTGAACTATCACCTGGACAAGAAAATGAGAGGTTTGAAGTGGTCTGTAGACCCTCACTATCCACGTTTGCGTTCCTGTCAGTTACAATACAAACACAAAAATCAGCTTAGTGCCCCAACACACCAAGGCTTATCATAACTCATATCAATATATATATCTTAATTCTAAAATGATCCTGTAATGGTTGGTTATCCCAAAAGCCAAGCACCACAATCCGCCATGCAAACAGTCATATTGAAATTATTATTATTTTTTCACTACTCTTAAATTACTATTTTATCATGGAAGATTATTAACGCAACATAACAAGGTTCATTATAGCTAGAATCAGTCTCCTTCTCCAAAATGCATCACTAACAAGACAAGGTTTAAATCTTTATCTCTATTATGTAGGATGGGTTAGGGATGAGTTAATGGAGTATTGGGATCGCATGGAATTGGGCTAGAGGGCCATGATTGGACAAAGGCGGTCTAAACATGCATTATAGCTTTCAACGCCTATAACTTACGATTGTATTGTGCATATAATATGTTGTTAGAAAACTATGGACGGGCCCTAAAGTGTGGCAAATGATAGTCAGTTGACCTCGAGGAATTTATCGAAAAAAGACCATTTTTTGGGTCAAAATGGCATTGGGTCTGGCTCAGTTGTAGACTCTGTGAGTTTCAACATTGAGGTCATGGGTTCAAGTACCCATTGTGGTGTGTGTGGGTGGGTGTTAGTATGTGTGTGTTAAAAAAATAAGAATAAAAAAACGTTCAAAGCATGCTATTACATTTTTGCCAATTTAGGGTTTTAAGATTTTGATTGGGGTATAAAGTCTTTGTTTTGGTTATGCAAGAGTTTTTTACAAGCTTGGGTAGGATTAAATGTTTTTTTTTACTATTTTTAGGAAGTTTATTCTTTCATAAAAGTTGTATAGTTTAAGTTAAGTTAAGTTAAGACTTTGGGGCCTTTTTATTTATATAAGCACATTTTTTTTATTTTGTTTTTAAAATTTTTTTTTTTTTTTTTTCCAAAAAGAAGATTTGTATTGATTCAGCAAGCTTTACAAAGACCGCCTTCAGGAGCCCCTCTAGCAAAACACATTAGATACGTTGTAAGTGTCACTTTCTTTTTTGAAGAAAGGTAGATTGGAGCCAGAGCCCTATAACTGTAAGTGTCAGTTCATTCACTAATATTATTTTTATTTCCATTTTAAGCACTTCTCTCCTCATGGATTCAAAGATTAGAGTATGAAAAAATACAACCCTTTCTCTTTTTGACACGCACCCACTATGTTAACTACCATGGATTATATGGATGGATGTGAAAACAACATGTTAATCCGATTACCATTTTCGAAAGATTATGAACAAAATGCAACATGGGTTATTTTAGATAGACCATTTTCTCATGCTAAAATGCACCTTTTTGCCTGTTAGCCCACAAGGCTAGGGCTAATTCCACCTACTTATATTTCTCATGCAACATGTACCACTAGTTTTTGAAATTACCATTTTCAGATGGAAGATTACCAGCTCAACACACCAAAGCTTATTATAGCTACAATCAGTTTCTTATTCTAAAATGCACCATTGGTGGTCAGTTTTTTCTCCCTTTCTTTTTCTTTTCTTTTAACATGCGCACTCACCCACACCGCAAAAACTCATTCTAGATGAGCTGGAACATGAATATCCCACATCCAAGCTTGAGATACAACATGCAGCACTAGTTATTACAATGGCATGGGATGAAATTATATTTCTACCCTTTAAGTTATTTTTTAAAACACACTTACAGTCACACACCACATGAGCACTCGAACCCATGACCTCATTGTCGAAACACACGGTGTCTACCACTGAGCCATGAGTAGGGTCCAACCCTAAAGTTATATGGGCTGTTATTTATTTTTTACATACTTTCCCATGTTCTATTTTTTTTGGGGACCCTTTTCTTTTTGTGTGTGCCCCTAAGTGGTCCAGATTGTGGAATGTGGATGATTTAACATGCAATGCTCTCCTTATATATGATTGCACCCTTGAAGATTTTTGAAGGTGTTGATTTTTTATTTTCTTTTTACCTGATACTACCATCTTCTCTAGCACTCCATCTCTCCTCCTCTTCCTTTTCTTTCCCTTCTATGGCCTGCAAAAACACATGAAATCACATACCCACATTTTTATTTATTTATTTATTATCCTTGTACTACATGATAAAAATATGGGGTTAAAATTTCCATTTGGGTTTTGTTTTTAGATGAGTAGTGCTCTATAATATAAGGGAGATAATAAAAATACATCCACACTTTTAATAGGTACACCCTTTCTTCCTACTTTTGGTAATACAATCTGTACTATGTTATTACCAAAGCACAAAAGAAAAGGGCGTATCAAATAAATTAGTTGGGTGTAAATATCAACACCCAAGGAGAAATAGGAATAGAGATTCCTCACCTCTAATTGTTTGGCAATGGGAGGAGAGACCATGCAACATCCCTTGTTGATCATCAATATGGAATTTAAGCCGTCGGATCGATCATTCACGTGGTGGGCCATTGGGTGCAACCCAGATCTTGTTTCCTTTGGTACTGTTAGTGGGTCTTCTTGATCTTGATCTTGTTTATCATGGGGTAGTAGATCTGAGGGTGTTTGGAGTGGAAGAGAGAGAGAGAAGGACAGTTGCATGGATCTGTTGCGGATTCTCATTATATAGAGAGATGTAAGGAATGGAGCGAGAGAGAGAGAGAGAGAGAGAGAGAGAGAGAGAGAGAGAGAGAGAGAGAGAGAGACTCTGATGGCTGGATTTGGGTTTTTAGGAGAGAGATGACAGAGTGGATTTGGGTGTTTATAAGAGAAGAGAGAGTGCAAAAACAGCAATAAAAGGTAATACCAGCTCTCTCTCTCCCTCTCTCCCTCTCCCAAACGTACGGAGCATGGCATTGCTACCAGAGAGTATTACAGCTTTTCTATGGGGTTATTGATACTCAGCGAGAGTGTAATGGTACATACACATGCTCTCAGACTTTGCACACGTAGTACTTATGTAACTCAAATAAAACCATGATAATCATGGGACCCAAAAAGGATAGATTGAAAAACGAATTTTGAAATTGGTGATTCTAACATCTGGTCAATGGCTATCTACTTTTTGAAATTGGACGGTTGAAACTTTTTCATTGCTGTCCATTAGATGTCAATCAAATGCTAAGTCATGTCCTTTTTTTTTTTTTAATGTATTTTTTGGCATAAGAACCATCGAATTTATGACCCAAAATTTGTACAGTATTTTTCGTTACCAAATGCACACGTATGGAATTTTAAGTGCATGTGTATAAACTGTTTCGCGCTGCCAGAGTATCAATGTTTCTCTCTCAGCGAAAGCTCTGGTATTTGTCGGGGACACGTGCGGTCGATTACCGTGGAGCGGATTATGTGTGACTCGTGTAACTTTGCAGTGGATGTTTCTCTAACCGTGGGGCCTACCTTGATATGTGTTGTACATCCACGCCGTCCATCAGTTGTTCCAGCTCATTTTACGTCTTTTTACCAAAAAATAAAGCAAATAAAAATCTCAAGTGGACCACATCACAGGAAACATCCTTCATTGAACGTTCACCGTTAAAAACTTCCTAGGGCCCACAGAAATGTTTATTTTCCATCCAACGTGTTGAAAAGGTCACACAGACCTGGATGATGTGAAAACACAAATATCAGCTGGATCCAAAACTTTTGTTACTTCCATGAAGTTTTTAATTATGGACATTCAATACATATTGTGTGGTCCACTTGAATTTTGAATCTACTTCATTTTTTAGAAAATAACCTAAAATGATATTAAAAAACGTATGGACGGAGTGGATATACAACATACAAATCAAGGTAGGCCTTACAATAAGGGAAACACCCGCTAATGTATTACCCGTGTATCACCTAATCGGCTCCCGATTAACCGGCTACCAGCTGTATGTATGTACGGAAGTAACAGAGTGGAATCTGACACGAGGAATATCTTTATAACGAGATGTTCGTGTTCCGATAGAGTATGGACATCCATACACTTTTAAGAAATTAAATTGCAACGAGGAATAAAGGAAAAATAATCTAAACCGTCCAAACTAAGACTAATACAATATATGTTTTATCAAGGAAATCATAATCGTTGGAAAGTTTTAAATATATGAATAATGGCCATTTATTTGTTAAATATTGATCTTTAAATGCTTTCCATCATATTTGTCCATTTTTTTCCTATTATTTGAACGTTAATTTTTAATTTCACATGATTCCATAGTTTGAACGGTTCAGATATTGATGAATTTACATATGATTTGTACAGATCATGTAGGTGATCATAACCTACAGTCCATCCGATATTTCTATAATTTTCTCCAGTGGGTCCCACGAGTACGACATGGACCTCAAAGGTCTCAACGACGCCAACAACTAGGACCCAACTTTTCATGTTGCCCTCCAATAGAAGTATTCTAACAGCACTCGCTAGCATGAGATGGAGGAGGATCTTCGCGGAACATATGCAAGATTTTTACACGTGTAGGAGATCAAAGCGTTCATCAGATGGCCTTCTACTGAAATTATTCTGATTCAAAAATATTATAATTAATCTGATGAAGTGGGCCACACTTATATGATAAAAATGAATGGTCAGCAAATGTAAAGGCCAATATTTAATGCAATATCATGAGCTTATTAATAATGGTAACAAGTTTAATTTTGAGAAAAATCCTCATTGTAGTGGGCCATACTTGATGAATGGACCAGATTCAGCAAATATTTCACACGTGTGTACTAAAGCCACACGAGAGGTATGCTCAATTCATGATCACTTCAGTTTCTTAGTACGGTTTTTAATATATGAATTACATCACTCCCGACCCCCGAGATGGGGAATGATCACGTACGTTCGGATGGATGGTAATTGACATACGTTAGAGCTGTGTGGAGCTCTCTGTCATGTAATATTTCCATCCAACCCGTCCATTAAATGACTTCCCAAACTTCAGACCTAATACCCAAAATTCATCTATTCCATAACTTATATGGCCCACACAAAACGAAAAATGGAGGACATTGGGGAGGGTATGCATAACCCTAGAAATTTCTAGGTGGAATATGGTGACAGCCGTGCTATTTATATATCATCCAAAATAATAATCAGACGGGCACCACGAGGAAGAAGTGACACAGCGAAATATATATATATATATATATATATATATATATATATATAATATATATTATATATATATATATATATTTGTTTAGCTTGTTATTACACCCACTGTCAGATCACACTTCACTGTTAGTGACCCCACCAGGGAATCGATGCCAAGACCTCGGTGTTGAAAGGAGATATTTTCACTCGGTCTACCACTTAGCTATGGATCAAGTGAATATATAAGTGCTAGGAGTGATTGTTTATTGCTACATGATGTGTGTCCCACCTGAGTTTTTTATCTGAATGGTTCTTGGCATGTACAATGAACATGAGGAGGATCACCAGATACACGGTTTGGATTCTACATATACATCAATGTTAAAACGTACGCGATATTTTCCCAGTATGAGCGTCCTTGGACCCTATCGTGCTAGTCCGGTTCAGAGTTTGATGATCGTAATCGTTGATCTTAGGATTCCCACCGTGGATGATATATGCTCTAAATATCTCACCTTTTAAGCAATTCTAGCACTTTGATTGTGGTCTGAAAATAGACGGTTAAGAAAATAATATAGCAACGGTCGTAACTGAATGGAAAAAGGTGATAAAGATTGGATTGATAGGATCTCCCAATTTAAGAGATATTTGGGACACTATCCATCGATGGACCCATCAGATCAACCTTCTGGATTTGCAATGTTTGTGGGGCCCATTTAGACGAACTCGTGGACTGAGGAACTCTGTCCATATCCTTGGACCGAGAGTCATAAAATTCCTAATTTTCAGAGATGAAATATATGGCCCTAAGTTCTGTGGTCCTTAATCTATAAAGGGGAGCCTGTGTCACAAGGACATCATAATAAATCCCATGGAACTTTTTCGTATCGGAATTTCCGGCAAGTGGCTGAAAAATCTAAGAGTCCACGAAGGAGAGTATTTGAGAAGATTTTATTTTATTTTATTTTAATTAATTAATTTATTTTTGTCGTCATTGTACTCGTCATTATTGGGAGCTGTCTAAAGCATATATCTAAGCTTTGCGGAGAACAAATTACTCTTATTATTATTTTTTTTTTTGAGCTCATACAATGACAATCATTAATGGTGATGATTGGGATCTATCATAAACAAATATGATCAATGATGATGAAATGACTTTTTATTCATATTAACATTTGTTTTCTTTAAATTTGATGATAAGGTAAACATGTGTCACAATTAAACTCGTCGTGATTAGAAATATTTCCCATTTTATTAAATAATAGAAAACTTATGCTAGTACATAACCTAAGTGGGAGCTAGACTTTTCAACCAAAAGATGCATGCACTCGTAATGGTGGGTTGTAAGTTATATAAATAAATAGTCATAAAAGCGTCAAGTTCATATTATTTCAGAGAACTTGATTGATTTGCACCACCCATTTAAATATGTGGATTTTCGAATCTCATATGAGATGGATTGATCACTTTTATAACTTGAAAATTTAAATACCAAGTAGAAATTGAAGGTTGATGATTAGTGTAAATATCATATATCATAGTTAAGAAGTGATATTTAATGCAACGTAGAGATAACCACAAAGACACTAATCGTTGAACAAGTCAAGGGTCAATAATTTAACGGCAACAACTATGAAAACTAGTCATGCGCAGTGCGAAATATTTTGGACGAGGAAGACATTTTACATACTCTAGACGAGTTTCAAGAGGAACTATAATAGTTTATAATAAAAATCTATGAGAACATAGGGCCACAATGAACCATTAGAACAAGTGATTTAAATAAAATCGTTTTGCCTGTAATGTCCTAATTATTAACACAATTCACAAATAACTCATATAAATGTATGAAGTGCATAAGACCGTTAAAGGGATATGGGATGCATTAGCAAATGCTTACGTGTAGAAGTTAGAAGCAAAAGTTCAGACAATGAAAGTAGAGTTCTAGGAATACAGGATGTTAGTCGGCTGCCCCATCAATGATCATATTCGCAAGATGGAGCAAATGATAGGAACCCTTATAAATGTTGGGTGCGAATTGACTGAAAATCAAAAGATAATCACAATGCACCATTCCTTATTTACATTTTGAGCTCCAATCGAAAGGATTATGAACCATACTGATTCTATCACTATGTTCAGAGACTTTTGTGACTACCTAGTACGAGAGATTGAAATAAATGTAATTCAGTCGAGTTCGGCCAATGTCTTTTCAGTATAGATCCACAAGTGGAAGGCTAACAGGAGACAATTTAAACGCATAAGAAGGCAAAGAAGAATGACCATGAATAGAAGACTGCAATGCCTCCTCCAAATTCTAAGAAGAGAAAATGAAAGAAGAAGCCGAGAAAGTCAAACATAACCTACTTCGTTTGTAGAAACTTCGACCATTATGCCCGTTAGTGCGCCTATAAAAAGGCAATAACTTTTATGTCACTATACACTTTGTTTGTAAGAGTTTGTTCTGAAATCTTTCCTTTGATACTTTATCTAACGAATGAATTTAAGGAATTTTAGCATATTACTAAGGGGGTTATAAGGTGTATAGAGGGAATAACGCTGCCGAAGACATGCATTGGCTACAATGGGGTTCTAAGATTCAATGCAAATGAGGTAACACAAACGGGGCCCACCATGATCAAAACTATAAGAAGATTGTTGATTCTTACTTGTTCAGTAGCATAGATGGCTGACTTGAATGATGTCACGCCCCAAAATTCGGGTACCCGAATAGGGTGTCCAGGACCTGAATTCCAGACCCGTGACCTATATAAAAAAATAAAAATAAAAAGAATAAGTATGACAATTTCATATGCATTTCATTTTCTCCCACCATATTCTAAAACTTTAAAATTCAAACACATACTAAGATAACTAATTACATAATTTGTTATTACATCGATGCATAATTATTTAACTTAACTTGAAGTAAGAAAATTAAGCCAAACATTACTACATTCAGAGTTCTAAAATAAAATAAAATTCATCCTATGTAGAATGACATGCCACGTGCATCTAACCACATTCCATGCTCTACTACTAATAGTAGTACCCTACATCTTCAAAATATTCATAACCTAAAACGGTTAAAACATAATGAGTTGACAACTCAATAGGATTACATCAATCTCGAGTTAAAAATCTCACAAATATTACCAAATTTAATCTCGACATATTAATCAAAATGAGACGAACATTAGATATAAAATTATAGTAAATAATTTGGCATTCATGAATATGAAATGAATAAATTGTTTAACATAACTTTTCTAAAGATGTTAAGATTTGGAGTGGGCAAAACACTCATGTGTGCTGATCCTTTTAGGGGATGACCCACGGCAGAGCACCAGTGTTGATCCTTTTAGGGTATGACCCTCGGCAGAGCACCGGTATAACCTTTTAGGGACAAAAGCCCAAGGCAGTGCACCCGTGTGTACTGATCATTTTAGGGAATTACCCAAGGCAGAGCACCTGTGTCGATCCTTTTGGGATTGACCTTGGGCAGAGCACCCGTATCTACTGATCATTTCGGGAATGACCTTGGGCAGAACACTCGTAAGAATCATTGAATAAAACAAATAATTATTCACATATAAAACGCATCTAACTTACATGGAAATATGACAGACATAATGTCTATATTCACATAATGAATATTCATTATCACCACTATATAATATTAAATGGAGAAAGAAAAAAAATAATTTTTGCATTAGTTCAAAAAATATATATATATATATATATATAATATATATATATATAATATATATATATATATTATAATAATATATATATATATATATATATATTTCAATGTCTATATATATAAGGCAATTTAGTTATGAATTTTCCAATAGGGAATGATCACCCTACTAATGTGAAAAAAATATATATATATTTGATGTAGATCCGATTTCTATGTAAAATAGCTTTGGGCTCTTGCTAGATTCCAACTCGAGAGTCGTTTGACATAGTTAGCCACTAGGTTGATATCTGACACACGGTATTTGATTTCCTCCAATGGCAGACAGTTGTCTAGCAAGGATTTGAGGGCTTCAACTCTTTCAATTGATGGAGATCAATACTGGTGAGCTTGGTGCAATGAAAGATTGAAGTTCTCAATGTGTTTTGTTGGGGGTTTCAGAAAATTTGGGTCTTGGCTTTCGGCGGTTGGTAAGGACAAGAAAACGGAGGAGAAAGCGAGGAGATTGGACCTTTATTAACTCTCTGAGGTGGGGAGGTGTTGAGAGTTGTGGAGCGTTGAATGAGGGAAGAATAACGACCACAATTCAAGGAGAGAGCATTACACGAATTGCCTAGTGCAGAGATGTGTGCGGTATTGCCGCTAAAGCTAAAACAGAAAGTCTCCGTAATAGTTATGGAATTCTGAGCTAGTAAGATGAGGTGGGGTCCACAATGCATCAAATGTAAAAATCTACAACGTCCATTGGTTTTATAAAAACAAAATAAGATATGAAGTTTAAAATCAGTTTGATTGAGGTTTAAGGTGGGCCACACCAGAGATTTCTGGGCAAGA
Source organism: Magnolia officinalis (assembly GCA_021015155.1). Lineage (NCBI taxonomy): Eukaryota > Viridiplantae > Streptophyta > Magnoliopsida > Magnoliales > Magnoliaceae > Magnolia > Magnolia officinalis. Next base: position 6,778,918 of record JAJHSJ010000014.1, on the reverse strand, counting down.
GATATCAACGGCTAAGGTTAAACAGATGTGTCATTCTAATGAACGGTTTAGATTAAGGAGTGGGTCCCACCATGATGATGGCATGGATGGTCAAATGGATTCATGTGCGCAACTGAACCGCAAAGAACAAGGAAGAAGAGAGAAACGTGGAGGAGAGGGTGTTCATGGGGTGACTGAACCGCAAAGAACAAGGAAGAAGAGAGAGAAACGTGGAGGAGAGGGTGTCCATGGGGTGACGTGCGTCAGCACATCACTTTGTTGTTTTTTTTTTTTGAAGAGTGGGCCCTACAACTATGATGTGATAAATCCACACCGTTCATCAGTTTTGTATGACAAGGTTAGGGCATGAGCCAAAAAAATGAGGGTCATCCAAAGCTCATGTGGGCCACATCATATGTAACGGTGGGTTATCGGTGGAACCCACCGCTTAAAAGAAACAGAGTATTACAAATGAGGTGTTTCAAACTTGATGCAAACATGGCCCATCGTGATTGAATCTGGCTCGCATAGGAGTGTGTTGAATCCGATGCGAACAGTGCCCACCGTGATCGAAAACATCAACGATGTAGATCAAAAATCAATGTTACAGGAGGAGAGGGGAGGAGTTTCGATACTTGTGAGATGCAGCCAACAAAGAAAGAAAAAATATCTAAGGCGATTGACTTTACTGGCCTCTTGGTTTTGTCAAACGCCCAAAAAATTGGTAGCCTTAGACAAATTCCGTAAGTAAACCCTTAACACCTTTTAGAAAAATTTTTAGACGAATTTACCCCTCTTGCAGCCCTGCACCCATGAGATAACGATGACATTGGTGTTTTTGGAAGTGTATTACATAACTTAGTTCCATGTGAGTTCGTGGGGTCCATTGTAATTGAAGTCTTTCATCGACATCGTCCATCCGTCTTACGAGCTCATTTTAATGCCCAAGCTTAATCATATCTAAAGATCAAGTAGACCATCCCTTAGGGCATGTTTGATTTCCGGGTGAAATGGTAAATACCGTGTAAAAAAATAATAATTAAAGTTACATCTTTTGAACCAATTTCAAAGACACAAATTGGTATGAATTTTCAAACACATGAAATGAGGGGAATTACCGTTTATCTTATATTTACCATTTCTTTGAAAAAACAAACCGGCCCTTAAACACGTGAAGTAAGGGAAATTACCGTTTACAGTGTATTTACCATCTCTTTGAAAAAACAAACAGACCCTTTAGAAAATGTTGCAATCTCATGCTATCTTTGAAAAATCTTTATTTATTTATTTATTTTTATTTTTTTAATATCTTTATTTGTTTTGTTTTGTCCTTTTTTTTTTTTTTTTTTTTTGTCAGCTCGTGAATACACCTCACTGTCAGTTGATACTCCACTGTTAGCTACGGTACCAAGACCTCAGTGTTGAAACGAGGTTTCTTTCACTTAGTCTACCACTTGAGCTATGGATCAAGGAGTATCATTGAAAATTTTTGGTGGGCCATAGACCTTTTGGATATGTTTGAATTTTGGGACCATACCCTAAAATAAGTTGCAAAGACATATGTATGACATGGATTAGACACATACATGCATAGATGGTCCCAGGAGTGTAGTGCGCAAGAGTTTCGTTCATCACATATTTGTACGGAGGAAATTACATGTAGTAGAAACTTGAACAAAGCTCTTCCGCATTTTTTAAAATGAAGTGTCGAATGAAGCTTTATGATCATGGGGCCTATCATAATTTAGATCCAATCGGTTGATATAATGCTCGAGGCCCCACGTTTCCTTAGAAAGATGGCATCTTCAGGCTGTTATGGGCTACATGTGGCCTACAACGAGAAAAAACTCTCAACATTGGCCAGAACAATAGCTTTATCCAGCATCAACTTCGGCCGAAACAAGTGATCTTCCATGACCGAATTCTGTACAGAAGGCAACCTCCAGTACGTGGATCGTATTTAAACTTGTAGTATGAAAATACCGGACCAAGAAGAAAAACACTACAACTGTCCACGCTCATGGATCAATGAACCATGGCCCCTAGTTGTTTGAAATTGGTGGGGCCAACGAATGAAAGTGGGTTTACTATCTGACCATGATTAGACGAGTAGTCCTATGCATATGGCACTTGATAAAACTATCAATATCATGCTAAATTGGCTAGGTGGGCCAGGCCGAAGCATATCGAAGCCCAGTCCATGATATAAGGACCTATTTTAGGTCCTTGGGCTGGGACTGACCCACCGAAATACTCAGCCCATCTTTGTTAGATTAGTCAGCAAGGTGGACTTGGCTGTCAGGCCTTACTCAAGAAAGATATGAGCCCAGGTCAAACCTAGTGCTGCCAACGAGACAGCCATGGTTACTTTCGGCCTTTATTTTCAACTATTTGGCTGGGCTTTCGGGCCAGCTCAGAGCCTGGCCCATTGCAGCCTTAGTCAATCCCAATTCCCTATTGCCCTATGACTAGAGCTGGGCATCGAGTTGAGTCGGACAGAGTTAGGGCTGATCTGACTTGACCTTGTTTTGAAATAGACTTGACCCGAATTCGACCCCGACTTGGTACCGAGTCCTGCATGCCTGACCCGATCCGAGTCCTGTTCTGGCATGGAATAATCCGGATTGAGTTTGACCTGATCACAAGTACCGGGTCAGATCGAGTCAGCATTGAGTCGGGTCGAGTGTGGCGGGTATCCACAGGTTGAAATCACAGCTCAAAATACCTAAGTGCACCTACTGGAATTGCAACCTCTCCATCAGCTACACGACATCTCAGATCTGAAACGTCAAATTTGGGTTTTTTGTTTTAATGTATGAGTCGATTTCGGATCGAGTCAAGTCAGTACCGAGTCAGCTTTCGGGTCGAGTCGAGTTACTGGGTGACCCAAACTCAACTTGGTTCGAGTTCGAATTGGACGAAGTCTACTCGGTTTGGATCGACTCACCCTCTCGGTTCGGGTCGAGTCAGGATTGAATGAGTCGGACGAGTCAAGTGTGACAAGTTGAGTTGTCCCGTGCCCAGCTCTACCTATAACTCAGGTCTCGGTGCAATAGCTGCCCTCAAGTCTTAGCCCAAACCCAGCCCAAAGCAGGCGTGACAAATGGTGGGTCTAACCGGATATTTCCATTTGCTGCTATATGAATGAACCTGTTTTGAACACAGCCATTTGATCATGATCATCCCATTACACATCCGGTCCAATCCATTTCTACGTACCCATACTCCATTCTAGTTCAAACATACAGGTGGAACCTCACTCATGTGGTCTCTATACCACTTATTTGGTGGGATCCAACGTGGACTAGTCATGTCCCAAAGTTCTCCTGGATGGGAAAGTGCTAAACGCATCATGAACGGATTTTTCTCATAGACCACACATTTGCTGGCCGTTGATCAGAAAATTAATGTGCTACAAGGCCAACTTATGAACAGTCCAGGTCATCCAAACCTGTCGCTGGGTCGAATCAAAACACCATTTGTGATCAGTTAGCCATCCAAACCATCAAACAGGTGGAGCATATAGAAGAAGAGAGACAAAAAAAAAAAAACCAGAATCACTGCACTTCAATGAACATTAATAAAAAAAGAAAACTAACTTCTTATATCATTAAGAGCACTATTACATCAGTTTACACAATGAGCAGGAGAGCCGGTGCGCACACTATCCCCATTGAAAGACATCGGCGGGAATAACGAAGCAATTCAAAATACGACTTTTGAAAAACACCCATCTCAGAATGCATATTAAGATTCCCTCCTACCATCATCGGATGGACGGCAGGAGATGCAAGAGCACTGACTTCTTAAAATATAAAATCACTGTTACTACAGTGCACACAGTGAGCACCGAGAGACGGTACGCACACAATCCCCTTCCAACAAAAAACGTTGGCGGGAATCACAAAGCAATACAAAACGCGAATTTTAAAAAACACCCAATTCAGAATGCACGTTAAGATTCCCTCCTACGCTCATCAGACGGTGGGAGATGTGAGCGCACCGAGTCTCGGTAGAAACAACTTTAGTTCACCACCCTGCAGTTCTTACGTATTTCTCCAGCTGATCCAGTTAAAGGGCTTATATTCCCCATCTTGAGCATGGAGTTAATGAAATCCTTGAAGAAAAGAGAAGAGCTGTCGCTGTAAGCTTGGACGAGAGCTCTTGTCGTGGTTGCTGCCTCATCGCTCGAGAAAAGGACCTGATCTGAGGTCAAAAGGCCTTTGTTGTTGAGAAGGTTCTTGAAGTAATGGTTGTCGAATACATCGGTGGAGCCGCGGTCAAGCGCGGTGGTTCGGTTGCCATCGTCCGTCTGTGGGCACAAGCTCTGTAGATCGCTGACCATGTCTGTGTCCATGGTGGGGTCCGGCTTGCCTGTGCCGGAGAAGTTGGATAGTCTTGGGCTGAAGGTGGCACACTTAGCTAGACCGATCGTGTGGGCCCCTACAGAGGTGCATGATCACCGTTCAAAAAAAATATTTCTATGTACCGTTTCTTGCAAGCTAAAATACCTACGTTACGAGCTCAACGTGCATGCATGCATGCATGCATTTTAGATTTATGTGGGTTTTGAGTTTTGACATTTGGGGTCTGTGGTTTGGTATTCCAAACTGTCGGTCTGTTGTTATTCGTTGTATCTGTACATTGCAGCAAGAATATTCTCAATGGGAGGATCTCAACCTTTGAACTTGTGGGCTGCAGATGGATGGTTGAGAGTAGAATTATAAAAGCAGTCCACGTTCTACTCGTAAAGAGAGTCCAGCGTTTGGTTCCAAGGATGTTATAGGACAAAGCAGTTCAATGGTCTGGATTATGATACCGCGGGCCCTACCCATCAGATCTTAAAGGAGGTGTATACGGAGAATAGATGCACATCCTTTTTCATGCAAGAAGCGGATTGGCTGGTGTATCACACACCACTGACCTGGCTGGTGTGGGTACGTGTGGTGCGAAGACGAGCTCTGAGGCTCCTCCAGTACGAACGGTTCAAAGGGGAAACGGATTGGCTACTCCCCCTGCCACCGGCCCGGTGGTTGATAGTCGGTGCTTTGTGGGCCCCACCATGATGTATGTGTTTCATCCATTCCGTTCATCCATTTTTAAAGATCATTTTAGGGGTGAAATTACAATGAGAGGGATATAAATCTCAGGTAGACTACACCACAGGAAAACAATAGTGATTGGATATCTACCATTAAAATCCTCCTAAGGCCCACTGTACTCTTTATTTGACATCCAATCTGTTGATTAGGTCATACAGGCCCAGATGAAAAACAAAAATCAGATTGATCCAAAACTTTTATGGCCCTCAGAAGGTTTTTAATGGTTGACGCCCATTCAACACTGTTTCCTGTAATGTGGTGCATTTGAAATGGGGATATATCTCATTTTTGGTCTCATAGCATAAAATGATATGGAAAAATATATGAACGGAATGGATGCAACACATACATCATGTTGGGGCCCACAGAGCACCGACCATCAGCCATTGGCTGGTGGCAGGGGAGTAGCCAATCCGTTTCCGTTCAAAGGAGATCAAAGTTATATGGCCTCACACTGATGTATTTATTATATCCACACCGTTCATCCATTTGAAGATATCATTTTAGATCTTAATCTAAAAATGGGTCATATCCAAAGCTCAAGTGGACCACACCATGAATAGAAGTGGGAACGATGATTCTCACCATTAAAACATTCCTAGGTCCCACCATAACGTTTATTTTCCATCCAATCTGTTCATAAGGTCACATATTCTTGAACGAAGAGGAAAAAAAATATCATATTGATCTAAAACTTCTGTGACCTAAGAAGGGTTTCAATGGTAGACGATCAATCCCCCACTGCTTTTTGCAGTGTGGTCCACTTAATCTTTGGATCTGTCTTATTTTTTGGTTCAAGCCTTACAACGAGCTTGCTAAATGGACTGACGGTTTGGATATTACACATATCTCATGGTGTGACTAACAAAACTTGGTCAAGTCAACACACCAACCAGGTCGATGGTGTATACATGGTACACCAGCCAATCGTTCTTAACCCATGTGGGGTCCGCAAAGGGTTAAGTCATCCAGATCATTGGTTCAATGGGCCCCTCTTTTGATGTATAATGACCGAAAATCTCCTCAATAGCTAAATCAAATCCTTTAAACTTCTGTCCTGTAGATAAACGGTTAAAAAGAGACATAGAGACACGTCCGTACATTCGACTAAGAAAAGGCCCAAGATCAGTGAACAGGATCTTCCAATCTAGTTTCATTGGGTTTTCTGGTCCATCGATGGTCCAGTTGTATCAGATCAACGGTCTTGATTACTGAACTAAGCGGCCCATTTGAACAAATGAAAAACCCGAGTAGACTGCATATGAGGATCCTGTAATCCCCTCACTCTCACACGTAAGCACGTACGTGTGCATGTGAGCTTCTACTACCACTAACCTGATAAGGACACGACGTCTGTGATGTTAAGGCCCACCGCGACGAATTTAGCGAGGATCTGAGACACCGATTCAAAAGGTGTGGGAAGAGAAGAACCGGCTCCTGTTACGTTGGCTACTAATCCGTCCCTTCTCCCAAGGAGAACTTTCCAAGGACGTCCCCCGCTCTGCAAAAGAATTACAATTTAGCCCCGCGCCATATTAGGTTCGGTACTCCCGTATGTACGTTACATGCGAGTCTGCGACGCACGTGCAACCAGGCACACGTATAGGACATCCGAAACATGCGTAATATGGGCCCGTTGTGATCCGTTGATTATGGACGGTTGGCAAGTGTTTTTAGATTGTGCAGCTCACCTGATGAGTTGATGGCCCTGATTTTCTCTATAGATCATGTTTAGGATGGGCCCACGTTATGCATGGTTAGATTTATCATACACATGCCAGGATTGCAGGTGTGCCGCATGTGGAGGTACGTGGGAGCTAGTGAGTTGACCCGGTGACTGGACCGATCCGAGTCAACACTGGTTTACTCAACAACAACAACAACAACAACAACAACAACGGTTTGGCTAGTGACGCTGCCCCCAGCCAGGTGGCTAGTGGTCGGTGCGATGTGGACCCCACCATGATGTATGTGTTTTATCCACGCCGTCCATCCATTTTTAAATATAAATTTAGGGCTTGATCCCAAAAATGAGGTATATTTAAACCTCAGGTGGATCACACCATGGGAAAACAGTAGTGATTGAATGATCACCATTAAAAACCTCCAAGGGCCCACTGTAATGGTTATTTGACATCTAACCTGTTGATTAGGTCATACAGACTTGGGAAAAAAATATATCAGCTTATTCCAACACTTTCGTGGCCCCCAAGAAAATTATAATGGTGGGCGTTCAATCAACACTGTGCGGTCCACTTCATTTTTGGATCAACCTCAGTTTTGGCCTCATGCCATAAAATGATATGGAAGAATGGGTGTACGGCATGGATGAAACATATACACCATGATGGGCCCACAGAGCACCGACCACTAGCCATTGGCTTGTGGCAGGGTCAGTAGCCAATCCGTTTCCAACAACATCAATAGAGCTTTGATGCGTGTTTACAAGGCAATTAACGCACGTGCCACCACAAATGGCTAGTGTGGTTGACAGGTGCAATATCCAAGCCATCCATTACATGGTTCTGACCATTTAGGTGTACCCCAAAAAAAATCTGGTCGATTCAGAAGGTGGGCCTCAATTTTAGAAGCGTTTGAACGGTTAAAAACTTTAGCAAAGTATCTTTCAGCAGTAAATTTTCTTTGTAAAATGTGTCCCACCTGACGATTGGACCAACATGATTCTTGGGAATAGCATCTAAATAGTAGTATGCATATGATGGATGGAATAGATCTCACACCAATGTGCTAGTTGGCACGTGTACACACGCGTGTGTTTGGCTATGACAAGAGAAAGAAGCATGATTGACTCATTGTATGTTAGTTTCACATGCAAGCTAGCCACATATAACGTGTCACCCACGTGAGACATGTGTGACCCGAGCGATATGTGGACCACGATCACCTAGATTAAGAATAGGCTAGGTACACTCATCAAACAGGCCACCCTGTACAAAAGAAATGGACGGGTTTAAATTGGACACGTGACCCACCTGATAAGTGGGTCCCACTTACTTTTTAAAATAAATAAATAATAATAATAAAAAGATTTAAAAAGGAGGAATAAGATGGACGTACAAAGATAACAGCATCACGAGCAGCTATTGCAAGGATATCGGCACATGATACAACTCCACTACAATTGCTCTCAACGGCGCTCTTAATGTTGTCGATGACATCGAATCCTCTCGCTGAGTTCAAGTTAGCTAGTGCCAACTTCTCAGTATTGTTGCCATCCAAAAGAACTGATCCATCGCAGCCCTTCAAAGAAAAACATATAAGCGTTTAGTGGATAGCCATCAATTGGATGGTCAAGATTGTTTGATCCTTCGGATTTTAGCAAGAGGTTTAAACATATACACATATCAAGATATGAACTGGTTTTGTCCATAGACGATATGGGTCGATCAGCCTGATGTGGGCCCAAAACGTCCCGATAAAGGGAAATATAATGTGATATGACCCAGTAGCGATCGATACGGTGTAGTAAAGGTTGGAAATTGATTTTCAAAGCTTGGATTTTACTAATAGGTTCCCTCGACAGCGTGCTCCACAATTTGGATGGTCTCGATAATCCCTTGCACGAAGAGATAGTTAATTGTCACAATTAAGGCTGTAAATGGATTGTATACGGCAATATTCGTATCTTATAGGCTTAAAAGTTAAATAATTGCGTAAAAGATTTTGTATTTAAATTCAATTTTCTTATATTAAATATATCAGATAATTAGGTAAATGGATATTCATTGTCAGCCCTAGATGCACCGTACGTATTCTAAATGCATTTATTTTATACATGTGTGACCAAGGTTTGAAGGACCCAATTTTGTAATGATGTTGGTACATGGGTTGCCTACTGATGCTGCCCTAGCCAGTTGCTATTGGTTGGTGCTAGAGGTGTCCACGAGTCAAACTGAGTTGAGCTTGGCCACCAGCTGATCCCAGCTCGGCTCAGTCCTTGAGCCTGACTGTCCAGCTCGGCTCGGTTCAGTCAGCAACTCGGGCCAATTCAAGCTAAGATCGAGCCTCCGCGGCATTTTCTCAAACACATGTAGTGCACTTTCAATTTCTCACCGACTGTAGTGCAAAAACTCTCAAGCTTGAATACGATAAAAGACCCTACAACAGAAGAAACATCGTCTGGTTTTGAATTTTGCAGAGAGAGAGAGAGAGAGAGAGAGAGAGAGAGAGAGAGAGAGAGAGAGAGAGAGAGAGAGAGAGAGAGAGAGAGAGAGAGAGAGAGAGAGAGACTATTAGTATGATGGGACCTACCATAGATGTAGATGTAGCATGGGCTCTATCACTCTTATTATTTAATATACCTCTCAAAAATATTATTAGATGAGTAAATGATGAAAATGACCTTAGGTAATTTGATAAGAAAATGCATGTATGGTAATATCTTCGGAGTTAGATGGTGAATTTATCATGAAATCAAGTAATAAGTTTCATATCCGTATCTGATTTTCTTGGACGAGAATACATAGGTAATTGGGTAAACAGACATCCATTGCAGACGAGTCTGGACCCTTAACAAGTGGCTGAAAAGGAAAATTTTGTTTTAGTTTAAAACTCAATCATTCAACTAAACTTTCAGAGTGATTAAAATACTCTTCTTTGCCTTTAAAACTTTAAACTTGCCTTTTCATTTAAATAACAAAGGATGTTCTCGCAATTACGCATAAAGCTTAGACTGTTGTCCTTAGTTAATACCTTTCATATTAAAAGGAGCACTAAGCTGAGTGACATGACTAGGAAATTCTCACCTACTTGCAGAGTGATTGATCAGACACCCAGATTTAAGGACAGTTTGGGGATGTGCAAAATGTTGGGTGTGGACCCCACGTTAGTTCTTGACCAATCATCGTGCGGCTATGTGAGGCAGCATATGCTAGTTGACGTTAGTTCTTGACCAATCATCGTGCGGCTATGTGAGGCAGCATATGCTAGTTGATATTTTAATCCATTAACGTAAATAGAAATGGGTTCTAGGGAGAAAATTCGTACCTTATTAAGGTGTGATGTATAGCGGGTCGTGGACACTTTCATGGCCAAGATGGATTTGAAATTGCCGGGTCGGCGACAAAAGTGATCTGGACCGTCAGAACTTAAAGCAGACGTATCTCGTAAACCGGAATGAGCTATCGGGTACCATATATGTGATTTTGGGCAGTACAAGCTACTTTAGCCACCCAACCCCACTATGCCGGGTTGCACACGCTAAATTTGTGAAATACCATCAGATCCATGGTTGAATTCTTATTTTAATTTCATTTTTACTATTTATAGTAAGTTTTAGTTTTAAGTATAACTCTTCATCTGGATCACTTCTTTCGTCGACTGGGTCTTTTTTGATCCATCTTGGCCATAAAAGTATCTGCGACCCGCTTTACATCAAGGTGCAAATTCTTATTTGGACCCAACTGATCTGTCCCATGATCAACAAAGACCATTGGATTGGATGAACTCGCGGGACATTGTAGATGACCCAAAAACATTCATGGTTGGATAATCACAACCATACAAATAAGGCCGTGAAAAATGATCAACAAAGGCCGCTGTATTGGACGAACCCCACATGACATCGTAGATGACCCAAAAACATCCATGGTTGGATAATCACAACCATACAAATAAGGGCATGAAAAATGGCTCGCCTGCCATATTGCAAGCTCTTATTTGAAAAGCCATGATCATCCAAACTAGATGATTTTGTGGCCATGTTCGATCAAGGTGGGTCCTCTATGATAATGTGTGGACCCACTTGGGCAGCCTGAACACTGAAATTAAGGAGCAAAGAAATAATCTAACCATGAAATCATGAAACATGCAATGTTTAAACTCACATTTACAAAGCAATCATGGAAATGAAGCCGAAGAATAGAAGCCCCCATCCTCATTTCATTCATGATAGCTGACTTGAGCGTTTTCCGAACGACTTCGAATACACCGGGGCACGTCGAAGCATAGAAATTGGCCGTTAATTGAGCAGTCACGATTGCACTTGAGCACAACATTAGAGAAACTATAATCAAAGAAGAAGTGAAAATCCTTCTATGTTTTTCCATCCTTTCTTTCCTAACAAAAATATGAAACTGTCTCAAAGGAGTTGAGAGAAAGGAAACAATGTAGGAGACTTAAGTGTACATTGCATTAGAGAGGGGAGATTTATAGACATAGCCTTAGTTAATTTATCTATTAAAAAAGGATTATTCTAATGAACTACTTTTAAGCTAAGTGGGACTATGTCTGGCTGCTCGAATTTGGCTTTTTTTGAAGCATGAGACCTAAACCGCATTAAGACTCTGATCAGCGTTATCCTTTCGATTAAGATATTTTAATAATGTCAACGGACCAGGTGATTAACATGGTAGTGATGCTAGTCTTTTTCAAGTTGCATTTTGAAATTAGAATTCAAGTGCATCATACCACACCCAAACGCCACTAGTGCTTGTAAAAGCTATCCTTTTTGGCTAGCATTAGCGTGTACGGTGCAACCATTAATGACCGACATACATATATTAATATATGCGTATGCATGTATGTACAGCTGGAGCTTATATGCACACTAAGTAGATATCACGTGCAATGCACGTAGTTTTATAAAAACTGAGGTGCATGCTCTTGTGATCTTCGTGGGCGGGTTTTGGTCAAGTGGAGTTTTGTGATACTCAGGTTGCATAGAAGGGTTGGTACACAGGTACTTAACCAGACATGTCCTATGCGGTGAGCGGGTAAGAGAATTCATGACTTCTCTAACAGTACTTCACATTAAAGCAATTATTCAAATTTTGTGTTACCTTAAAAGAGCACAGCATCAAGAAATTGTATAAATGAAAATTTCATCTTCGGGTCATCACAGGATATTTAGAATCATGGTGGATACTCTTTGAAAATAGAGGATCCATAGTTGAGTATTGTACATTTGTGAGAGAAAATCTAGTTACATGAAAGAGTAAGAAGCAAAGTATAGTGTCCGGATCGGAATGCCTGAACAGAGTACATAGTAATAACTTATACCTCCTAGGAGCTGATGTGGATCAAAAAATTGTTACAAGAAATGGGATTTAAAGTAAACCTACCTATGCATTTATTATGTGACAATCACACTACATCACACATATATAGCAAAGAATCCAGACTATCACAAAAGAGCTAAACACATGGAAGTCTAGAAATTGTACACGTGGAACAATATTTCAGCTGAGTAACAGACCCAAAATTAGATTAGCTCCTAACACCATAATCTTGGACACTTGTTTATTAAAACAGGACTAATGGATTTTTATTTATTCATTTCTAACTGTTCGTTGAGTAACTACTTATGCCTTAAGTAGCTTATCTTTGTTATATAGTTTAAATAAAAATGTTATTTATAATTGATCATAAACCAAACTTATTTCAAATAAGTTACTTATCTCCTGCATGCTGTAAGTAGAAAAAGTAACTTATTTGGTGGTATCTAAACGGCCCCTAAATGTCTACTAACCTGATAGATGGATGATAATTAAATGAGTGTGTGTATTTTGGAATTTTTTTAAGTGATACATCCAAACTGGGAGCCCTAATTTGGATAGTTTTATTTTTGAGTTGCATCTATGACAGGTATGCAATTTCTAATTAGCAAAGTGCGTGTGTATCATCCATCACACACTGCCAGAGTATTAAAGTTTTTCTCCTTGAAAAGCCTCTTCAACTTGGATTAGTGCCCCTGTGCATCCGAACCTGGGGAAATGGGACCTCGCATGCTGTTGAATCTTTGATCTGATGTATTAAACCTAGATGGGATGGGACACGAATTGCATGAACCCTGATACTATGTGGGGCCACCAAGAAGCCTGTACAAAATCCACTCCATTCATAAGTTTTGCAAGCTCACAATAGGACAGAAGTACGAAATTAAGGTAGATCCAAAAATCAGGTGGACCACGACACACACAAAAGTGGCCGGGATTGAATGCTCACTTTGTGGGGGCTACATAAGTTTTGGTCAAGATGATATTTTGTGGTCACCGTTTATCCCTGTGGTAATATCCTCATGAACTGCTTGGATGACATATACAAATATCAGGGTGAGCTTTGGGGAGATTTCAACGGTGGGTATTTCAATTTCCAGAACTGTCCCCACATAGGAAGATTGTAACTCTTCGGATGATGGCCTAGTAATGGACGGTTAAGAAAATATTACAAAGGTCCAGAAAAGCGAAAAATCGGATAGGTAGGCTCTTCGAATCTACAAGTCGTTTTGGGCTGGCTCCATCCACGATGGACGCATCATACTGACGGTTTAGATCACCAAACCATCTGCCCCATTTGTATGGATTGGATGCGTCTGGGCACTGTACGAACATGGCGTATCATAACTAGAGGTGGGCATCGAGCCGAGTCGAGTCGAGGTGGGCCAAGCTTGGCTTGGCTTGTCCATGATGTACTCAAGTTCGAGCTCGAGCTTGAGCTCAACATTGAAGCTTGGCTTGTTTGCCAAAGCTGTCAAGTCGAGTTCGAGTCGAGTTAGTGGTTCGAGTCGAGTCGAGTTTACCTCGAGTCGAGCTTGAGCTTGTTGGGTGAGAGAGTAATGGATTCTGTTCTTGATCCTCTTCTATTGATGAAAAATTCAAAAATCTTAAGAGAATCAAAGCAAAACCCGATGAAAAAACCAAACAAAGCTTCGAATCGGATGAGGAAACTTGTAAGAATCGATCTGTTCTTGATCTTCTTCCACCAACAGAAATCTAAGTACTAGAAAAGAAACAGAGCAGAACACAGATAAAAAATTCAAGTACAGAGTTCTAGCCAATCAAATCATTGGATTTCCTTGAAGCTCTAACAAATCTGAGAAGAATCTATCTCGAATTTCTTGAGTTTCTCGCCTAAGAAGTAGATCTCAAGAGATTGAGATCATACTATTGTGGAGATGAAATGAAAACTGGTGGTGGTGGTGTTGGGGCGGGCGGGCGGCGGGGCTGACAGTGGGCAGAGAAAGGGAAAGGGAAAGGGAAGAGGGTGCGTGCGGTTGGTAGAGACTCTAGGGTTTGATTTTTTATTTAGGTTACTTTTTTTTATAGTTTATTTTATTTATTTTTAGTTTATATATATATATAATACTATATATATATATATATATATATATATATATATATATATATATATATATATATATATATATATATTATATATATATATATATTAATCGAGCCGAGTCGAGCTCAAGTTTGAGCTTCGAGTCGAGTTGAGTTGAATGATCCCCGGTGGAACTTGGCTTGAACTCAACTCGAGCTTCAAATAATTAGTTTGGCTCGGCTCGAATCGGCCATTCAAGCCGAGTCAATCCGAGCTGACTCGAGCCAAGTCGAGCGAGCTTTTCGAGCTAGCTTGACTCGTGAACAGCCCTAATCATAACCCTACAAATCGATGGTAACAAAAAATAATTGCCTCCACATGAGACTGTAAATGACTCCCGTACATCTTATCATCCACTGTGTATGAGCTAGGAAACAAGGCATCAGCACCGTCCATTTACCGACTCTTACCGTTGGTTGGCATAAAATAATGCTGACATTGCGATCCTCCTTTCTTAACTCTTCCCTGCTGAAAGTGGACTTTTAATAATTTTATTTCCGTCATCCCTCTGAATTTGACGGATCAGATCGCTAGGATCGCCTATTCACTGTGTATTCTAAAATGTGGGACCATTCAGTTGATCCAGACCGTCCAATCCATTCATCATTTGTGCAAAGTCAGAACCCAAAAGTTACTCCAAAGACAGCCGCCATCCAACCACAAAACTTCATATGGACCGCGGGCCCATAACTTGTGTGGTCTGTCTAAACAAAAGCCACAGATTTGATGATCAGTATCATCCAGTTGGTGTGTGATTTTTAGCATAATCCATCCATGATGTGTCCTATCAACTACATGGTCAGGATTGAACGATACATATGCACTGTTTATACAGTAGCCATAGCGCATACACTTGAATTGTACGCTCAAGATCATGCCATAATATAAGTGACTGATCTAGTGCTCCCACCACCACACGTTAGAGAATTCGTTGTTGCATTGGGATATGTAGAAAGGCCAATCAATCAATCCGGACTGCCCATTATAGCCAACTCGTGCTTAGTGGGCAGCTGACCAGACATTCTATGCATGGAATGATTCTAACCATCCAATCAATGACCTGTAAAATGGATGGTCACTTGAGGCATTACCTACAGGTTTTAGTGACCTTTGATCTTTGTTCAATAAAGATCAGGTGGATCGTCTTCCACCTTTCCTTTAAAAAAATAAAAAAGAAAAAAAGAAAAGAAAGAAAGATGGTGGACAGCCTCTACATTTGGAGGTGCCACTCTGGTGCATTATCCTTCTAGCAAGTGGACGTATAAAGTTACAAGAGGTATGCTTCCACATTTTTGGAAAAATAAAAATAAAAAAGTGGACGCATAAACTCTATGTAGACTAGGACTTTGATTGAGTTCATCTCCCAGGTTACCCTTGAAAAAGGACAGTCAGGCTGATTCAGTTCAGACTCAGGTGAGTCCCATCTGATCTCACGACCCAACTAGTTGGTCTAAGTCACAAAGTCTTTTAACTATGCTTTGCCCTCTAGTATGATTATCCTTGTTTCGGCCCTTTTAAGGGTATCGTTGGTATCGGAGTCTGACTCTATAGCTCAGTGGTAGAAAGACTTTACTTCAACACTGAGATCATGGGTCGAGTGCCCATGTGATGTATGTGAATGAGCAAGTGTGTTGTGGATGTGTATAAAATATATAAATACTCTTAATGTCTTGTTTTTATATTAGATGAATGTTTGCCATTTGGAAATCAAAATTTGTCCTACATGAGAACCTAGGTCTTACACAAAAAATAAATGAATTTGATTTATGTCATACACAAAAACCAATGTCTTACACAATAATCTAGTTGAGTTTGGCAATCAAACTCTTACGCTCAATCATACATAAAGAAGGAGTGTACATGGACTCACTTTATGACACTTGTCGAATTGAGTCATGTTGATACGCTGTCTTGAGTTGTTTGATCGATGCTTTCCAGTGCTTCAATCAGCTCCCTTTGTTGATCCCTCGATCATGATGCCAGTACTTTGTGAAGGCTTAAGCTCCAAGATTAACCACCTTACATGTAGTGCTCTTTTGAGGAGACAAAAGTGATGAGATATTGGGTGAATCTCCTATAACTAATGGAATGTTGTAATCCTATAAGATTCATCTAGATATGTGTTCTAGAGAGTTTAGACAAGGATTTGACTATAGATGCATGCAAGTCTAATATTTTGAATAAGGTGGAGATTAAGCTCATCTTTAATATTGATGTTTGAATCATTTTTCAAGTGATAAATTAGAAAGAAGATAACTTAGATCTCATGGACTTAGAGGCTTGGGATGAGAGATATGATCATTGTAATGTCCTAGATTTCCGCTGTTTTGGATTTTCAAAAACCCTTAATTTTTTTTTTTTAAAAAAAAAAAATTATAATTAGCTTAAGTTGTCACTAACTGGCCCTGCGTAGTGAGTTCCCCGTAAGGCCGCACCAACGCATAGGGCAGCTAACCACTTTGACTATCAAATGGAACGAATACTTTTAGGGTGATTACATAGTAAAGAAACGACAGACCAAACAGTACGAGAATCCTCGTAAAGCTGCACCAACGCGCAGAGGCCCTACTTTCAGACTTACCCTTCAATGCTATTAACAATCTAACATAAAAGGGTTGTGATTGGTAACCTATAAAGCCGCGACGAATGCGCAGGGGACAATCACAATATTTTCTTCAACCCTCGTGATATGTGTAAGTAATCTCTTTTCCAAACAGTCGACTGACAATGATACAATGACAAACAACAAATTTGAATCACTGTCCTTTCTGACCAGAAGGGTAGGGTGTCCACTCGCTTTGGCCTTCAGTTACTTGCAACCTCAGCCAAAGAGGGGCATCTGTAGATACCCCACCCAGGCTAATATCTTGAGAAGGCTAAAACCATCCAGGAACCATGATCATACCTTGAACCAAACCCTAATCCCAGCCTAAACCGAACCCTGATCCAAAAGTCCCCAAAAACCTTTAATCTGCAACCCGAAACCATAATCCAAATCGTTCAGCACACATAAAGCCCCGCCTATACCCCATACCTTGGCTAGAACCCTTTAACCGAACCTAAATCCACCCATCCAAGACATAGAAACCCAAAAGGGAGGCCAGCAAAGCCTACACGTTCGGGCCCGGCCCGAACACGGCCCATGAGGTAGTCTGACTACTGCATGCGGTACTCCGAGTGCCGCCGCTCGCGGCCCGCGTGTGGATAGCTGTCCCAGCGTCCAAAAGTCAACTTTCCCTAAAAGTTACCCTTCTCATCTCCACTATTTACAGTTTTACCAGCCTCCATAGCCAATGGGAGCACGCCACGTGGCGTCTCTCTCCTCCCCACTAATTATCACTTGCCACATCAGCTTCACCCTTCCTAAACCCCATATTTACCAAAATACCATTGGAGAAGGCTATAAATAGCCCTCTCCTCTTCTCATTTCAACACACTCAACAACCAAGAGAAGGAGAGTGAGAGAGAAAGAGAGTGAGAAAGAGAGGGAAGGAAAGGGAAGGAGCTCCCAGACCTTCCAAGTTCAAATCTTTCAAAGTCACCCCCCCTTTTAGCCTTTCCTCTTGACCTCTTCAACCTATCTAACTCAGCCCAAGTTTGATCATGGTTCAGTCCCTTAAGATTCGGTCTCCCCTGGTTTCTTCGGAGGATGATCAAATCCGTACATGATACATTTACGATTGGCCCGATCTCTATATCTAAACAGTCGTACGAACGTTAGCAGAAGTGAGGGGATATATCTTTGGAAAGAATAATCAAACTTAAAGTGACAACAATCCATTGTAACCAAAGTATCAGAATTAGTGGACAACATGGCAAAGGATTACTTGCACATACTTAATCCGGGATGTTCGCAAAGTTTGATCGAGTCCAAGTCGGCGTAGTGAGTTCCCCGTAAGGCCACACCAACGCATAGACTATCAAATGGAACGAATACTTTTAGGGTGATTACATAGTAAAGGAAACGACAGACCAAACAGTACGGGAATCCTCGTAAAGCCGCACCAACGCGCAGAGGCCCTACTTTCAGACTTACCCTTCAATGCTATTAACAATCTGACATAAAAGGGTTATGATTGGTAACCCGTAAAGCCGCGACGAATGCGCAGGGGACAATCACAACATTTTCCTCAACCCTCGTGATATGTGTAAGTAAACTCTTTTCCAAACAGTCGACTGACAATGATACAATGACAGACAACAAATTTGAATCACTATCCTTTCTGATCAGAAGGATAGGGTGTCCACTCGCTTTGGCCTTCGGTTGCTTGCAACCTCGGCCAAAGAGGGGCATCTGTAGACACCCCACCCAGGCTAATATCTTGAGAAGGTTAAGACCATCCAGGAACCATGATCATACCTTGAACCAAACCCTAATCCCAACCTAAACCGAACCCTGATCCAAAAGTCCCCCAAAACCCCCAATTTGCAACCCGAAACCATAATCCAAACTGTTCAGCACACATAAAGCCCTGCCTTTACCCCATACCTTGGCCAGAACCCTTTAACCGAACCTAAATCCACCCATCCAAGCCATAGAAACCCAAAAGGGAGGCCAGCAAAGCCCACACGTTCGGGCTCGGCCCGAACGCGGCCCATGAGGTAGTCTGACTACTACCTGCAGTACTCCGAGTGCCGCTGCTCGCAGCCCACGTGTGGAGAGCTGTCCCAGCGTCCAAAAGTCAACTTTTCCTGAAATTTACCCCTCTCATCTCCACTATTTATAGTTTTACTGGCCTCCATAGCCAATGGGAGCACGCCACGTGGCGTCTCTCTCCTCCCCACCAATCATCACTTGCCACATCAGCTTCACCCTTCCTAAACCCCATATTTGCCAAAATACCATTGGAGAAGGCTATAAATAGCCCTCTCCTCTTCTCATTTCAACACACCCAACAACCAAGAGAAGGAGAGTGAGAGAGAAAGAGAGTGAGAAAGAGAGGGAAGGAAAGGGAAGGAGCTCCCAGGCCTTCCAAGTTCAAATCTTTTAAAGCCACCCCCCTTTTAGCCTTTCCTCTTGACCTCTTCAACCTATCTAAATCAGCCCAAGTTTGATCATGGTTCAATACATGTCTTAACCTATTCAAGTTCAAGCCAAAGATCTTTTCATTTTACATACAAGTATCCATCATGACATCTATTCCCTTCTCAACCCCCTGCTTTTCTAGATCTCTAGTGAACGATGCTCTGTGACTTGTCGTACATCGGATCCTGTCACATCAGAAATTCTTAGTGATCTAGTCCATTTTTCTTATCTCTTTGCATAAGCATCATCACATCCACCTTCTAGACACACCGTTGGACGTATGCTCTGTGGCTTGGCGAAATCTCGGATCTTGTCACATCAAAAATTCATGTGTGTGCCTAGTCCTATCTCGACCGCATCATCCATCCCTTGAGATTGTTTTACAACAAATAGTAGAGACCGTACGTTTGTACGGGCAGAGAGGGTGCCTAACACCTTCCCTCTTTGTAATCGAGGTCCCTTACCCGGAATCCCAGATCGCAGATCAGGAGTCAATCTAAGGTAGGAGAGTCTTCGGATTTCTCCAACCTTACATACTCTGCAGGTTCTAGCTGACTGCGGGATTCTGAGTTTTAATTGGCTAGTGGAGACTCCAACATCCACAAAATCAGCCTAATCACCCCCACCACTAAAAATCCAACACGCCAAACCAACGTGGGCGCCGATTTTCAGTGTCCACAAAAACATGATAGATACAAAGTAAGGTTGGTAGCTAAGAGTTATGTTTAGAGAGAATGAATTGACTTCACAGAGATATTTGCGCCGGTGGTTAAGCAAGTATTTATCAAATTTGTATTGGCACTGGTTGCCCAATTTGATCTTGAGCTGAAACAAATGGATGTCAAGATTGCATTCTTGTATGGGGAGTTGGAAGAACATATCTATATGAAGCAACTAGAAGGCAACAAAGTTAAATAGGCAGTGAAAAAAGTTTACAGGTTAATGAGGTCGTTATACGACCTGAAACAGTCGCCTAAACAGTGATATAAAAATTTGATTCTTTCATTTTGAGTTAGAAATTTACTCAGAGTGAATACGATCACTATGTCTATTACAAGACACTGCGTGATGACAAATTCATCATCTTAGTATTGTTTGTTGATGATATGTTGATTGCCTGTCATGATATATCTGGAATCAGCGTACCGAAACTCAGTTATCAGGGACATTCGAGATGAAAGATCTAGGGGCTGTAAAAAGGGTTTTCGGCATAAATATTTATAAAGACAAGAAGAGGAGTAGGCTTTGGTTATCATAGGTAGAATACTATGAAAATGTGTTGATCAAGTATGGGATGGACCAGGCAAAGCCGGTAAGCGTTCCCCACGCGGTTCACTTCAAGCTTTCCTCAGAACAATGTCCTAAATCAATTGAGAAAAAGCAAGTTGTCTCATGTGCCTTTTTCGAATGCGGTTGACAGTTTAATGTATGTCATGGTCTGTACAAGACCAAATATTTTATAGGCAGTCGGTGTTGTGAGCAGATACACATCAAACTCCGACAAGCAACATTGAGAAGTGGTGAAATGGCTACTTCGATACATTCGATGTACGAAAGACTACGTTTTAACTTTTGAGAAGACAGAGGCAAAGTTGGTAGGGTATGTGGATTCAGACTATACAGGCAGTGTGGATTCCAGAAAGTCAACTTCAAGTTACTTGTTTGTACTAGCAGGTGAAACAATTAGCTGGATGTCGAAGCTTTAGTTTGTGTTGGCTCTTTCCATGACCGAAGCAGAATATATGGCAGTGACAGAAGCATTTAAGGAAGGTGTTTAGTTAAGAGGCATAATAAATCAGTTGAGACTTCAGTAGGAGGCTGTGCCGGTTAACTGTGATAGCGAGAGCGCTATTAATTTGGCTAAAAATTCTGTTTATCACTCACGTACTAAACACATTGATGTTCTCACTACTTTATCTGACAGGTGCTTTTTCTTTGCAACTTAATCTCTAAATTTCATTCAACAGAAAAGAGAAGATACAAAGACTGTACTTCGGGTGACCACAAAAGCCACATAAAAAACACGGCTCGGGTCACCTATCGTAAAAAAGATATAGAAGAGGACACACCCAGGAGGACCGAAACTGAGCCTAGAGACCCCAAAAGAAAAGAAGCAAGAACACCACATGTTCACACCCCAAGTATAGGGTTGTGATGTAGTAATAATCTCGGTGAGACCGAGGTCGAATCCACAGGGACTGAAACTTGTACGTGTTCTGAAGATAACTAGGACTAGAACTAGAATAAGATGAAATCTAAATCAAGTGAGTATGAGAGAATAATAGTGAGAATAATAATCTAAAACATGTGAAATTTAAAGGTAGGAAACTAGGGTGCCAAGGATCCACTTGTAGAGATCAAGGAGATCTACGGTTGATTCATGAACTTAACTGGACTTCGAGTCTCATCTTCATCCAATTGGAAGATATAACCCTGAAAATCAATTCTGAACTTCATTTAATCTAGTTTTCAAGAGATTGGACGGGTGTAAATTAGAATGGATTCCATCACAAAACCATGCCCATGAGACAAAACAAACAACAGAATTAAACCATTCTGAAGCCAATCTGAGTGATGCTTGAATGTCAGGAAGAGTTCGTCATCCCACCATGTCCAAGGGGTGGTGGTGAACAACAGGGTGTCCTGGCTTCATAATCACAAGAAAGGAAAAGGAAAATACTCAAGCCATCGCAGATCTACTGTAATGTAAGTCACAATAAACCATTAAAAACTAGAGAAATTCCTTCAAATAAAACTAGCACCAAATTCAGTCCAAATATAAATCAAACCGTAAAATCAGTCCCATCACTTCACAAGCTTCACCTCTTAGCCCTAGCTAAGAGGTTTAGCCTGACATGATGAGGCTAAAACACTCCAAAAGAAGAAAAGAAGAAAAGAAAACGAAAAGCCTAAACTATATCTCTCTCAGCCGTAGATTGAATGAGCCCCCCTTTCACGTTCTCCCTCTCTTGCAGGCATCAGCTAAGACGGTGGATGGGCTGGAATTTTAGCAAGGAGAGGGGATCGTGTGGAGAGGAGAAACTTCATGCTGAAGTTTTCCTTATGCAGCAACAATCAGTGTAGCTTACGCAGCAACAGTCGGTGCGTGTATAACCGTTACGCAATGAAAATCGGAGCCTCACAACTCCGCCCTTCCTTTCATTTCATGCAAAAGATCAACGCCCCTTAGGACGTTTTTGAGTGGCCTACACGATGAACGGTCCAGATCATCCGTCTGATCATCACCGTGACCACACCACAGCCCGCAAAAGTCGGGCTGCGTCCGGCCGAGGAACAGGGACGCGCTGATTGTGCTGCGTCGTTGGTGGGGCCCACTACTTTATTATTTTGAGAAATCCAAGCCGTCCATTAGATGAATATAGAGATTTTAGTTGGAAATGACTGCCTTTGGATTATTTTTGGTGTGGTCCATAGGATTTTTCTCGCTGCCGTCCGTCCAACGTTTGAATGGTTATGATCCTATCCTCTTTGTTTCTTCAAGTATTGTCACCTAGGCCTTAGCAACATGGGCCTTGGAAAGCCAATGGACGGTCTAGATTGGACCGTTGATGTACGGTGGTGGCCCACAACAGAGGACCGCAAGTCTCTGTAAAAAAAAAAAACGAAAATGGCAACTGCTGTTTTTTGAATTTGAGAGGAAGAGTCAATCAGCGCATGCTGACCGACTTTAGGAATTTTTTTGAGCACGTCCTGTGCACCTGTGCAGGTGTACACAATAGTCGTGGTGGGGTCCACAGTAATGTAGTGTTAGACATCTGCACCGTCCATCTGGTATCTTCTTCTTTAAGGGGCTGAGACCAAAGTTGAAGCATATCCAGCTATCAGGCGGGTCCCAAATCAGGGATATGGGGGCTGATCTGTCCATTTGGCCACTTTCAGGGGGATCCAATGGATGATATTTTACATGTACGATTAATTTATGGCCCCAAAGCCAT